>CM040744.1:21905717-22505717 GCA_022829145.1 Albula goreensis
TTTAGTAGTAGTAATATGGAAAATAAGGTAATTTTACAAAACTCATAAGCAGATGGCATGTTAGGTCCATGGAGATATGACATCAGCAGCTAACTAGTCATATAGGATATTGTAAGAGTTGCCTCACCTCATTGGTTGGCTGGTGTCCACATGGATCAAATTGGTGCTGTCCTCCCAGAACAAAGAGGAAGTTGTTGAGTATGACGCAACAGTGGTTATACAGGGGAGCTCCCATCTCCCCAAGCCTCTTCCACTCCACATCCCTCTCTGTTGTAGCCCAGACTTCCTGGCACACCCGATTCCCCTCAGTCCTGCCACCCACCACCAACAAGCAAGGTGTGGCCCCACGTATTGTGGTGGAGGGGCCCTGGAGAGCAGGCTGGAGGAGGGGCCGGACATGGTAGGTCAGGGCCTCCCGCAGCATCTGCAGGCAGATTGGGTCAGCGCACACCTGTGGCTGCTCCGCTAACTCATCCAGCAGGGCCTCTGGGGGAACCAGGGGGAGGCGAACCCTGCTGAGGACCTCCCGGGCATGAGATGCTCGATTTGGTTTGTGCTCTAGCCACCGTAGGGCGCCACGAAGTAGTTTTACCTCACTGATGTCACCAAGGTCATCCCGGCCAAGCAGCTGTAGCAGGGCTGCAGGGCCCAGACCCAACATCTTCTCTGGGTCCCTCAGCAGACCATGGCAGTGGGTGCCCAAGTAAGCTAGTGCCTTGCTGTGGAGATGGGGGAAACCCAGGCGGGAAGCCATGCCCAGGATTTGAGGGCAGGTTTCAGGGCTCAGGCTGATGGCCAGGAAATGCAAACAGGCCTTGATGGCATCCTGGATCAGAAGGGACTGTGCTGCCAACAGACTTTCCTCTACCATGTCCATGCTCAGTGTCATGTGACCACGGTAGACCAATCCAAGCACATGTTTCAGACCCTGGGCACTGACCCCTTGCAGCTTCACTGGCCGTTCTGAGAGACATGAGGAGGGGTGTTTTGTAAAAAGGAAGCGGCAGTAGCTGCTGACGGATGCCAGGATCACCCTATGTGCTCTGAACTGCACCCCCTCTGCCTCTAGAGTGACATCACACAGTGACACCTGCTGCCATAGAGACCCTGCCCCTTTCAGCAAATGCTGGGCATAAGTGTCTGACTCCAGTCTCATTCCTCCCTCTGTCTCCTCCACTTTCTTCTCCACCCCTCCCAGATGTGCATCCATCCAATAAGCGTCTGTTCTACTTTCAGTACCCAGAATCTTGGGTTCCATTTCTTACCTGTTATTTTTACTGAAGCTCTTGGTGGTAGGTTACATGGGGGTCCATCCAGAAACATGTAGTTTAGTCTCCTGTAGTGAGACAATGATCTCTGCCAATATGATGATGATGGTGATGGGGAGAGATTGTGGGTCTCTCTCTGAGGTCTTCAGTACTGCTTTGCAGTGAAATTCAATGCTGCTGTTTTTCTTGGCTGTGTGACTGCAGCTCTGTCACCTTTAGGTGCAGTAGCTGTGTGGAAACTCAACTGTGTGCTCTGTGGTCAGGCCCTTATCAATGTAGTATTACCATAAACAAATAGTTTCTGTTCTGCTGTGGTTGTCAAGGGAGGTGTTGAAATAACAACCTCTCAATATACATACACAAACCAACACTCAGCCCCCCATTCATCTTCTGCTAATCACCTTCAGCATGTCTGGACTTGTACTGTTTCCTCAATGACCACTCTTCTCACATAAAAGTGATATCAGTTGCCATAGAGACAGATTGATCTCCAGGGGCCCCCTGTCAGGGACATTTCTTATCAGGAACCTTGTGATCAGTTCTGTTGTTCCTGTCTCAAGCTGCATTATATACACATTTAGGAGGGCTCCACTGAGGTTTTGCAGTGATATATTCTGTTTCCCACTCACCATAGTTGCTTGGGTTTAATTGACTGTGAGTGCCCTTTTTTTACCCACAGGAATTGTCTACAATTCCACTGGCACGTTGACCTGCTTTGACCTCTACACCCTGTATGTGGAGTGTGCTGACCCCACTGGCTGTGGACTTGGATCAGACAGTCTTGCATGGGATTATCAGGTATTTTATTACCCATCTTGTAGTCTTTTGACTTGTGGGGACCTGATTTTGAAAGCATAAGGTTACTGGTTTGAATCCCCGGTCGGGCAGTGACATTCTACTTTTGAGCAAGGAACTTAATCAGTTTTTTAAGTTGTTATGTCATCCTTCTTAACGTTCCTTTGCACAAAGGTCGCTGATACAGAAGTAAGTCTTGCAGCAGTGATTACAGTGACTGAACCCTGATTACAGTCTACAGATTGAAGTTACAGTCCCTGCTTTATGAATTCAACAGAGGTGGACAAGGAGGCAATCCCATTTTATTTTGAATGGGTCTGCTTGATCAGAGATGATGTGTCATTATGGTTTATGGGTTTTATTTTTCATCTTCTCCCAGGCCTGCACAGAGATTGAGCTGTGCTATGAGAGCAACAATGTCAGCGACATGTTCCCACCTCTGCCCTTCACAGAGCAGGACCGTGAAAGCTACTGTGGAAAGAGGTGGGGTGTGGTACCCCGCCCAGGCTGGCTCAAAACCCAGTTTTGGGGAGATGGTGAGGGCTTGCTTTTCAGACTGTGGTGAGGCTTTAGCAGGATGTCACTAATGCTAAGAACATTCAGTTTATGTCAGTAAATGTTTCTAAGGTAATCGATCTATTTAGATTGTCTATAAATATTCATAATTGGTAGTGCCAGTCCCACATAAAACTGCATTTAGTAATTGTTTATACTGGAATAAATGGAGTATTATTCTTTGGGGGGTATTTGCACATCACATTCCTCAGAATATATATCCTACTGTACTGTGCAGTGTGTCCTTTACTGTAATTTTTTGTGCAGTGCATGTCCAATATTCTGACAGTCTGTGGTAGGTTTTTAAATGTTTCCCAGACACTATTCTTTGCTAGATCAACTTGGAAGGTGGTGTTGGAAAATAGCAGAAATGTCATATGATTCATATAGGATTGGTTCGTGTGGAAATCTAACATGGGTAAGCTGTTCCTGGAACAGTTAGGCTGAAGGACTGGCCATGTCTGCTAGATGATCTGTGATGCAGTCTGTAATAGTTGTCTCTTTTTAGCTCTCTCCACAGCTAGCAACATCATTTTCTCCAATGGGGATCTTGACCCATGGGCTAATGGAGGGGTGAGGGATGAATCCTGTCATTATCCTAATAATTTAAATGTTAAGATGATGCCCCTAATTGTTGCAGGAACAAAATAAAATGAATATTCATCATTTTCTGTACCATAGATAAGAAAGTCCTTGAGTTCTTCACTGATCGCGATCAACATTTCTGATGGTGCACATCACCTGGATTTAAGGTGAGGGTGACTTTCCCTGCTCGCTTGCAAAGTCAAAATGAGCGATATATGGTTGCCTTATACCCTACCGGACATATAAATCTGGGGTTGAAAAGGCTTATGGGGGACTGTCATACACCTACTCCAAGGAATACCTCATCATTATGGCAATTAAGCCCTTTTGTTTACTTGCCAAGAGCAGAGAATCCCTCTGTTACATTCCAATTTCTGTTAGTCCATTCTAAAGATATCATCTCAATACTTTTTCAAGTTAGCAGTTAACAAAATGAATGAAAGTCTTCTGGAAACACCAACTAGCTTGTATCAAAAGCAAAATCCTCCAGTCTGACTACCAGTCTTGACAATTAGAAGTTTGATGGTCTCATACTCAAGGTTTAAAGTGCCAGAAATGACTTTGTCTACTTTAGTACCCAGCCAGCCATTCCTTAGGTCTTGATGTCAGAGGACTTCTCTGAAAATAAACAAATTGAAAAGATACTTGTGGGTTTTGCCATTTTTGGTAAGTATACATTGTCAAAATGTTGCAGGATCCATTTACTGTGTACTTTTGCCAGTTGCTTAGAAGATATTCGGCTTTATAAATGGAAAGAACAAATCTAAATCACAATAAGTTGTTCTGTAGAAGAGTTTGCTAATGAATATCATAATAACATGCAATAACTCTCCTCCAGAGGCTCAAATGAGGCAGACCCTGTGTCAGTGATTGAGGCCCGCAGGAGGGAGTCTGAAATCATCGCCCAGTGGGTGAAGACAGAAAGAAGGAAATCACTCTAAGAGCCTGTTGGGAACCATAACCTGGAATTACAAATATCTGTGGGAAATTCAAAATTCAACAACCACTGTGCAATCAAGTCAAACTGTTCTAGTAACAAAGTTTTTTTTTTTTTTTTTAAATGCTGGCATTTTTCAACCATAATGGAACACAAATCAAGCAAATGGCTTCTTTCAAAATTTTATTTTATCCCAGATGACATTTACAAAACATCTTCAATCATAAAAATCTTGTATTTGACCATCGGATATCCAATGCCATTTGAACAGACCTTCCGCATCGGCCATGTTGTGGTGTGTGCATATACTTTGCTTAATACAGCCAAAATGGCACTTCATCTGAGATCTTGTGGGGGCTTCCAGCCCCTGTCAGTGGGGGAAATTCAGACTCTGTATTGTTTCTAAAGAAAAATATGCTTTACTGGCAATAAAGTTTCATTTTGAATTTGAAAAACTGTCTTTGGAGAGGATCAACCATGTCTTTGTTTTTTTTTTTTTCTTAACTGTTGGAAATTAAAGGTTTTTACAACACACTTAGATAAGATTACCAAGTAATTGTTACAACCTGTAGCAGTTAACCTGGATAATAGTCTTATATCACTAGGTGGTTCTGTGTGTTCAGCAGGAAAACTATTAGAGCATTTAAGAGGTACTGATTGGTGTTGAATTCCACAGGTAGTGTAAAGGCACGGCACAATCCAACTGTGGATGATACCTCCCATCAACCATGACAAAGTGATGGAGTAGTGCTGCCTTTTTAGAAAATTTAACATGAATAAAGGTGACATAATTAAGACTGCAGAACTTTTCCCCCTCAGATCTACCCAGTAATTGTCAATAAATGTGAACTCATCCCACGTCTTTTGAAGCAGATCTTAGGATAACCATTGACTAAATGTGAATAATTTCAGACCGAAGCCCTAAACCGGTCTTTACCTGAAACCATGCAAAATCACCCACTGAATATTCTTACTTGAAAATGTCCTGGCAATGGAAATTTACATTATAAATAATAAAAATATATATTTCTTTCTCTGTCACTAAATATATCCACAAGGAAAATGTAAACATCAAAAATACACACAAAATGGTCTTGAAATGCAGACATTAATAGTTGATTTCAGCAAATACTACAGTGAACAAGATGAATACCAATGCACTAGAAAAATGTTGACGGTGGTATTTTACAATGGAGTCTTTGCTCAGCTAAGGTTGCAAGGCACGATTAGAGGCAAAACAATTTTCTATGTTGACAAAGGGAGGAATCGCAGATAGCAGACAGGAACCCTGCTGGATTTCAGCTTCTCAGGAACCTGCATGGCCCATTTCTCAGGAATCTATCCATACACTGTGCAGAAGAGCTGGGCATTAAACAGAAAGACTGAGGCAGAAGCTCTGCGGTCTCTGTTCCCCACATGTGAAATGAACATCTAAAACTGCAGCAGGTGTAAGATAAAAAGACATTATTTTACCCCCTCTTAAAGCAGTAGTATGTCAGCAGGGGCCAATCTCATTTCCATAGGGACACACACAGTGATGTTTTTGTGCCATTATTAAAGGGGGTTATTCTCACTCAGCTAGACTGGTATCCTCAATAGGAAACTCAATGTTCAGTTTATTGTGGCTAAAAAGGGTGATCTGTTTTGACCTGTTTTAACCTACTGATTTGAATGACAGATGCTTGAATAATGCAAACTCCACTACACCCTTATTACCATTTCCCTTGCCTCACTTCATCACTTGCCTAAATATTCATATTAACTAGAAGTGAAGTTACAAGTCCTGCATATATCTGATGTAAGAAACTTCAAAGCTGTAAATGTTCACAGCAGTGATCAACTTGTTAGACAAATCTGGGTGGTGTGCTGGGGAGAAATTGGGTTGGAATGAAACCCAGCACATATGTGACCCTGAAGGAAAAGAGCTTTGGACCCCCAGTCTTACCTAGATTGATATGTGAAATGCTGTAACACCTGAGTGAAAATGCTTAAAGTGAAAATGCCATTAAACATTACTTCACAGCTTACATGAAAAAGATTAGCAATTTAAACATAATCTTTAAGATCACATTGTATCTAAACATCTACAAAAGATTTTTTTTTTTATTGTTGTGCACAGGGTGCATAGGTGCTGTCTTTAAGAGAATTCATCCAGTTGAGAAACAGCAACATTGTTGCTGTTGCTCCTTCTATGGATTTAACATAAAATTACAGCAATCTTACTCCTTAGCAACCTAAAACCAATTTCACTGCCAACTGGATCTCCTGTGCCTGACATTCTGCAGACGTCATGTTGGTCTCATTGAAACATAATTGCACTGGTGCATATTCAGCTGTATGTACTTCTTAAAAAAAAATACATACTCCTCCAGTAGCAAATCTCTGATGATCTACAAGACTCTGCCAACAGCATCAATCTAACAAATGTTAAACATTCACCATACAGCAAAAACAAAACTCCTTGATCTATTTATGTGAATATGCTCCAAGATGTATAGAAACGTACTGACACAAAATAATCATAAAATAATGAGCTGACAGGTAGTACCAAATAAAAACAGTGAAATGTTATGTAACTACAAAGGTATTTACAAGGAATGATTGCTGTATCAATTTGTTCTCAAAAATACACCTTCTTTGAAATGTACTGTGCAGATATATTCAAAATAATGCCACACAGATGACATGATCATTAATGTATGACATCTTGACCATGTTATGTTCCAGTGATTCACAGAAAACGCTGAAGGCCCACAGTTGTGTTCTGAGGATTAAGACTACTGTTAAGATTTCAACGCTGAATATGCTTTGACAGTCAAACAACTTAAGTCCTGTAGTTCATTCTTATATTCACAGCAGAGGAAGAAAAACTTGTGTATGCCAGTATAATGCAAAAGAACTCATAGTGATATTAAAGTCACTACATTTCCCATTATGTACTACAAATATCTATAAAATGCTCACTATGGAAAAAAAGCTAGGAATATTTTGTTGGACACAGACAGTTAACATAAATTTACAAAACAAGAAAAATAAAAGCTATTATTCCTGCAAAGTACAACCGCATGGAAAGAAGAAACAGGCCTGTATTCCATGATGTGTTCATTACAGATATGGTGGTCCCCAAGAGAGAAAAGATGGGCTAAGCATTCAATTCCAGGCCAGTTTTGTTGTGGCTATTTTAACTGCAGTGATGGTTAATGCAGGTCTTAAACAGGCCAATGCATATTATGCACATTATGACCTGCATGCATTTCTTTGTAACTGTAAGATCCATGGAGAGAATATTGTTGTTTAAGGACATAAAGAGATCTAATCTACTGTTCTTTGAAATCAGCCACAAAAGAGGAAAAAAACAATAGCAGCTTATGACTGACTCAAATTTGTAATCTTACAAATATGGGGAAAAAATGAAAGATTAAGAGCAAAAATGCCTGATGGAAGTTGAGAGATCACCAAGTTTCCACTGCATGCTACTTCATGAAGCAAAAGTGGACAGGGGTAAGGCCAAGGCCAATGACTGGGGGAAGGGCATGGTGGCAGGGTGACAGTTTTGGCTCAGATTTTAGTCTCTTATAAAGATTCCCATGGCAAGGAAGCAGGATGGAGAAAGATGTCACTATAGTTCTGTGGTTTAAGAGGAGATAGGTCTGAAGGGGTTCAGGGCTCAAAAAACCAGTAGCTGATACTGACCCATCAGGTAAGTTGACAAAATCATGCCCCCAGGCAGATTCATCACATTCCCCTCAGACATAATGTTTCTGTTTTTCCATCTGGGAAGCATGGTTGTGCTACTCTATGACTTCAGAGGAGTAACCAGCTCCATCTCCATGACAAGTCCTAAAATAAAGAACCTCTTACCCAATGAGATTCAAACAAAAAAAGCCTACATGCTAAATGTTCAAGGATATTTGTACCCCCCCTCCCCCAATAAACCCATCAGGTAAGGCATATTTCCACAGCAGTCCAGCTGGCAGGTGGGGGAAGGGATGTGAGAGCAAAAAATCTCAATTGTTTCCAAGCCCTGAGGTGAGTAACTGTGTGCAACATTTCCTGTCCCTGTGCATCATTTCCTGTCACACAGCGGGCACTGGCAAGGGCGGCCATATGGGCAGGGGGTGGGCCTCCGTGTTGAAGATGTATTTGTCAAGGCTGATTAGCTCAGGATCATCAGAGAATAGTAGATAGAAATACTTGAGCGTCTCCCCGAGGAAGAAGCTCTCCATCTTGTCCCGAGGATTAGGATACTGGGGGTCTCGGACGTTGTTGATGGAAGTGTAACCCCCGGATGGCACCTGTGGACACAGGCACAATAGATCTCACTGCTCACCAATCCAAATCTCATCTAGATCAAGTCCCAATCACAACCATGGTTTTATACTGTGGTTATAGCTAAAATGCACTAATAAAAAGTCCCCCACATGGCTTTTCTGCCCTTGTGAACTCATTTTCTGGGGCATTTCCAGGGAAACTGCATCAAATGTTTGGAAACTGAAAAAGAAAGTTCTCCAGAAAGAAAAACAACAGGGGTAAGGGTTGTAACCCATTTGTGTGTACAGGCATGTTTTGCCAATCCTGACAATTCTTGAGTCAAGCAAATACAGAAGAGATACAGAGTGCATTTGCCACATTTTAAGTGTCTTTTAAAGCATTTCAGGGCATTTCTACCTGAATCCCCAGTTATTTTCCTGCTGAATAACAAACAAAAATGAAAAGATATCCAGTATTTTGCCTGACCACAGCCACATGACTGATGTGAATTTCTCTCTTATCAGAAAAGAAGACTTTACCTCATTAGAACATTTACGCAGGAAAGTCATATTCCTATGCTAGTATCACTTCCCAACAAATGAATTAATACGTGTGCATGTGTTTGTATCTGTATCAGTGTATCTGTGTTGGTATGTATGCGTGTATAGGAGTGTGTTCCTGAGGTCCCTTACCTTGGTGTACTTGTTGAAGTTCTCAAAGATCTCCCAGCCCCAGTCACGATACTTCTTGTCCTTGGTGAACCTGTACAGGTAGAACAGGCTCTCCACCGTCTCTGGCCGTAGGAGGTTGTGTCTGTCAGCGAGCTGCATGCAGTAATAGAGAAGGACATGGTCAGCATTTATCACACAGTGACTTATACAGTACTTAGATCAGTCAACAAAGAATTTGCTGGGAAACAACACAGAAAACATTATCCATTTATATCCTGCACTGATTTGACTGTGAAGAAACACTATAGTTAGGTCATAATCATATATTTAATGTGAATATACTTCTCACAAAATCTAATTGTATCCCACTTCTTAGAGCACTCAAGGTATCAAATGGCACTAATATCCTGTTTGTGACACACTTTTATTGACAATATTAGATTGGTACTGAGTAGATTTGTCACTGTACAGTGACCTTATATATAGCCAATTTTTGGAAAAATGAGTAAGGTTAAAGTTTAAAATGCCTCAACTCTTTAAAACATTGAAGTGAAATGTATGCCAACAACCCATGCTTCAAAGGACATTTCCAAGCAGTAAAGTTTGAAGTACAAAAATTTAAAGTACCTGACATTTTTTTATACCATTTTCACATAGAATAATCAAGGTCTGACTCCACTTTGGGGGTTACCCGTCTCAGTACATTTTGCCATCTAGTGTTAAAATGAAGTCAATGCCTATTGCCTGGGGGAACCACTTACTCCACTAAAGAGGGAGGGACCCAGCTATTTCAAGGCAAATCAGTTCAGCAAATTATTCAAGGGCAGAAAACCTGTCTTTCCTGTTTGAAGTGTTGCAGTAACACTAAATACCCTATGAAAATAGTACAATGTGTCTCTTTCTCAAGAGGATCCATATTTGAAAATACTTATGTGACACTTTTATCGATGATTTACAATGTACTGCATGCTATGAGATTAGATGAACTCAGGTACTAAGGCTGCACAATATATTGTTTCAGCATCGTCATCGCGATGTGCACATACGCAATAGTCACATTGCAGAATGTGTGATGTCAAGTAAGGAAAATTCACTCAAACACGTCATGCTACAACTTTTTTGCTGCTTGACACAGAAGAAAAACTTGCATGGTTATCATTTTCCATGACTACTCTACAAGAGAAGTCCCTCAGACATAACATTGGTTATTACAATTTAAGGGTTCTTGGATACACTGAGTTTGTTGCTGGTGAGTGACATGCAGGCTCTGCATGCACACTGAACCACCAACCACAATCACTCTTGATCAGTTTATTAAACAAACAAAGCTGGCCCTGCCCCGCAAGTTGATGACCACAACCTGAAAATGGGTGAGGAACAGGAGAAAACCATAGAAAAAGAAGATATGTTTGCAAAACGAAAAGCAACTTCAGTTGTATGGAATTATTTTGGCTACAGAAAGGATGATGTTAACCAAAATCAGTACTTTGTCGACAGTGCCTTGCAATTGTTGCCACAACACGAGGCAACACGACTAATTTGTTTGATCATTTCAATTGGCACCACAACGCTCTGTATGACAAGTGCAAAGCCAGATCTGACTGCCATCCAAAGCAAAAAACTATTTCAGATGCCTTTGCTGACTAAAGAGTAAAAAGTCATTTTTCAGCTTTTTACTATTATAGGTTTTATTATCTATGCAGATGCACTCTTCTACATTATCACCCCAATCATTTTAGAATGATTAATTCTTTCCAAATATACCTATTCAAGTCATCTGGTGAAAATTCCTGTATTTTTTCAAATTGCAATATATACTGCAGAAAAAAACACATTTTGAAATGTCAGGTTTTTTTCCAATATCATACAGCCCTATTAAGTATGCACACAAAACTAACAGCTGGTACAATACTTCATTGTAAATAATAATTCCTTAATAAACACACTGTCATAAATACCAGCCCAATAGTATTAATACAAGACCACAGTAACAGTGCAATAACATTAATTACAAAATTCACCTCTAATGATTTTAGTGGCCAACTGTTTATTTGAAGGTGAACAGTGAGAGTGCTAGAATATACAGGCAAGTTTCATTCATAGTACCGAGCTAAGACTGGTACAAAGAGAGAGATGACTGGTACCAGGAAAGAGATGAGGACCCACGATGTGGCATGTGCATATATGTTTTTAGTTTGTGTCAGAGAGGTCCAACATAGGTCTCTTGAAATCAACACCATTTCCAGCTCCAGCTCTACATGGCCACCTGTTACCCACCTTGACCTCTATGTCCTGGCCCTCCCCAGCCTGCACATTGAAGTGCACAATCTCTGGGCTTAGGCCAGTTTCCATCTGTGCGTACATCTGGTAGCAGGTTTCCATCAGCTGCTTGGCCAGCTCCATGTGGTCCTCGGGCAAGCCGTTGTGGGCACCCAGTGCCAGCGTTCCTGGCAGGAAGCACACCAAGTGATCCTGAGGGCAAAGGGGGGAAAGGGGGACAAAAGTGAGAGGGTGTTCATGACACTTCATTCTGCTACACCAGAGAAAACACTGAATAGCTGGTTTTCTCAAAACAATTTGCCCACAATATGATGATAATTAATTGGTTCTAAAGCCCAATTTTGTGTTTCAGGTGTATTTTGGTGGGCAGGACAGAGGAACTGACCATTTTGGGGCTGAAATGTCCATGGGACAGCTCTCCCACAAAGGTGAGTCCTTTAGGAGATGACTTTCTTAGTAGATTCTTCTTTACCCCCTCCATGGACTTCAGGTAGTCCTCCAGTAGCCTGCAGAAGCCGCATAAATGCACGCAAACACACACACAGCAGTCATGCTGTAATTAGATGTAGAGTTCAGCTTCCATTTAAGAGAATAAAAAATGACTTATATATAACACCAGACAGTGTATCAAATGAATATCCGGCGGACATATACGTGCATAGAACATGGATGAACTACATAGAAATACGGTTCAGTTAGCTACATTATTCAGGGCTGTCTACTCTATAATCTTCATGTAATGTATAACACATAATGCTCCTGTGAGTGCAGGCAGGATTTCAGAATGTTACATATAGGTACAACGAAATACTGAGTGACATTAGTCTGAAATTGACTATTCAAAAATTTTTTAACTGAAAACAAATTTTTAAAAAACTGCATAAACATAGGATTTAATGCAGATACACACAAATGCTAAGAGTAATTTTAAAGCGAAATAATACCAAAATCTTTTCATAGTTTCTTAGCCTACCTCATTATTTTTCAAATTGTTATGTTCAAATTGTCATGTTATGTAAGAATTTTCAAATTCACTTTTTCATTGCTCCAGCACCTTCCCTGTGGGTAACAGTTCCCCGAAGATACATTTAGCTTTTTTCTTTTCTCTGAACCCTTAATTGGTTTGTGCCACAGTAGACTTTAAATATCTTTAAATTTCAGACAGTGCATCAGCCCATTGCTGACAAGCAGAGGATATTTTTACAACGCATGCCGAACAGTTATTTACAGTTTAATACAGTCTTCAATGCACAGCTAATAATGTAGTATCGCCTACTAAAGACAGGGAGGCTAAGAAAAATACAGCCATTGCCTGACAGTTATAACTGAGCTCTCCAGAGAGGTCTCCCTTCACTTGCTGAAGCGTGTTCACTTGTAAAATCTAAGCCTTTTCACCACTCATATCCTGAAGAGGGCAGTGGTGTCATATCAAAGTACATCAATAATTCATACCCCTTTGCTTTTAGGGTAACTGTTGATGGAGTTAAACCAGGTTTGACTCAAGGGATGATTAATGTTTCAGTGCAGAACAACGCTTCCCCCTCATAGTTCCCATAGTGGGATGACCTCTGATGCCACTCTAGCAAAGATGGTTTAATTGTTTGACTTGCAAATGATCCACTGGCAGACAGTGGGCTGAGGGGAAAAAACCCTAATGCAAAGTACTCAGCCCTTACTGATACTGAACACCAGAGCAAGCAAATACTTAAAATACACTTTATTAGGTCCCCCTTCTGTCCTTAGAAAAACTTAATTAAAGCATGGACTCAACATGGTGTTGGAAGTACAGGACAGACACTGGGCCCATGTCAACTTCAATGCCTCTCATAGATGTTCCAAACTGGCTGGTGGTGAACTGGACTGAGATATGGTGACTGAGGAGACTACTGCAGCAAGCTGAATTCACTGTCATGTTCCTGGAAGCTTTCCTGAACAATTCTAGTTTTGTGGCATGAAACATTTTGCGATTGAAAAAGCCCATTTGCAGATGGATACACTGATACCATGGGGACATTCTGATATCCTGTGACACAAACATTGCTGTATTCATATCAAAGGACCCAATGTGTGCCACAAAAACACATCCCACACCATTACACCCCCACCACCAGTCTAAATTGTTGACACTGAAAACAGCAGGCCATGGTGGACCAGGTGATGTTTTCCAATCCTCAGCTATCTAGTGTTTGTGTATCTTAGCTCGCTGGAAGTGCAGCCTCTTGTGATTCACTGACAGGGGCCTAATTTGTTTTGGTTATCAGCTGTCATACTCGATCTGTGACAGGATACAAGGATTTTTGTTTTCTGGTATGCCTCATTGGGCAACACTGTTGTACTCCTCTGTACTCTGACTGTACAAACACTAGTCCCATCATCTCATCTGTTTCTGACCACAGGACCATTGTTAGCTGAATGTTTGGTTGGTGGACTATTCTTGCTAGACCCAGGTATCAAGTCTGATCATGTGACACCGTCACTGACTGACCAGTCTGTTTTATGGTAACAGAGGGTGTACCTAATAAAAGCCACTCATTGTATAAACCATAAAAACTAATGCAGCTTTCACCAGAGCTGGAGGGCACAGAATTAAACTGACTAAATTCTAAGCCTCCACCTAGACAAACTATTTTTAAGTTTATTGATTGCAAACACGCAACATTATTTGAAATCACATGTCATGTTCAGAAGCTTATATAAGGAGGATTATACAAAACATTTTTTTTCTCTTTTTGTTGGCCCAAACAGACCATCAAAAAGCTTAATTAACTTTGCCGCAGGGATAAACAGATGTTGCTGGTAAAGATTGAATGCCAAGCCCTGCCTGTTGTCTGCAACCAATGGTTAAGTGCAAGAAGTAAACATACCCAGGAAAATGCAGTTTTCAGGTTCTGACTACTCTCCTATGGATAATGAATATTACTAACAGCACTAGCACTATAGCAACAAAGAAGACATAAAAAAACTAAAATCAAAGATGCAGATAAGAACAAGGGGTGGAGTGGAGTAACTCACTCAGTCTCCTTCTTTCCACCCTGGACCCACTGCTTCAGGAGGTACTCGTAGTAGCTGTCAGCACGTGCACCCAGGGTGTACACACCCAGGTGAGTGAACTGACCACTGTTGGTGTTGATGAACATGGGCACTAGGCCATCATGCTTCCCATCCAGCTTGTGCACCTGCCTCATCACCTCTTCCACCACATCCTGAGAGGCAAGAGAGTAGGGGGGCAGGGAGGGGAGGGTCAGTCAGGGTTAAATGGTGCACTGTGGTTGTGCATCTCTTAAAGTAGGGCCATTCAATGCTGTTTCTGACTATGAGGCAGGTTTAAAGTTAACATTCAGTGAAAAAATTACATTAAACTGCAGCCATTTTGCAGATACTCTTCGCCAACGAAATGTAAAATTAATTTATTTCAATATCAGATTAGGTTACTAAGAGCAGAGAGTATTGCAGAAAATTATGAGTAATTCTTTTCAACCCTAACAGTGTAGCAATACATATCGGGGGCAATATTTCAGATGTGTTTGAATGATTTAACTATGGATTCTCCAATGGTACCAGTACTAGGCTCACCTGATTTATAACTGCAGGTGAAAGTGACATGGTTAGAATGAACAAAGACCAGTCTGTGCTGTGCAACTCATGAAGCTGTGTGTGTTAACAGACAGGGTCAAAGATTACCACAGGTCCAGCCCTGGTTTAGAGGGAGTCTCTGCTGGGTTTACCCTATAGCGCGGGTCCTTGGTGAGGCGGCTCAGCTCCCTGAACTCCAGTTGGATGCTGGTAACTTCTGCCACAGTGCTGTCTGAGGTCCAGCGGGGTGGGTGTGCTGTTCCTTTCCCAATGTTCACATCAGAGTATGGGATTTTTGAGGGGGTGCTGAAGGCAGGCATCAATCTGGATCCTATATCTTTCTACAAAGAGGATAATACATGACAGGGTGAAGGGACATTTTGAAAACAATGTGGTTAATGCTAACAAAATTCACTCTCAGAGATGACAGATGCAATAATACCGCCCTGCTTTCTCCAACTGCATCATGGGAACACAGACAACCTCAACCAACTAAACCAGTCTCAGGTCAAGGTTGTTCTTGTCATTCTAAAAGTATCATCCCTCCCAGCTCTCTACCTCTGTTTGGAATTGCTAATTGTGCCACTCTAATTGGCATTGTGTGTCTCCAGTGTGTTAGCTCTCAATCCAGTGGCTTTTTTTCTACACTACAGACAATACAGCACCAAGAGCCAAGTTTATAACAGGTATTTCTCTCACTAAAGAAAATTTGTAGTCAGTGGAAAGCTCAATGGTAGAAGCTAACTAAGCTAACTCAGCCTACATTTGAGGCACACACTGAGCCTCTCTGACTTGTTAAGAGGATGGGTCTCTCTGACTCACGGCTTTTTCCAGAAAGAGGGCATCGCCAGTAAGGTGGTAAGTGCTCAGTAAACCGCCCAGGATGCGAATGGTGCTCTCAAACAGGTTGACATCCACATTCTTAGCAAATGACAACTCTGTGGCCACCCAGGTCTTTGCCTCCTCGAACTCTGCCCAAAGAGAGAAGGAAAACCACATGGCAATTACTATCAGTGTGCTTCAGAGAGGGCTGCTACAGGAGAGCTGTTAGAGGGAAGCAAGATTCTAGTACCTTCTTTCAGGCCCATGATCCACATAGTATCCAGGGAATCAATAAGGGTCAGGCCAAGGTTAAACCACTCGCTGTAAGACTTGGAAACAGGTTTCAGCTCATCGTGACCCCATGCAAACTCCTTGTAGCCCTTCCAGGCATGTCTGAAGGCTTCTGTCACAGCCTCAAGCCGGTTCACTGAGAGAGCATTTAACAGAAAAAATGGGCACAAGCACACACAAACACAGCAATACACATAAATGCAGAGACAACATGCAAACACAGACAGAGAAACAAACATGACAGTAGGAACACACAAAAACATATACAGGCAGAAGAGCATCATTGCATTGCAGTTTTATAACAACCATACACTTTCTGTAAACAAAGAAAATGAGCAATGTCACCGCAGGCGGTAGAATATTCTGTGAGGCTCTAAAATGACTAAAGTACTCTTAATGTAATGTTAAAGTAAAGCATTAAAAATGCAATGCCAGCTCTGTGGTTTATATGGGGCAGTCTGCTCTCCAGATGGGTGTACTGACAGTCTGCCAAAGGTAGATAGATTTGTGAGCTAAGTCCCAGACCACAGGAGACCCAGAGCAGAAGGCATTAGTGAAGAGACTGTGAGAGCTTGCAGAGTACCCACCAGGCTTCAGAGGGGCGTTGTCTGCAGGATCCACAGGCGCCCCACCTAGCTGTCCATCCTGGACCTTCTCCTGATGCGATGGCTGTGGCTCAGTGGCCTGATCTGCCTCGATCATGGCCCCTCTCCAACTGCATGCACAGAAACACACACACACACACACACACACACACACACACACACACGAATACATATATCACATACACACACAAATAATATACAAAGAGAAAGGAAAAAACAGTTTTAAATTCATTCTGGCCTCAATAAAGATTCAGACTCGACAGTCATGCGTCCCTGCATATTTAGGGAGCTTTGTACCATAGCCAAGGTTTAATCCGTTTGTAGAATGACCTTACCAATGAATCCCTCCATTGTGCCCCTTGCTATTTTTAAGAAGAACCTGACCGTAAATACAGGCCCCACCTGACCAGTGGCTTGTCTCCTTCTCCCTGCTCCCCGGTTTTAACGGCAGGCTTCTGCTCTTCTACTTGTGAGTCTGACACGTTGCCTTTTTTCTGCATGCGGTTCTGAAGGCCTGGGGGTCCACGTTTAGGAAATGGCCTTCTCTGGTTTGGAGTGGAAAGTTGGGAAGGAGAGAAAGGGGTGTAGATGACATCACAGCTGGGGGAGATTGGTGAGAACTAAGATAGGTCTGATTTGTCCAGATGTTTACAATGTATCATGGGTATGCAACTGATGTATGCAGGTGACAGGTGAGTAGCTTGAGTCTAACGTAATAATATGAATGACTGGAAAACCATAGCTGAGCTTTGGTAGACGGTGGTAAGTGTATTATGTGTATGATGGATGTGTGACAGTGCTGCACTGACCACAGGAGGAGCTTCAGGCAGTACAGGTCCATTTTGTTTTGGGGGCTCAGGTATGACCCCTGGAACAACCCCTGGAATGATGGGCTTCAGGCCTTGTTCATCCCCCTTGTCTGATTCCTTGTTCACAGCCCTGTCAGAGAAGCCTGGAAACACACATAACTACTTTCCAGACTGATCTCATAAAACTGTGAGGCCCAAAATATGGTATCTTCCCTCACCCCCCACTCCAGAGCACTCAAAAGGACAATCCTACCTCTCCAGTGTCCTGCCAGGCTGGGATAAACCACAATCCAGCAAACCACTGCCAGTGGCAACACGACCAGTATTACACATCGCTGTAGCCTCGACAGCTGCTTCCATTTCTACACAGTAGAGGAGAAAGGATGTTACATTTCTTTACAACAATAAAGACATGCTAAAATACCTTACTGTCTTTTTAAATTCATCTTAATAAGGTTGTCTGTAGAGCAAATGAATAATTTAAGAAAATACCAGAAAAGTTAAGCTTACAAAAAAAAAAAAACACACACACTTGTGTAGATTGGTTGTTCTTTGAAAAGAAAGAACTGTTGTTTCATAGAGCAAAGGTCTACAGATAAGACTACACATAAATACCTAGAGTTTTTACACCTAAGTATAAATGCCAAAGATTTTTTAAAATTAAAACCTAATATTAGATACAAGGGATCCTAATTGAATAAAAACAAAATTTTGATTCTCATTCCATAGTAGAGTAAAACACTGACTTTACCGAAGGGAAAAAAAATCTGCAGCTCTCTGGAGATTGTTATAGGGTTCTTTGGTAATTACTTTCTCACACCTGAAGGGTATGGTTGATTACCCTGACTACCAAACAAATGGAACAAGCATCAAATGCTGGTGTCATTTTTAACTTTTCCACACCTGAAGATTACATACAAATGAAACAAGGACCAAGATTTGGTGTCATTTGCCTCACTCAGGCTCCCTCTACACCTTACTGCAACACACAGAATGTACTGACCAAACTCAACAGAAATGTATATGAGAATGGATATCATGATGGCCACCAGTGATACTTGTGGAAAATATTGTGTGTTGTGGTGCAGACTGCAGCTTGTGAACCATCTGCCCCCCAGTTTTTCCTCAGTCCTCAGGGAAATTGCCTGCTCCACACGAGCAGTGCAATCTCTCTGGGGGCCTGACTCTGCACTGTGCTCTACAGCTGCCCTAACATAGGTGCCCTCTGCACTGCCTGACTGTTTTTGTGATGCAAGAGGAGGAATAATACACAAATCACAACATACACAGTAGTGTGCTGATATAGGTGCTCTGCTTGTTTGTTTACAGCCGTCTGAGTGTCACAACCTAAACAGTCATTTGTTACACAGACTATGAATTCAAGGTCTGTGGTTATCCATTATCATCGACTACTCTTTCTCACTGTAGATGAAATTGTTTTTCCTCTACATTTAAATACAGATGGCTTAGATTCTTGCAGCATAATCAAGCACTGGTAATGCTGCATTATGCAAGTCAAATTAATCCATTTTCAGCTAGTGCAAAACTGCAAACTGCTGCTGCATCAACACTTAAAAAACCTATCATCAAGAAAGCCGTGGAGTATACAGCGTCAAATAAAAAGGCTGGGGAATAAAAACAATTTCAAACATCTCCTTGCTTGCTTCTCCTTTCAATGTTGGTATTGTAATAGACCAAAAAAGCAAGCTTGGAGCTAAAACAAGCACACAATAAAGCAAGAAAAAGTTTTTAGATAATGAATTCTGTATGTTTTTTGCATGCTCTGTCTTCAGCTAGCAGGACCTCACATTAAAAAAAACTAGACATTGAATGAGAGGGTTGTAAGTTTAATTTGTTGGACTGATTTGGTAGGTATGCAGCTGTGAAATTAGTAGCTAGTACATCATGCTGGTACAGTTTTTGGTAGAAAAAGGTACTTGCCCTCCAACAGGACTGCCTGCGCCACTGCTTTCCATTGTTGTATGTCCGGGGGTCCCGCTCAGACAGGGTTAAAGACACAAAATCCTTTCTTGTAGGCGGGTACATTTCTGCAGATGGTCTGTCAGGGAGGTCATAGACACAGTGCTGTAGGAAGGTCAGTACAGGGAAAAACAGGAAAGAGAGAGCCATTGGTCACATCTGTCTGGCTCCAAATTTCATGGAACACATTTACACCGCAGATCATCAACAGGAAGCTGTGGGTGACTTGTTTTGCTGGGGGAAGAACGATGAGGGGAGGCCTAAACATTTAACTTACTGGTCGTGATAACAGACAAGGCGGAACACTGTCCATAGTCTAATTTCAGACATAAAACCAAGCGTAGTTATCGAAAAACAGGATAGACCATAGCCCGTTCTATCATAGAGATAAAGGAATCGGGAAAAATCAGATGCATGCTTTCCAGAAACTTCTAAGAAGCTCAACACATTTAGAATCCCTCGACGTGGAGACAGGCTGACGTTTCCGCATAATGTAACTGGCGATTGTTATTGAACTTTTTGGGTTAGCGTTACAGGATATCTGAGAACCCCAAACAGTTAAATGTCACACCAGCTGTTCGGTTTAATTTGATTTTCATTACGTTAATTTGAAAGCTTTCCATTTGAATATAAACACTGTAAAGACCGTAGTGGTTTCATTGCCCCTCTTCTATTGCAAAATTCACTTCTCTATTTCCAGGCTTTAAGAAGTAACGTTTGTTAAGGAGTATTCAAATATTTCAAAACTACTCCCTACAAACATAAAGATAAAACATAACCTTAAGGTACCAAAATGATGCCCAGCCGTTGAGGAATGCATTCCTAACTTTACCCTGCATAATCTAAGGTGCAGCTCTAAACTAGATAAATGGGCTACATGATGAGTAACCCGTGGAAATTTGAGTCACCCAAAAGGCAGAGGTAACGTCAACTGCTGGAAAAGTAACAAGCTTAAACAAACACACGGGTTACAAACACTGAAGTAATAAATAAAGCAACAAGTTAAAATACAAACCATGTTCATTCCCATAGCCTACACCACACTGACGATACTAAATTATAGAATTTGGAGACTATCGATAGAGTAAAATGACGTTAGCACTATCGCCACATGGTTCAAACGCAAGAAAACAAGCTTTGCAACGAGATAATGTTACAGTAAATGAAACCCAATTTGTTGGGGAAAAACCGCTACTGTACACAGCTACTGTAGAATGTCACCTGTACAACAAGTAACAACACTACTAAAGAAAGGCAAAAATGCCCTTGCTGTCAAAAAACAAAAAACACACAGGTGGTGTCGCTCGCCTGCCACTGGATTACGGGTCAGATTTAAAAATGTGAATATTACATGTCAGTCTTTGTGGGGAAGAAAAATCAGATAGTTGTTTTGCTATAATAAACGCAGCTGAACTGGACATGGCAACTTGTCAGGAAAGCCAGTGATAGCTACCATGCGAGCCAAATTTACGTAGCAAGTAGCTAACGGATTTCAGAGGTCTCCTCGATCTGGTTGGGGCTTGACTAGGCTCGATGCATGGCTACAAACCGAGGCATCACACGAGGCCTACATAGCAATTTAACTACCGTTTAGAATATGCCCTTACATTGTACAGCACGTCACTGCTAGCCCGGTACACTCTGAAAAATGTGGAGCTACTCAGACAGCTTCATTTCATACAACGCGACTCTGTCTGGCTATCTAGCTAACCAACTTAGCTAGCTGCAAACATACGTTATCGAAGTAGTTCAATATGCTAGCTAGTCTAGCTATCGATACATTAAACTAAAACACGTTTCACTACTAATAAGTGTATATCTGTAGGCAAATGCATAAAGTAAGCCAATGTTAGTTTGCTTCTATATCTGCCTCGATCTATCCACTGTAACGGTAACTTGTGAGAGCTGCAAACCGCCAGAACAAACTGTTATTAGAAGCAACAATGTAGCTAAAGGTAGCTAACCGTTAACGTTGGCTACATTTTACTTTCTCCACGTCGACTAAAGACGGCGCGTGTAGCAAGCCATTGCTTAATCATATTTATTTTTGGAATAGCTTACCTTGTTTTGCAGTCAGCCAGAAGAAAAAAACAAATAATCTATGATTGCTGATTAAAGCATATAGTTAGCAATCCAGTTCAGTTATTATATCCAACTCTCTTATTGTGCTGTAAGGGTTACCACACTATCACTTATGGGGAAGCTCAGCTGTTTACGCCACAGTCAAGAAGCTTGAGTCTGCCAATGAGAAAGCAGTCCGCTCGGATCTGTACAGCATCCCTGCTCAACTGTGCAGCGCTGACAGATTAAAAAAACTGCTGTCAGTTTCGTTCTATTTTTGCATGCGACATTGTCAACCGGTTTTCTAAAGGCAATGCTGTATGTCAGTTGAAGAGAGCCTGTACTCCAAGTGGTTAAATTCACTGCTCGTCGTCTCTGGATCTACACTGATTCTACAGTAATGTTGCATGCGTTCGTTTCCATATGATGTCCACGTTAGACTTGTAGTTGCAATGTTGCTTGGCATCACCAGCGGTTTAACAGCAACAGGTAAAGAATGCACTTTTATGCAAGCGAGCACACATCATGCATTCAAGATTAAAAGGAAAGAACGGTGTTCCTTATATGTGTATCTGTGTTTACATCAATTATCTGATATAACTGAATAATATATTCTGAATAAAATATAATTTCGTATACTCGGCTGTATAATACTTCTACCTGATGGTGATGAGAGAAAGCAACCCTTCACAAATCCAGCCTGCCTCCGACATAATCACCGATTGACTAACAGACTGAGTTAGCAGCAACGTAAGGAAAGGTGTATGAGAATCATAATAGTCAGAAGGCATCTGTAATTAAACATCAGCACATCTGCTATAAGGTGTAGCAGATATGACAATTATTTTTCTCTTGAAAACAAAAGGATACTAGCTCTGTGGAGGAGGTATTACCATTTAATAGACCCATCATAAGAAGAAGTGCTGAATTTATTTAAAATGGAACGAAGGTGTCCTGACTCTAAATTGGAATATACTTTCAAATAGGTTGTACATTTTAACAAGAATAAAAGAAAAGCAGTATAGCAATGTGGCTTCCAGTTCTCGGTGCATGAATTGAATGTGTGGTTATGTGTATGTGTGTGTGTGTGTTTTTTTTTTTTTATTAATGAATTAAAAAAGGGTGTTGGAAGAGACGAAGACATGCAAGGAGGAAGAAAAAATTGGGGAAGAGGTGAAATGAAACAAACTCTCAAACATTGTCCATTTCAAAGCTGGTCAACACTACCTGAAAAGAGTTGCATCAATGAGATGAAAGGATTTTTCCACATATCTCACAAACACCCTTCCCTTTCTAGATCCCCAAGAGAGAGCATTAAGTACCAATCATCAAGACTGTACTACAGAATAGCCAATTTTGTCTTAAAAGACGATTTTGAGATCACATATATTCCACACTTGAATGCAAGCGGTTCGTGCAGTTATATGTTAAACACCTCTTTACATTGCATTATCTTATGCCTGTCTCATGGTAATATATCTAGTCAAGAAATAATTGTCAGGTTGATCATCATACCATTACTTTAATCCCAACCGTCAAAATCATTTAAACTGAACAGGAAAACGTTTTTTTTTTTTTTGTATTCTTGTGGAATTAAGGTGTGGAATGACCTCAAATCCTGTTATTCAAATCTACACTCTGAAATTCAAACCACTGAATTTTAGAATCTTAAAAACAGGACAAAAGGTAAGCATAATCGTACCACATTGTAGCAATTACTGCAGCTTTCCTTGTATCCCAATGGAATTTAAAGTTAATTGTATGTCTTTTTATTTGCCTTGGATCATTTTTTAATTACCTACTTATTTTTGTCAGCTCTGTTGGCACCCATATCTTCAAGAGAACATGTAGCCTGCCTGTGCTTCTTTTCACTCTACAGTTTGCCCTCTGAGCTGTACAGTTACTGCACTGAAGAATTGTACAACTTGCATAGTTGGTGTGGACTAGCTGCAGATTTCAGTTGACAAGGTGTGTGATGAGAAAATCCTGGTGACCTTCTCTGTGGCCCTTCTACAGTGTCATTGGCTCACTCAGCACTCACACTGTCTCAGGGTAAGGCTCATAATCTTATGACACTATGAATCTGAGCAGTTTGCCATGCATAGACATGTTTGAACATATGCCAATTATATATGCCAAAATATGCCAATGTTTCAACATGTTTGAACTGCTGCAATTTTAAGGAAGGTAAGTTCAAACTCAGATTTATGCCATAGTTGACAGCCCTACCCTATACTGAAAAAATGACCCTTTAACTGCAAAAGAGATAAGTGTTGCACGATAAAATAATGAAAAAAAGTTTTTAACAGCATATCAAATGATCCCCATACATCATTCTCACAGTCCCACAGTCTAAAAGATAAGAGATACCTTAGAATACATTGTAATCTAACTAAAGTTGATTATTTCAGAAAACACCCATTCCTCTTCTTATGTCTCCCAGATTGTATTCAGCTATAATTTGTCACACTATTTTGATGTACAATATCAAACAAGACCAGATTATATTGTTGTTTATTAAATCGATAAAATGTTTTGAACACAAAAATGTGCTTTTAATAGTCTAAAAATGGCCAGCATATCATTTAAACATCATTTACAACATTATAACTACATTGATGCAAATTGTACAAAAGTAAAAAATAATTAGAAAAATAAAAATGAAGGTCTGCTGTATGAAGTACCACCATTGACTCGTCCCAGCCAGCTAAGGCAACCATACTGAAATTACCTCCAACCTTCAAGGCAAGCCGCATGCAGCAATGAACACGATTTTTGTACATACTTACTTAAGCAAAGAGTTTATCAACATTCTTTGTTGGAGGGACACAAATAATGCAATTATTGATTATTATCTTCTTTTATTGGCCAAACATGCCTCTTCAGTTACCAAGAAATATTCTTCCAGGAAACCTACCTGCTGTACATTCTGTAGTATGCCAGTTGGAGAAATCATAGTAAGATACAACATGATCATATTTAGGTTTTCTATTTGTCTCAACAACATTAATTAAGTGGAATTGAGTTGTGTTTTTGACCCAACCGTAATTGCGCAATGAACCTTTAGTTCTTTAATCCTGCACATAATCTGGAGCATAACTCATTCAGACCTGTATTGCACATTTTCTACACCACTAAGATGCATCTAGGTTCAAAGAGATATGCAGGAATAACTGACCACAACACTTATTTAAAGGGGCATTTCACTTCGGTAAGACTTTAAGCTGTATATCTTTTTCATTCCTGGTATATCTTCATGAATGAATAGAATATTATCAAATTTTGTGCCAGTGTGGTTTGTATGTGCAAGAGGTGCATTTTCCAGGTTGTTTCATGAAAGGAATGGAAGTGACTTGGATGTTAGGATGAGGTCTAAAGGTAATAGCACATGATTTGGTTCATTTGGATCACTGGGCGAACAGGAAATGGTCCCCCTCATTTGTGACGACACACCAGAGGTAAGGAAACTAAAGAGCTTAAGGCCTTACAAAAGTGAACATATCTGTTTAAGGGGAAGCCTTTGGTTCTTGGAGTTTGCTCTGAGGTGTTCTGAATGAACCATATTCCTTTGTAAATGAGATTTTTTATTCTATATATCAACATGTGACATAGCCAACACAATACCACATATACTGAGCATCAACATTACTGTTCAAAAACTTTTATAAAGCAATGAATGAGACATTGTTTTGGGGGCACACTTTTGGTGTGCAGCATAGTTTGATAATTCATATACTGATAACTTGAGTTACAGACTGGGGCAGCAATATTGTTTTGTTGATGAGCTATCATTCATTTATGCATTTAAAATTGGAGGTTAGCTATCAGATACGAACATGACATGGAGGATTTATGCATGCATCCTGTCCATCCATATACAGAGAGAATGGCAGATCTATTTGGACAGAAATGCCTAAGGTGTTATAGCTCAGTTTCAACATGGAGATAATTGGATACTAAACACATTTTAGACATGTGTTTTTCAATGTAGTAAACCATAGTGCTTTGTAAGGACATTTTGGAGAATCTTAGCTGTATCCCCAGTTTGGAACACATTGTTAAAGCATGTACCATATAAAACCACAGTTCTTTTGGTCTTGAATATACCTGAATTTGACATGTGATATGTCAACAACAAGAGACAAATAAAAAAACAACTCATTTACATCATCTACACCACTGTTATACAACTTGGATAACATAAAGTACCATTATATAAATTTAAAAAACAATAACAAATACATAAATTAGCACCTTTTTCAAGATAGAAGTCTCTGTAAACAATATTAAAGACAGTCCATGAGAATCTGTGCCAGCTGCTGTTTCTCTCTTGCCAAGTCTCATAAATAAGGAGAAATAGTCCTCCACAAAGTCCTCCACTGGTAAGTCTGCAGTATAGCGAAAAGAGAATCCTTGTCCCATTGGTGTTGCTACTGCTTTCTCCAGGGGACCAACATTAAAAAATGCATGAAATACAAGTTCCCTTTGTTCTTTTTTGTGCTCACTTTCCATATCCAGGGGGCTCAAAAGGATAGAGCTCCATCCGGATCACTGTCCCCAAGCTTCCTGAGAATGGGAGCCCATCCTAGCTGAAACAGACAGGCCCGACGGTGAAACCAAACTCTTGTGTGAAGTTGCTGCTACCGAAAACTGCGAGGTCTCTGAGGGGGAGCAGGTCCAGATCCTCGCTGTCAAATTGGAAGATGGACTGCCGCTTTGCAGAATGTACCACTCCAGTAGCCTGCTATATTATTAACAATAAAATATCCATAACAACCCTCTCATCTCAGATATGTTAAATTACTATTTTTAACATTATCTTCAACATCATCAACAATTATAACTATTATTATTAGTAGTAGTATTTATTACATTTCATGCTTTATACTGTTACTAAAAGAGAAATGAAATAATTTTCAATTTCAAAGCATCATTGCTCAACCTTGTCATAATTACTCCATTAAGTAAAGGGTAAATTAGTTGAATACACAAATAATTACACATAATTCATAAAACAGTGTAGTGATGAGAATAAAGTAAAAATTCTGAAAACCTACCTCACAATCTCTCAGCATACCCAGGTAACTCTGCCTCCTCGTGTCTGCCAGGAATTTAACCTCTCTCTCCTCTTGGCCCAGCTGGTGTCCTGACTGGCAGGAATAGGTTATGTTCTGGGATGCAAACCTGCTGTTGAGCTTTAGGAACCTGAGTTGGACCACAGTGGCTCCTGGGTACTCAAACTGGGGTAAGAAGGTAGATGGCAGAGAGGAGAGGGGAGGATGTTTTAAAGAGCACTTTCACAAATTCAGGAAGAGGAGTGAGACAGAAAAATTTGCTGCTGTGTTTTATGGCCCACCTGAAAGCCCCCATGAGTAGTCAGCCAGTGGAATGAGTTTTCTGTCCCAGAATCCTTCAGCCATGACTTCATTGGCACCTGTGGAAAAACATAATTGACATCCCAAACTTTGTCAAGGACTCTGTCCCTTTTATATTGTTCCTTTCATGATTTCAACAGCTCAGAAACACTAGACATTGCAGACTCTATGAGACTTCAGTGAGCTCATTATGCTTTTTTTAATATACTAATCTACATACTAAAGAGATGGTGTCTGTCTGATGACTGGCTATCTAATGATGCTTTGATAATATGCTGTCTGAATATCCACCCTGTGTTTAAGGCCAAGAATAGTGAAAGGTTGTTTCCACAGCGAGGCTTAGCCAACTGCAGTCTCACCTATGAGGACCTCTTGTCATAGCTCATAATGGACTCAAATGCAGAACACAGGGTGTCAATTGTGACCCAAAAAAATCCAACTAATTTCCCTCTTAATCACACATACAGTCTCTTAGCACATATATCTCTTTTAACCAACTACATACCATGTGTGAAAAATTACCTTTATACACAATCGTCACACTATTAAATATTTAAGAGACGGAGGAGGAGTTACCTCTGCTTGATTGGGATATAAGCAGGTCCGCCCACCTGCAGTGAAGTCACAATAGGCAAGGAGGGAGTCAGCTGGGCTGCCCTGGTTTGGGTCAATGTAATACAGCCCTGAAACAACACAACCAGTGAAGCGCCTGTGGTAAAACTGCAGCCCTTGAAAGAGAATCCAACATTTTTGACAGTTAAACCATTGGGGTCAGCTCAGGATAAAACATGAAAAAGACCATAACAACTGTGGTTTGATGGTAACTCAACTTTTACTGAATTGGCAGAAGCTCTAGACCTGGTTGCAGAACCCATTAGATTCAAGAGAAACAAAGAAGTTGTAAACAGGTAACAGGAGACAGGTAACAGGTAGTTTGATTGGAGCAGGTCTAACCATTGGTGAAGTTGGGCCGGCAGAGCCAGAGCTCCTGGCAGGTGGTCGCTGGATGCTCCTTGGTGCCGTCTGGTGGATCCAGGAACAACCTTAGGTCCTGCTGCAGGGAGTCTAGAACACTCCGGATCAGGTTGTAGTTGGGCTTGTCTGACATGTAAACAAGGTCCTGTTTAATATGAAAGAGGTAGTTGGCAGTTTTGAACAAAGTTATATCTAGCTACTTTCGTGAAGAAGTGAATAATGACAATCATTTTATATGTTGTATCCCTTCCAGCAGGTGTGACAATGTATTCAGTGGACATATTTACATAAATATAAATAACCCATTTTATCTCCCTCGCACTCTCACCCCTATAGCAGAGATGGGAGTATGAGATGTGATGAAACGATTAGAGATTATGTTCTTCCTTCAGTGAAGAACATAATCTCTAATTGGTTCAGACATGTCAGTGATTGACAGCTCATTGAACCTCCACTGTAGATTATGGGAGACATGAAACCTCATTTGCTGATCACTCACTTACTGATCATTACCATAGAGTGCATTTAAGTACATTTTACAAACATAATTGTAATAATAAATAGCAAATAATAAGCAAAGAGTATAAAAATAACCTCAATGCGATACCATCAATATAAAAACATTTTCATAAAATTTCCACTTGACAAGATTTCACTTGGTTTAAAAAGATACTACAAAGAAATAATGTAATTAATGGACATGATCCTAATTTGACATAAGAGGAGTGGCTTGCCTTCAGCTGTGTCAGAGTCAGGTTCATAGAGATCCCTGGAGGCCCTGGAGGACCAGGTAGACCCTGAAATGAACAAACAACCGGCAGGTAAAATGAAACTTCAGGGGGTCCATGTTCCTGTTCACCCATGTCTTTATCCTCTGCCCGTGATCTCCCTCCTCCACTCCAGTCTCTTTATCTCCACTGTGGCTCCACTTCCAGAGCAGCCTTCCTCTCTTTTTTATGAGGAAGCACCTCCCAAGAGATGAACTGCCTGCCAACATCAGTGTGGGCAGTAGTGGAGTGCATACACTACTGTTTCAATTACATAAGTCATTAAATCATGTCCAGTAAAATGTAGCCATTGATTAAAATAAAAATGTTCACATTACTGGTATTATTCTCTATTTTCCTCATTTTACATACCTTTAGGGAAAAAATAACTATATATTAATAGAAATCAACTATGAAAAAGCATATAAGCATATAACAGCTACATAAAGATATTTAAATATATTTTAATACAAGCATCTCTGCTTTTAAGACACGTTTTGATGGGCTTTTTCAGTATTGGTGTTACCCAGATTAATGTGGCCCAGGACAGCCACCCAGAGCAGCAGTTCAGCGTGAATTGTGAACAAGGTCATATTTACTCACAGGCAGTCCCTTCTCCCCAGGCGGTCCTGGAAGCCCAGAAAATCCCATCAGCCCCTGAGAGTCAGACACATTTACATAATGCCTCCAGAATTAATCCCACACACTCCCCTAGACACACACAATTTACCACCATGAATGTGAGTCTAGCTGAATCCATATTAGACAAAAAAATAACTGGCTGGTTTGGAAACAACAAATGCTGAACAAATGTAAAATGTCTAATTGGTGCTTAGAAGTCCAAAGAGTTAAACACTATATAATAATAGTTAATAATAATATTCAAAATTTCAAAAGATTGGATTTATACCATTCTTCATTGTCAGGAGTCATGTGAACTTATTTTGGTGATCTCTGAACTCTATCAAACAGTATTCATGAAATTATTCACATTTTGATATCAGTCAAGGACATCTGAATTGAGCTATTGGCCTTGCAAAGGAAATTGAAATTTGTCCAGATTTAAAAGACTGCTTTGTAATGTGGGACTGTATTTCTGTTCTGGCTCTTTCCCTGTCCCATTTTACATGCTAATTTAATCATGTAACCTTCCCCTTAGCTACATGAGCTCCTGTTCTGCAGAGATGGCCTGAAAATCACATCCCTGTTTCCACTCCAACGGTGTGCTCGATCGCTTAGCTGAAATACCCCTGATGGCAACTGGCCTAAATTTTGACATGTTTGTATTTACTTTTTTCCATAGATGTGTTTCACCTGTATAGTATGTGCAATACCACACATGCTGATATGTGATATTATGTCAGTTGGAGTACATCTTGCACTTCTCCATATTGTTTAGTGAGAACACCTGAATTATTCATGCAAAGAAAGAAAAAAGTAACATACCTTCTCTCCAAACAGGCCCTGAGGAAATGAAATAATCATGATTTTTTAAAATATCTCTCATCGTTAATTTAGAATCAAGACACTGTGCTTTGAAACCAGCCCCCTCTCCTCTGTCTATCACACCGCCTACATGATCTGTCCCACTTGTACCCTCATTAAGATTACATCACCGTCATCTCTCCTCCACCCTGCTATTTGTAAATGCTGAGTAGAGCCGCAGGGCTGATTCTGGGCTCTAACAATGAGCTTAGCATGCAGCTGGTGATACATTTAAGGCCTGACCGCACAATGGGATCGAGTGGGGATTTAGAATGTGAAATTCTCTGCCTTGTTAAAGGCAGAACTTAAAACCCAGCAACAGGAGAGAGACAGCTCAGTTATTGCAGATGATTTGGGAATATGAGAAAGAATGGAAGGAGGGATTACAAGCAACTTACAGGAAGACCTGGTAGGCCTGGGGTCCCTCTCGGTCCTGTAGGACCAATATCTCCCTGTGGAAACGCATGCAAGCATAACTTTCATCACTGTTATTTAAAACATTAAGGGAAAAAACTATCAGTATCAGGGTCAAAATGGTGCATATTGTAAAAGTATTATGTATTTTTTCATTTCTGTTTGAAGTAAATGGTTCCCAAGGAGCAGTTGTGTAGCCTATATTTTCTGCCCTCTCTTGACAAGAGCTGAATGATAATACTTTAAACTGAAATGAATGGCCAATGTTGTATCAGAACATGCCATTAAACCCTAACCTGTATGAGAAAATCAAACCCATTAGAAATAAGTCTAATGTTAGAATTAAAATTTTAATATCTGTTCACCTTCATCATATTATATTAACATTATCTAGCAACTTAAAATTGTCATTTTAAGATGAATATTCATGACTAAGTAAAATAGAGTAACGATTGTTCTATGCTATCTAGCCAGCTAATTATATTTTCATGTAATTTAATATTTCCATACAATGATATCATTATGCTGGGTATAGACTTTGTTCATTATTAATGTGAAAAAATAACTGTTACAGTTCACATTAATGCAATCAAGAATCCACTGTATTCTGTCCTGGGATGACAAGATGATAAAAAACTGTGCTTCATGACATCTTTCCATCTTTCAGGATTTACTAATATAACAACAAGTTAGGTATAGCACAGTCTGCATATATTTACAGTAACAATTTATTTTGCCAGATCACATGAAACAGGAACATATGCATGAACATATACATGCCTGTTGTATCTGATAGCAACTTGATTTCATTTTGAAAACTAAACACTTGGATGTAAGTTTACTAGGACAGTTTGATGGAACAATGAACTTAGTTAGGTGGAGGAGGAGTTTGAGGTGTGGGGTTTAGGGATGGAATCCTCAATGTGAGCCAACTGTTTTGAAACAAAGTGGTCTATTAAATAGTTATGATACTACTTAGAAACAAACATCCCCCTACAATTATAGGTTAAACCAATTTCCGTCTTTCTGACAGCCTTGCTCTAAAAATGACTAGTGAACACCATACTACATGGTGCATATCTGGTTGGTTCTGAGAAAAAAATACAATAATAAGGATGTAAATCATCCATTTTAAGGACAAATGAACTATTAACAGAGGGGAGTTACCTGGTCTCCCTTTGGTCCGTCTCTTCCCTTCTCCCCAAAAGGTCCGTGGATCCCCTGAAAAACACTTTGCCTTAGCGACTTCCAGGATCCGCATAACCTTCAACCTCTTGTCTTAACTACCTCTGTACTGTAATTCCCTACCTGTCACATTATCCCAGTTTATTCTTCATTTCATACCACCCACCATTTATCTTTATAATTACATATCTTATACTCTTTCAATGCATATTTCTTTCACCAAGTTCACTTCAGATGACTTCCTTTTTTATTTTGACTGGTATTTCCACAAGTTCACATATTTTGGCTTCCAGAATCATGTGAAAATTAGGTGTATGTGTAGGAAAAAGTTTGTTTAAATTTCTTTCACAATTAAAAAGTGAATTTACAGGAGAACCTTTCTGCAAAATATATTCTAGTCATTGAACGTTAATGGAAATCCTTGTATTTTATCTTTGCTGTTTGAATCATTACTTTCTCTGTACTTTATCCAGACGTATCATCAAAATCATCAAAAATCAAACCAGTATTATTTAAATAATTGAATGTATTGGTAACTATAAAATTGACAAGATATTTTTATATCCCATTGTCTGATTCTCATAGTATTTATTTTGCATTTTGATTAAATGAAAATGATATTAATTTTATTTACTATACTCACCATTTTGAATCAGTAGAAATACAGCTATACAGCTTATTTTTGATAAGGTGTAGTTGTAGATGCTCCTTCTGATTTACCAGGTAATACCTGTTCATGGTCAACGGTCAGTCTCTAACTCTGAAAGTCGTATCTCTGAGGTTCTAACATGTTTATGAGTCAAAGCTAAGGGAATTGGTTCGATCCAGGCCAAGGCACACCTCCATGGTGCAGCAATCTGTACATCAGACATTGTGTGGGGGTTTTAATGTCAGTAACTCATATGACTGTATGTGTTGTGTTATGGTCATAGTGAGTAATTCTGACTTTTTCACATCTGAACATAGCTATTTGGTGGATTTAGTGAGTGAGACTAATCTTAGTCTGTTTGTGAGGGTGTTGTGTCATGGTTGTGGTGAAGCAGACAACCTCTGACATTTATGCATTGCTTGGCGGATTTAATGAGTAACTGTACCTTTGGCCCATCTTCCCCAGGTGGGCCCACTGGGCCCATTTTCCCACTCTCTCCCTGGTAAAAGAGAAGCAGAGGTTATGGAGAAGTGGGTAGGGTTACTCATTATTGAAACTGACATTATACTAACATTATGCTATTGTCTATGTTACACATATGTTGTATATGACACCTGTGTTCTCATGCTGAACTGTGTACATAATCTTACTCTGTGTAGGCCACATATACTTGTGCATGTATAAATCTGAAAGAGGGTATTATCCTAACTATCTTACAGAGGTTAACAAGAGTCTTCTGTCTACCCAGTTAATGACTATCCCTCACTTATCTTCAGAGGAGCCTAGAAGAGCTTTTCCTTTGCTGAACTCATCTCTATGAGCCTGAAAACCACCAAGCAGGCTATGCCTATTCAAAAGCTCTGTATATAAATATTTATGCTTCAAAAATGATGGTTGAGTTTGATTTGCTGAGGTATGACTCTCTCACAGTTGTTTAAATAAAGCTTTTCATATATTACAATATAGTTTTGATGGTACTTTCTTTCATATGACCCTACCATTGTGTTACTCTAACAAGGCTCACAGACATACCTTTACACCTTTCTTTCCCTTCTCCCCCCTTTCTCCTTGAAGACCAAATATCCCCTGAAGGAGAGAGAGAAAATAATCACAACAACAAATCTAATTATAATAATCACACATAATATGGAGTATTGCAAAAGACACAAACAGTTTGTTCACCTGTCTGCTACACTTTGGCTTAACTAAGACATGAAAAGTACCATTTCACTATAAAAAGTGACTTCTATCTTATGCATTTTGTTTCAAATGAATCATTGTATGCTTTGTAAACCATGGTATGCCAAAAACTAATGGAATTACCATTGATTTGAGAAAGATAAAAATGGATTAATCAGTTAAATGAAAGTAAGTTTGATACCAAATGTAAATGGTAAAAAGGCTAAAGGTAGATCAGGTGCTCTTTTGGTTGCATAAGACACAGAGGTCGGTGGAAAGAGTTCACATGGATTGTAACTCACATAAGGCCCCATCCTTCCTGGGGGTCCCTGAGTCCCATGCTCTCCCCTATTTCCCTGTGCAAACAACAAAAATCAGAGCAGCCTTTAACATGACAGTATGCAGCATTAAAATATTGTTTTTATTAAGTAAAAGGGTAATAATATTTAGTCTGACAACACAGATAATCAACAATTGTTTGTTTTTTCTATCCTTCATGCCCTACTAATTGTGGAGTATCTTATCAGTTCCTGAGAGTCATAAAAGTAGCTGCAGGGCCAACCCAAAGCGGAGGGTATCATGTCCTTTTACTGTATAAGAGTGGTGTCCATTTTTTTTTGTCAATGAACATGTTGTAACATAACGTTTTTACTGAGGCCAGCTGTGAATAAGCCTTAGCTGTATTATGTTACTGACCTCAGGGCCATTTTTAATGTACCCAAATATTATTTTCCCCGTATTTACAAATAATATCCAGTAGCAGGGGCAGAGTTTCATTTTGGTAAAGGCCATCTGACAGAACTGAAAGAGATTTGGGGTGAGTGAACTTTCATGTCTGAAACACAGATTCATTATTTATCGCTGACCTTTTCTCCTCTCGGTCCTCTTGTGCCTCTTATTCCAGCTTTCCCTCGTTTGCCCTGCGAGAAGAAGAGAACAGGATGAGACCAAGCTGACAGTGGCCTGCCAACCCGGTCGTAAGTGGGACACAGTTTCAGAGCTGATTGCAAAAAAGCTGGTTTTCACCAGGGAGGGACTCTTTCCAGAGCTTCTTTACCCTCCTTCCTATGTGTCCTGTTTTCCCTGGCCTTCCGCTGTGGCCATCATCCCCCTAAAACACACAGAAAGGGACATTAATATAAACAGGAGAGGGAGAGAGAAACAGAGACACCACAAATGAGCATGCAGGAAAACAGAGGTCAGTGAGATGAGAGGAGGGGACTTACCTTCGCGCCTTTCGGGCCTTGTCTCCCCTCAGGCCCTGGGTGACCTATGGGGCCCTGTGGCATTGATATCCTCCATTACACACAGACTTACACAAAAGCATAGGCACATTCACACATACACACAGCCAACTGCATGATTACTGGCATCATTGACAAATAACACCATTGGCACTGAAACTGGCTCCTGTCATTTGCATCTTTAATAAATGTATTAATGAGAAATCATAAAAACAGATTTGAGTTTGACCCTGCAGCAAGCATCTAGAGTGCAAGTGTATTCCATGAAGATCACAAGGAATATTTGAAATCTTTGGCACTGACCTGCAGTCCTCGTGGTCCTGGGGACCCCGGGACCCCAACCTCACCTGGAGCTCCCTGTGAATTGGAATAAAATTAGGCTCCTATAACCAACTTCCCAACACCCACCAACCACATGCCCTGCTCTAAAAACACCCATTATCATTTAACAATCAGACCTTCTTTACTCTGACAGTGTACTATGGCTCACAATCTCCCATGAACCATGACCTTCCAGGACTCATGACATATGGTCACTCCTCCCCGAAAAAAAAATGTAAAACAGCTGGCAGTGTTATGCTGAGTGAAACTATTTTTTTATTATGATTAAGCTCATACTCCCACAGCTACTGCAACTCCGAAGCTTTTTTTGCATCTATTAGACACAAATTCATCTGCAGTGTCTGTAAAATGCAGTTACAAGAGATATGATTGGCAGACTCCCACATTTACTATCACAGAAGGGTTGACTGGCAGAGCGGTATGAAAATGCAATGTTCTGTCTGCAGATAAACTCTCAGAGAGCTGGTGGAGGGAGAGAACAGAAAACATTTCCTGATGCTGATTCAACCCACACATGTCCATAGTTACATCTTTCAGATATACTAGGGGTTTTTCCTTTTGTTTTCCTTTTTTGTTTAAACAAATTGACAGTCACTCAAGAATCCAAAGGATGAAAAGTTGAATGTGAAGGTTTACTAATTAGGTGTGTAAGATACCAATAACTGACTGAGCAGAATATTATGTGGGCTTGATTTCACTGTCTCTGCAAACAATGGTTAAGTGAACATGGTGGGCCCAGAAAACTTGATTTGGAGATTAGGAAAAGCTATTCTTTGTGGTTCTGACAGGGTGCATTGGTATGGCTCATCTCATTCAACATTCAAAAACGCCTGTCAAGGCCCCTCTTTAGCCAGGTGTGACCATGTTACCTCTAATCCAGGTAGCCCCGTAGGCCCCCGGATGCCTGGCAGACCCTCTGGCCCCTGGAGGAGATAAACAGAGCTGCAATTCAATCCATTTCTGCAGAACATTAACTTCTAACACCTATAATATACTCTACTTTACTGAACACTACTGCACACATTAGCTCATGGAATCATGTCAGAATTGCTAGGCAATTACATAAATGCTCTAAGACATAACAATTTAGTTCAGTATATGTATTTAATAATAACAACATCACCACAGAAGTGTAAACCAGGCCAGGTCAAAAATGTATAATTTATGAAATATGGAAAACAAAAACAAATTTTCAAGCGAGGAAACATCTGGAGCACTCTAGGGTGTCAACACACAACATCTGATATGTATGTGCAATAGTAAGAGGTACCTTTGATGATGGGAAAAAATAAGGGTTCTTTAGAGCCCCACCTCCTCTCCTGGCCGTCCCTTCTCTCCTGGGTCACCCTTTGCCCCCTCTGGGCCCCGAACTCCCTTGGAGCCTTCAAATCCCATTAGACCATTCCTTCCAGTCAAGCCCTGGAGCAGAGAAAGGTTTATGGTAATCACAAACAATCCATAACTTAAAAATATCTACCATATAGTTCTAAATAAATACTTAAGATTGTCCAGATAACAGCAGTACAATATTTTAATGACTTTATGAGCAGGTTTGTAATACTATATCACTACACAGATGCCGTATTTGTAAGAACAGCTGGAAGAAGAGTTTGATGGGTTTGTGCGAGAAGGTAATTGGTACCTGGTCCTTCCACTTTTGGTTATCCTGACCAAACTTGTAATAACAAAACTACATAGCAATTGCCCATTACTTGTATACAGCAAATGCACTGCTATATAATAACAACACTGTAGCGATGCAGGTAGTTGTTAAATAAATATGTTGTCTACCTGAGTTTACTTTTACTTTACTCAAAATGTTTTCTGAATTATGCCATTTATTCTCTTCTGATTCCCATCATTTGTTTGGTCTGCAGTGGGCAGTAAGTTTTTGAGAGATATCTGGGGGTTTGAGAGATCAGGTGACAGCAATGCAAGAACACTTACAGGAGGTCCTGGTATTCCAAAGTCACCTTTAAGGCCCATTTTCCCTGACACTCCCTGCCAGAGATAAATGAAACACTTGAGTTGAACACAAACTGGGCCAGCCAAACTGGTGCAGTACAAGAGAAATTGTGCTAATAGGCTTCTAAACCACATGCAACCACATAAGAAAGATTACTTGGTCCTCATCTTCAACTCTCCAGGTGGTTGTATCAACACTCAGAAAAACTTTTAAAAACTCTTTAAAAACTGTAAATCCAGTGCAGTTGTGGGAAATATCTGATTTAGATGCATTTGACCAAATACAAAAAATATAAATGTCTTTTCAAAGATTGAGTTTACATTTTCTTTTAACATTAATGAAAAAATAAACGCAAATCTTCTGAGCTCAAGAAAAAAATAAAATTACATTTAATTCTGAGCCAACATTCAGAAAAGCTGCTGACAAATTCTAAACCTCTGTGTCCAGTTTTAGATTCAGTAATATTCAGTTTTTTGCATTAAAGTTCCATTGTACTACACTTAAACTCTGGTTGGTTGGTCCAGATTTTTCACTAGTAAGAGTGTCATGACTGAGAGGCATGAAATGACCGAAACCTCGGGCCCTGAAGGTCCAGACTGTCCAATAACTCCGCTGGGTCCACCCTCTCCCTAGGATAAAGAGCAGCATGCCTCAGTTTCACAGGTATATAATAACACTATAGGAAATGAGGACTGAATAAAAGTTTTAAGTCATATTTCATTATGACTTTCAAAACAGTTTTTGAACGCTGTCCTCAAAATGGTAATAAGCCACTGCATAATATAGTAGTCCCCCAATATCCACGGTTTCAGCAACCATGGTTTCAATTATCCACGGTTTTCTATGGTCTGAAAACCAAATTGGAAAATTCCAAAAATAAACGGCTCATAAGTGGCAAACTAAGCGCCAAGCGAGTTCGGGCTGAAACATGGTGAAATCCGCCAGCCCACTCCTGCCCAGTACATGTACATGACTCTGTTTGTCCTCATACCCCATACATACAGTATGTTTTTTCACTGGTCCTTTGTCCTTTGAGGTTTATAAAAAGCATGATTTTCATTGCTTCGTCACCTCTTGATACATTATATTTTTTCATTGCTCCATCGTCTCTTGAGGATTAGGCTAAAACGTCACAATCCCTTTCAGTTGAAAGAGAGAGCGAGAGAGAGAGAAAGAGTATAGCACTGCACAGTACTGTATAATAATGTACAATGTACTTTATTTTACTGTATTTAATGTTGGTAATTTATTAATTAAACTTTACCATAGGTATGTACGTACACGAACATCATGTTATATATGGGGTCCGTGGATGGTTCACTATTATCCACGGCTGTTTCGGCCGTCCAAAGTAGGTCTTGGAACATATCGCCCGCAGATATGGGGGGACCACTGTACTAATGACTTAGAAAGTCATGGCTGAATCCAGACTTTTTCTTAACTGCATTTTCTGCATTAAAATCAGGCTTCAGTCTATCATTACATGGAAAATGTACCTAAACAGTGGGTAACTCAGGCCTGGATTTGGCCCTAATTGTTTCGTATATATAAAATTAAATAATTGAGAATAAGGACAACCTTTCAACCATTTTTTAACCATGCCCTTGTAAGATGACTTCATAAAGACAAAAATTTAAAATGTGTGCTGGTGAATCCATGCTAATTCTAATATACCAGAATACACAATCCCTATAATGAAATGTGACAGAGATCTTCATCTCCATGCAAGTGCTTCACCTTCTGTCCCTGAGGTCCATCCGGCCCTGGTGGCCCAGGAGGGCCCAGAGGACCCTGAGGAAGAACAGAATCCACATTCACATCTCAGCTATTCTCAGGAAAAAACCAACCTCCTATTATCAGTGTTAGATTTACAGTTTTCACTATTGCCTTACTGTTCTTCTGACAGAGTTCAGCTTGAAATAGTTTATCTTTGATGTCTGTATCTGCTGTGAGATTCTTTTAATAGCAGATATGAATGCAATATAATATTTATGTCAGTGCAAAATAGATATGTTGACTTGCTATTAGTCTCCTTTTCTGTCTCTTTTTTTCCTCTATGCTCACAAAGTCATAAAACCACAGAAGTCATGAAGTCACCCATTTTTCATCACTTTCTCTCTTATCCCATTCCTTTATTACTAAAAGCTGATATTTAAAAATGGAACATTATATACCAGTCAGTGTAAGCACACCTACCTCCAGTCCTGGCAGGCCTGATGGTCCAATTCCCCCCAGTAACCCTGGCTGCCCCTAAATAACAACAACCACATTGCCTTTCAGCCCCCTTTAATTCACAATCAAGATCCTGTGTCAGAATTGCAAAACCAAGACAGTTTTCAGGCATCCTCAATCCATCATATTGTAGTATGACATTTAGAATCTCACATTACATTGTTGCAGTGTCACAAGAAAGTACAGCATTTCAGGTATAAGTAACTAAGAAAAAAGTAACAGCTTTCACATTCAACTTAAATCCAATGAATGACTTCAATACAACACAGTGTTCAATTACCTAACCGTATTTCAGTAACTCATCAGAACTGTAATTCACTTATAAATTCCACTTGATATGATGTCTTATTCAAAATGATACATTTATGACACACAAAAAAATACTCACCAACATTCCCAAATATCCCTTCTCCCCCTTTGGTCCTCTCTCTCCATTCTCCCCTAGAGCTCCTGGTGGTCCCTGGGGCCCCTGAGACCCATGAGGGCCCAAATCTCCCTATAGCAACAAAACCATCACCATTAAGTGTGGCCTGTCTCCATGACAGCACAGACTGTGAGATAAACAGTTTTAAAATGATCTTTTAGAATACATGTTTCTTCCACGCCGATAATTTTCATGGCCAGGCCATAAATACCTTCAAAACATCTATTCACGACTCCATGATCATGTTTTAACATAAAGATTTAGTAATATTGTAGGTTCTGTATGATGTTTATTTGATGTACTATCACATATTTATGTTTCTGATTTTATAGTTTAATTATCCAGTTTGCGTGGCAACTAGTCCAAACCCACAGTTCCCTGTAACATCATTTAGAAACATAAAACAAACCACACCAAATTCTCAAGCCTAATCACAGAACCTGCAATATTTCACTTGTCATAAGAAATTCACTGGATACAAAACTTTTTTCGAAAGGTGATTTTGTGAAGCAAATGGTAACCAGACAGCATACTGCTAACACTGCTCCAGTAATATTTCCAAACTGTATAAATACTGCAACCCTAACTAAACAAAAAAAAAAGCGTGGCTTGGTGAAACAGATTTAAGTTCAGCCACTATCTTTCATAACTGTTTTAACCTGTTGCTGTGGTTACTGGCTTTCTCTTCTCTCTCTTTCACTGGTACAATTTTAGTCAACCTTTAATCTTCCTTTTAAATAGAGTTATTAAATTGTGAATCCAGCTAAGAGTTTATTTTGCTTGAAGGTTGATTCCACTTACTATACCGTTTGTTTACTGACTAACTATTAATTTTAATTATTTTTGTTTATATCTTTAATAATTATTAATAACAAAAATTTATTTTAATATTTGTACTAATGTCTGGCATTCCATTTAGGAGTCTTCTGTTCTTAATTCCCTTTGGGTTGTTCAGAGGAAGTCATTACTAGAGGACCACTGCTGGATTCAAAACTATCACTCCCAAAATTTATTAAAATCTTATCTGCCTGACAAGACATCACTAATTGTCAAGAGAAAATTTTGGACAAAGGATGTGAATCCAGAGACTGGTTGATCTTCTGTCTATATATGAATACGTATATGTATTTTAGTCTTATAACAGGAGAGCATAGTAGAGGTTATATCACTAGAAGTTCATGCTTCCAACTGCAATTGAACTGATGCAAACTCTGGTAAGTTTGTAGCAATGTGATTTTGTGTAAATATTTAAAAATGTATCTATTTTTACTGGGTGGTGTTACCTTTCCCCCCTTTGGCCCTGGGTCACCAGTTTCCCCAGGAACTCCAGTGTCACCCTGCAACAAAAACCTGCTGCATCAAACACAATGAGGACCCAGAGAAACATTAGTCCAGTCCAGAAAGCTACAAATACAAACGCACATGTGCATGCATACACACAGATGGGCACACTCTGTGAGAAGGTGAGGAGAGCATGTGTCTCACCTCTTTGCCCCTTGGTCCTGGTTCACCCTGCAGCCCCTTAGAACCATGTAGACCTGGTTCTCCTGCTGGCCCTGGGGGGCCTGGTCTTCCACAGGGACCTGGTGCTCCCTGCCATGCATTGTGGAAGATCAGCACTGTAAAGACACTGTGCCTCTCTATACACACTTTTTGAATGAAAAAAACACAAACTCACATCTAGGTCTGGATTCATTCAGCATACGTTCTGAATTTACAAATAACCTCAAGTGTTCTATTCTTCCTTCAAAAACTATTTGGTGAATTAATCTTGGTGATTGAAGAACTTGCCGAAATTGTCTGTGAAGACACATGTAGCATTTTCATATTTACATTAACAATAATCACATACATAATTATTAATCAAAGCTAGCCGCAAATGTTAACTGAATCCAGGCCTTGATCTCAGAGCATTTCATACACTGGAAGAATCAGTCCAACAGCTATTTCTGACTGAAACACCATTGACAGTATATAGTCCTTGGCTAAACCCATTCAGAAACGGTATCCCATCTCCCAGCTTCTCCCCCATGACACACCTGTCCCCCCTTCTCTCCTGGTGGACCCTCAACGCCTCCTTGACCTGGTAGACCCTGGAAAGAAAAAGAATGAAACAGTGTGAGGACTAAGCTGACTCCATCCTTGGAGTTAATCACATCATTTGACCCAATCAAAAGGTGTTGCTCTCCATAAGCATCATTATAGAATGAGCAACATGGGACTTTATATAATACAAATCATATTTGGATCAACAGGCAGTGTTTCAGATAAAGACTATGGGAATATGCACATGTTTGATGGCAAAGATAGCCCAACTATGATTGCCATTTACATAGAGTTTTCTCCTATAAAACTGCATGTAACCTAACATCTCTCATGGCATATTGCTTACCATAAAAATTTTGTTGATATCCTTCTGAACTTAAATAAGGCCAACTAACCTGCTCTCCATCCAACCCAAGAGGACCAGCAGTGCCTGCAGCTCCAAACATTCCCTGGGGAATATTAGCAGATGAGGAAAAGAATGAACCTGACAGTATGCCTTATAATATCACTTCTGTTTTCAGTAAAAGCTACAATCCTATTCATACCATAAATCATGCATCATACCAGCTGCTGAAATGGTTGTTTGGCTTTTATTTTAAAAATAAAGAATCCATGACTGGCCCCCAGTGGTACCTTTGCTCTGTCTCTCACCTTGTCCCCCTGCTCACCAACTGGGCCCATGGGTCCTTCCATTCCCTGTTTACCCTGTGAAAAGATACATTTCAAGCAGATCTATAGATCAAATCATGAAAGGCCTTCAGATCAAGATCACTTGATTTCTGCAGCAATTGGCCAATTACCACCCTTTTTGTAATTTACCATTATGTATGTAAGGCACACTGACATAAACATTAGGTGCTTTTGCTGCTAGGCTATATCCGCATCTAAAATTTGTTGTTTCTATGGCATTTGAAGTTAATAGTATTTGCTCCTGGTGGTGTTCATTGGTATTGCACCAGTATTTTGTTTCATTTCAGCAGAGTAGATGTGCAGTCATTTTACCTTACGCCTTACTTTTCACCCCTTTTCACCAGGAAAAGTTTTTTTTTCTTAGTTCAGTAAAGGAAATAATATTACTGACTTAAATGAAAGCAAAAGGTTGAAAACTTCACTTGGTGCATATAATGTAATAAGGAAATCATGTTTGAAATTTTTGATGCCTCAGTACTAGGATATTTTATCCCTGTTACAATAGTTCATTTTTAAATATTTTTAAATTTTGAAAAATTTTAAATAATATTTAAAAATTTTAAATATTACTGAGGGACCAAGCACAATGGGTGCAGGAAACTCATTGCTTTTTTAGATTTCTTTTTCTTCTTATTATTTATTATTTATACATTTTGGCTATTAGCTGAGTTGTTCTCTCAACTCTGCTAGCATTGCACGTAAGTCTGACTGTGGTAAAAGACGTTATTCATGTCTGGGTAGTGTCTTCGTTTTTGCTCCACATTTTGTGCTTAAGTGCGAAGTGATGGCACATTGCATTAGTAGTAGAGTTATATGACAGCTTTGCGCTGCATAACTTGCACTGCTTTTTGTTCAATTTTGTCAGCGTTCCCACACATCACTGCATGTTTTCAAAGCCATTGTTAGCTACGTAGCTAGTGCTAAAGCTTTGGCCAAGAAGAGCCTCCTGCTCCACAGTCTTTGAAATGATTGTAGTCTGTTCAGTCTCAGTGGACCGCAAGTTCCAGCCTGGTGGTACTAAAGGGCTCAGATATTGAAAGCTTATATTTCAGAGCTTATATATAGTAGTTTATATTTCTTTTTCTCTCCCTTTATTATAAAAGCCAGACCATTCTTCCTAGAAAGAGGTCACTGTTTTCCAGCATGTTTTTCAGGGTTGTTTTTGCTGCTCATTTTTTTACTCTCCATCTGCTGTCTTGACAGTACTTCTAGGGATGAATCACCATGGAAACCACTCAAGATCAGATAAAAGAGAGCTGACGAGAGCTAAGGCTTCACACTGTGGATTTTAAAGATATATTTCAGTTCTAATAGCATTGAAGGATTAAATGTCAGGGATATTATATTAAAATATCTCACAACCAAGACGTAGCAGCTGAAGTACTCCAGCTGTACTTTCAGCACTGGTTCCATCTTACAGGCAGAGAATGAGCAGAAAAGCAATGGGAGAAAAAAGACTGAGAGAAACACCCACTTACAGGAAATCCTGGGGGACCCTCCAGACCCTGTGGCCCCACAGGCCCCTGGCTGCCCGGAGGGCCTGGTTTCCCCATCCTGCCTTCTTTACCTGGGAGACCTTGTAACCCCTGCAACACAGCACTGACTGAGTGCCCCTCAAAAAATCACCAAGCAGTGGAGCTCAGGGTGGTTATACAAACACCATATGGCCTTGAATTACCTTTTGGAATTCAACCATGAATCACACTGAACACAGAACTTCATCTCCAAATATCTAGATGCATGAATGTATAATGATTTAAATATTACAATTTTATAAAAATGGCTGCTAAAACATACCAGTCATATTGCATATAAAACATGAAGGTTTTTGCCTAGCTGTAAAGCCAGCATGACAATTTATTACTTCAAAATTACTTCACAAACATTACCAAAAAAATGTTAAAGTTTCCTTTACAATTACATTTCACACAGTTCATTAGCTTGGTAAGTGTGTGTTTATACAGTATCCTGTTTGGATTTTTTTCCCTATATTGAATACCCAAATTGTGTCCACAATGCACTCATTGCTAAAAGTTCCAATTGATCATGATTGGACGGCAGTGAGACGCAGACTACATACTTGGGAGAGGTGGAAGATGGTATGGGAGAGGAAATGGTTGAGGGGTAGAAAGAAAAAGCAATACAGATGATTTTGTTTTATTTACAAAATATATTGTGATTTTTTATTCATGTAATATTGATTGATGAGTGATATTGAGGTCGATCACCTTTATGAAATTACATTTTTGCGTGATTAACAATTATTGATTATTGATTGACATTTAACCGACAATATTTTGTACTGTTTTAATGGTCACATGAGAATGAAACCCTTAATTCATAATATTTAATAGAAATACATTACGATATCAATTCACAATACTTAGAGAATCACAAAACAAAATGTTGTGGCCTATTGTGGAGTGACTTAACAGAGGGAGTGGTGTTTGTTCTGGGAATGGTTTAAAATTAGTGAGTGCTTTAAATAGTAGAGGAAAACAGATAGGGAACTGTAAGACATCTGTGTACTATTGTTTATACTGTCTGCCACCATTTTGGCAGGCACTGCAATACACCAAGAACAATTTATCAGAGAGCTCTCCCTGCCATGTCATAAGAGGTAAAGACAGCTAACTGTGAGGCTTCACTGAACATGAAGCTCCACAGTATAAACCTGCACTGTCAGTAAAAGACAGCGCACTCAGGCGTGGGCAGTTATAAAGCCTGTTTTAGGGAAGTGGTGAAGGATCTGCCCCAAACTTACAGTCATTCCTTGCATCCCTTTAGGTCCTGGTGCCCCCTGCCGACCCTGAAGGGGAGAGGACATTAACAAAGACAGAGTGGCAGAGATAAAACAAGGACTTGAGTGAGAAAAGAAATCTAGGACACCTCATCACTCTGTCATTCAGTTCTCTGTGCACACTTTACAGTAATCATAACTGACAAGAACGTGGCAATGTGGCAGACAGGGTGAGAATAGGACTCATCTTCTCAGTCTTAATCGGATGGGGCTGATAACGGCTGTGCAACTGTTTTGGATTTCAAGTCAGTTCAAGAACAAAGAGGCTTTCTGGTAGTAGTAATCTGCAGTTACATTTGGGAGTGGCAAGATAATCAGGTTCAAAAGGAGGTGATGAAACTTGTCTATACTACAAGTCAGAGCATACTATTTAACAGCCACTGATCAGTGGCCTTTTCTGAAATGGCACTAATTATAGACACAGTACTCATCACTATCGTCACACAAAGTGCATACTGTTCATGTGATGCAAATGAAAGATATAAAATCTTTAAAAATGTACAAGATACACAATCTTTGTGTTCTCTCACCTGAGGTCCAGGTGGGCCTCTTTCCCCAGGAGGTCCCTGTGCACCCTGAAAAACAACTTAAGTTACTAAACAAACATAGTCAATCAATGAACATTGACATAAACCCTACTCATACTGTGCAAAGAGGGACAACCCTGATTCAATGCACACTAAATTCAGCTGCACAAAAAATTGACACATACAAACATACACACAAACACAAACACACAAATAAATGATATGTTGACTTGAAAACACTTGGAACTAAATAAAATTACTGACAAACAGAAAAGAATAGACATGGGCCCAAGAATCACACCAGTACAAATCTTATTGGACCTATTAGGTATATGGGCATGAACTTCCTGTTTGCTGTGGGAATGCAGACAAGCCAGTGATGGAGTCACATACCGGTGCCCCGCATTTCCCTGATGACCCTGGCAGTCCCCTCACACCTGGCTCCCCCTACAGGCAGAAGGGCCACAATGCATTAATTACAATGATGAAAATCCATATAATCATCTCACTATTACGTCCTAATCTCCTGCTTAGACAAGAGCCAACATGTTTTCTGTTAAAGGGAAAGAGAGGCTGTGGAATGTCCAATGACAGTAGACATGAAATATGGAGACTGAATGAGCTATAAAAGATGGGGTATGAATGAAAGAATCTAAGAGTTACCTCACCATTTCCCCTGTATGCCCTGGCCTTCCACGCATACCCACTGCTCCTGGATAACCCTGACAAGAGAGCATACACAATGAGAAAAATGAACACACATATACACAGAAACACAGACACAGAAACACACACACACACACAACACACACACACACACACACACACACATGCACACGCACAGTAATGCATGTAGTGCAAACACTCACACTTTTACACTCAGAAAATACAGTGGGGCCCAAATGTCTGAGACCACACAATTGTTATTTTTTTTCATGCAAACCTGGAAATAAAACACATTTTTCAGGATTTTGATTTTAAACAAAGGAAAGTTCTGGCATTTAAAATGAATATCAAATATTAAGATTCTGCATTATTTCTAGGTCAAATTTAAGCAAATTTTCCGTATTGATCATGTTAACTCCTCTGTCCAAAAGGTCAGACCCCATCGAACATTTATGGGATATGTTAAAGGCCTTGAACGTTTGGATACTTAAAGACCATGGGACCACATGGATCATAAGGATTTGCACATGCTTGTGGAGTCCATGCCATCTCCAGTGCACCCTGTCATTAAAGAAAAAGAGGGACACACTAAAAGAAAACTAAGACATTCAAAAATTCCAGCACATTTTTAAAAAATGCAACTTTTCACTGACATAGTTAATATAATAATGCAAAATGTGGTATTAAATTATAAAGTAATGCTAAATAGAAGCACTTCCACTCGTGCACTCAGGCGTTTCCACCCCGCTGGACATACATAGACATCTTCACATAATACACTCACACATGCACTAACATGCACGCATTCTCATTTACACACATTCATTCACAAACAAACAAATGGGTACTGACATTCACAATAAATGACAAAAATGTTCAGGGACAAAATATACACTTAATGAACATACACACATATGGAAATATGTATAAATAGACAAGAGAGATGAGAATGGCATTGCAATCACAATATTGGATAGCAATTCATGAATTTTATTTTCTTGTTTTGAGGCTGATTTGAGAGGTATCTATTTTTTCTGAACCATTTTCTTCAGAATGGGCTAAACAAATGGGAAATATGTAGATATGTGTAATCACATGCATGCATTTTCAGTATGGATGACTGCATGTGTATGACATAGTGACCAGAGTACATGCACACCTGAGTAAAACCCGCACAGGTAACACTTACATACATGCCTACTGGCCCCTGAGGGCCCTCCATGCCTGGCTTTCCCATGAACCCCTGTGAGAGAAAATAGAGACAAGAGAAAGTCAGTGATCAGCAACTTACAATAATTTCTAAACATACACACAGAGTATACACACAAACAGAGAAACACACTGCGTACACACAAACAAGCATGCAAGCGCACACAAATGCACAAAAAGTGTAGTATAGTATTAAGACACACTTTACCACACATGAATTGAGTTTAGGCATCAAACACACACATACACACACATACTGTATACAGATATACAAAAGCACTCACTCTTTCCCCAGGTGGTCCTGGGCTGCCATCTTGCCCTGGCCGTCCTTGTGGTCCCTATGTTCATGCCACAGACATGTCAGAAATGCTGAGGTGATGGACAACAAATTAAAAATAATCATAACAGTAAATGGTTAAAGAAAGGAAAGAGAACATACCAGAGGACCTGGGGGTCCACCCATGCCTGGCTCTCCCACAAGCCCTGGCAAACCCTGGAATGAGAAAGACAGGAAAGGAAGTGCTACATTGGCTAGGCCCAAATGGTGGCACCACTGAAAATCCTTCCAGACTGTAAAAGTCGACAGGTCATATAATGAGCGGAGAGAGGCTTAAAATACAGAACAATAGCTTCGCTCAATTCTACCCCACCCAGCTCATCTCTAGCGGCCCTTCCCTGCTCCTTGGCCTGGGGGCTGAAACAAGGGCATGTGCCACAGGTGTTCAGACAGCAAAGCATGTCCTCGTCCCCTGCTCTTTGGGCCACTCCACACAATTTAACTGCTGTAGGTTACAGAAATACAGCTCCCAAAGATTTTTTAAAGATAAAAGCATTTTTTCCATTTTGAAAAAAACTTACACACATCCCTCTTATTAGGTGCCTTGCAAAAATAAAGATGAAATGAGGAACAAGGACATGATGAAGACACTGGGGATTGACACACTGATGTTTAAAAATTGTGTTGTAAACCTTAATGAGAGTTGTTTTCCCTCATAGCAGCAGTTTCTTAATGCTTCTAATTAGGGTGACAACAACTAATCAACTAAAATTGAATATAAAAATAGTTGGCAACGAATTTAATTATCAATTAGTTGGTCTATGTAATGAAGCAGGCTGCATCATTATAATGACAACAAAGCATTCAAAAATGCCTACAGAGAAAATGATGCAACAGAGGACATCCAAAGTATGGGAGCACGTTACCCTAAATGCTACAAAAGTGTAAAATGTGCCACGCTGATCTTGAGTGTCAAAGGAGCACATCAGCTATGCATGAACATCTAAATAGAAAACACGTTGGCTGTGTCAAAGCATGGTAGGATCAAAACTAAGTTAAGCCAGCTAAACTAAAGACAAATAAACAACAACGATGCAGGCTACATTAGGTGTGGCATCATGACATGACTTGTGTTTTAAAGTGAGGAATAATTCAGCTAATAAATATTCATTTGTGACCATCACAAAAAAACCAAAGAGATTATCATCATGTTATATTTGTTGCAGCTCTACTTCACACTGACTTCCTGTTCATAGAAGTACTGCTGTCTTAATCCTATGTCTCTGGTCTGATTCCCCATTAAACCTACACTTAATGATATAATTCTTAAATTTACACATGACCTCTACTGAGCCCTACTTCAATCTTAATCTCAGATTTAGAATATGGAAAAACACATAAATAATACTCACTCTGGGACCTTTACTGCCAGCATTTCCCACAGGACCCTGAGCACCCTGTCACAACAGAACAGCAGTCAGAAAACACACACGTAAATACTGCCCCCACCACACTTCCCCCACAACACTTTCTTGTTGGTAATTACAAAATCAGAGAACCAATGACATTTTTATTATATTTTTTTATCACATGATGCTGGGTGGTGTGTATGGCTAAAGCTGTCACCCTCAGTGCATCCTCGCTGGGCCACACAGACAATTAGCTGTAGCATTGCCTGAGGAGAAATGGATTTGCAGGACTTCTCTTGCCTCATGACACAGGAGTGATTCCTCTAGTTCATCAAGTGTCTACCAGTATATGAAGTGTAATGACTGAGCTTGGTGGACAGAATTCATTAAAATAAGAGGTGATGAGCTACAAGCTCTCTGAGATTGCATCTGCTAGCCTCTACTCTCTTGAATAATGGACAGACCAACATGATTGGGCATTGCAAGAAGATCCAGATTGGAACAGCTGCAAAAATCACCCAGGCATACATACATAAGATGCATAAATTCCCACACTAGTGTTTCAAATGATAGATATTAAGTATTCTTCACATGAAAAAACACCCACAGGATGAACTTAATGGCACATGAACTGTTGTCTAGAGAGTGTCCTACATGTTGACTGGAATATGTGCATTTCATTTTCAGAACTGACTAAGCAAGTAACAGAAAACACAGTTAGCTGCAGCGACATGCCTCCTCACTGTGTTATTGGGCTGTGTTGATTTAGTAATGCGACAGTAAAACAACCAATGAGATGAAAAGGTATAGAATGGGAACCTGTGTACCAGGCTTTCCTTCTGCCCCCTCTGTCCCAGGTACCCCTCGCAAACCCTGCAACAAAAGACACACAAAACACACACAAACAGATACACATACACACAGGTACACACACAGAGAAATGCAGAGACAGGCACTTATATGCACACATGCAAACATACAAACATACATTTCATTGAGAGTGGATGATAATTGAAAATCAAGTCTGCAAATGAAAGTTAAGTTTTCACTTCTTACCGGTGCTCCAGGTATACCAACAACCCCACGCTGTCCTAACTGACCCTGCAACAGATAGAGAGTAAAAAAACATGAGAAAAAGAGGGAGAAAGAGAGACAGACAGAGACGTAGAGAGCAACAAAGAGAGAAATACAAAGCGAAATAAAGAGAAAAGATGGGAACAGAGAAATATGGTTTCTTACCTTGGCTCCTTTGAGTCCAGGCTTTCCACTCTGGCCGACAGCTCCTCTATTCCCCTTCATCACAACAGAAAGGCAGATTCAACAACAACTAAAGTATATACTGTATATGACGTTATACTATATTTACATGTGTACATATTACATTGTCTCATAAAAACAAGAACCAACAGTGTCAGGTTGGAATTAGGAATAGCTTTTGCTTATATAAGAAAAGATGACCACTTGATGACAACTAAATGCATACTGTATCAGTTTCATTTGTTTTCATGCATTCACACAAAATTTTTACATATCACTTGACCATAGTTAGTCTGAGTATATAGATGGTGGAATCTGATTCGTCACACCAAGCCAAAACATTTCAGTATGTTTACTTTTCTGTCGATGAGTAGTAATAGTAAGCACTGATTTTATAAAGCCAATAAGATTTACAGCATGAACTGTACATCAGTGGAGCAAGAGGAAGTCAAAGCAAATCAAAATACCCATTGATCACAGTAGTGAACAAATGTGCTCACAACCATAATGCATTTACTGTCATGAGAACCACAAGCTGTGACACAGCTGTGACACAGCCGCCAGTCTTCCTGTAGGTGGTTAATCCTGTTATTATTCACTTCACCGGTAGCTGATTATGATTGACATTGTATATTATGATTCATGCTTTTACAGTAATATTTTATACAATGCTCAAAAATGTTGGGGCATTGTTGACAACCATAAACCCAAATATGTTGGAGATACACACACACACACACACACACACACACACACACACACACACACACACACACACACACACACACACACACACACACACACACACACACAATTTTTTGGGGGGATACACACACAAAATTGATGACAATTTTTTTCCCATCTCATCAACATGTCCATTCAACCTTCTGACTGTCTTTCTATCTAGAAGCTATCTATCCCATGTGACCCATCTTCAAATCTGCTGGCCTGCTTTCAATGAGTTTTAGAAAAGCATCCAACACAGCAATCATGGTATATTACTGGATAAATGTAATAATGGTACTTTTACATATACTTACATATACTTTATATGTGTACTTTTACATTTTTTAAATATATAATAGGTTATATTCTTTTCCTCTCCCAATGCTACATTTCTTTCCTTTTTCTTTTTTAAAGTATTGGGTATTGTATTTTTAATACAACTAAGTCAACACACAATGCAACAATGCTTACAACTTCTGCAACTTGCAATTTAAAATGCATTTGCAAATGATCAGCTCTACTTCAGCTCATGAAGGTTTTTTTGTAAATCACAACAGAGCAGAAACTGTATGGAGTTGCCATGCAATGCAACCTGTGTCAACTTCCCAGTAAATCTTCCTCCAGCTTGCAAAATATCGCTCTGACCTTTGACCCCTCAGCGCCGACATTTCCCTGGAGGCCGGCCTCCCCTTCTTCACCCTGGATGAGGAAAAGACACATGGTATTTCACGATTGTTCAAAGTTCTGTCTTGTGGCTGTTGTAGCTACATCCCATCAAGCATTTCATAATGAAATATATGGGGCTTAGATGCTAGTTGTCATGAGGTTAGGCCCACATTAGATAATTTTTCACCTGTAATCATGGACTCATTCCCCACAATAACACATTAAGCAACATCAGGTGAGCAGTACACTTACAAAGCATATAAAATATCACCACCCAGAGTCTAAATGCATGAATAAATACATAATTATAGGAGTGGAAACAGAGTGTGAACATGATTTTTCAACACACCTGCTTGTTTTTGAAGGTTTTAAACGATTCATTACAGACCTCACATTTGGTAAAACTGCTCAGACAGAGCATGTCACATCAGCTGGGATATTTCATATTCTGGCAAGTGGTGTAGTGGAGCTTAGTATCAGTGTGGCTGAGAAACATATGATGTGCGTGAGCAACGAATATGAGTAACAGGTAGGCATGTACCTGGATCCCTTTAGGACCGGGTTCACCTTTCACCCCTGGGAAACCCAGAAATCCGCACACACCCCTCTCCCCCTGGGGACCCATGATTCCCGGAGCACCCTGGGCACCCTAAAAGGACATAGGTAAACACAGACCAAATAACACACAAATCAATATGAGGCCACACTGGGATGTAATACACTACGGTTTTTAAATATGTAAATAAGGTTTCAGATATTGGTTTGATGTGCCTTAAGCAAGCAGACACTAACGTGGCAGTCATCCAAAAAAGGAGGAAGGAGAAGTTTCAATGGAGGATACAGAAGGAAAAGAGATGAGATGAGATGAGATGAAATGAAGTGCAAATTATGAAGATGAGGAAGATAAGGATGATAAAGATGACAAAGTGATGGTTAATACAATAGATGAGGCTCTCACTTTGTTCCCTTTTGGCCCCATGTCCCCTTTGTCCCCATCTGCCCCTCCATTGCCCTGTAAAGGATACAGTGGTCAGAAATTGCAAGAACAAGATGACACTAAGGCCTTTATATGTCCGCAGCTGGAAGACTAAAATTTGTGCAGTAAATAAGAGAAGGGTACAGATCTTACTCTGCTACCTGGGACCCCAGGCAGGCCAGGACCTCCCATGATGCTGGGGGAGAGAGAGAGAGAGAGAGAGAGCAGGATGTGGGAGGTGATGGAGGAAAGGTTGCACTCATATTCAATGCAGCACTCACAAAACCTTTATCAACACATTATGAAAACCTTAACTTAGTAACCTGTATTCATATAGCATATGCTTCATAATAGGAGACACAACTGTGGCATGGTCTCATATCTCATTGTAGGCTAATTAAATTAGTGAAATGTTTATAGCTGTCTATTTTTAAAAGTAGCATTACATACACAAATCTACAAATATAGTAATATGTAAAATTCCAATAGAAAAATAATAAAAAAGTGTGGATCAAAAAGTTATCACTTTCAGAAATAAAAAAGACCAAAAGTTTCCAATCTGCACTTATCTTTGAGGTTTTTCATCATTAAAGGAAGTCTTATTAAAAAGAGGAACTGTAAAACAGATGAAGTGAACTCCTGACGATACCTACAGACAAATTTGAGTATACACTGATTACAGACACCTCTCAAATGAGCTTACATTGCATGGCCTCCCTGGGGTCTGGGTGTGATCCATCAAATGACCTCTGCTCACAGTTTGCAAAGTTCGATTAAGGTCACTAATGACTGTGCCCCTATCTCTATTGTCTACAATATGTCTCCTTGCATGCCGCCTCACTGAGAGAACTGAAGAGCTCTGAATGAGAACAGCTGGTACAGTTCTGTATGAAAGCCAGAATGATATCCAGATTCAAACCACATGGATATTAATAATCTGAGGGTTTATTACATTTCATAAGAATTATTATTCAAACTTTTCTCATACATATACCTGTATCATGAGCATCTGTCATATCTGTCATCCGCAAAGACATGCTGTGAACTCAGGTATTTTCATTGCTATGTCACAATGCTCCTCTATGAAAGAACTAGTAGAATAATGCAAATCAATTAAGTACTTCCAAAATACTACAATAAAATACATTATTTGGGAACACAGTGTTCTATTTGGTGTATAGCCTGTCAGAACAATGAATTATTCCAAGCACAAGGAAAAGAATTTAAAATGCATATGTTTTCCATCATCACTGACTGCAGGCCATTTCTGCTGTACTACCATCTATGATAATCTTTAAAGGGGGTCTGAGGGAAACTCAAGTGTCAATGAGATAAGGTTACAGGAATGATAAAGAATGAGATGGATTGAGAGTGGTTTTGTGCTGTTCACCTGGAACTTACCTTTGAACCCTCAAAGCCTTGCTGTCCCCTGACCCCAATGGGCCCAACAGCACCCTGCAGAACAAAGAAAATATGCAAAAAGAGAAATATGGGAGTGTAAAATGAGAGAATTATCATTGTATTTATTACTTCTAGAATCAAAAGCAGACAATTAATCATGTATGCTGTGCAAGTGAATCCTCATCATTGATAGACTGGCAAAGCCTGGTTTATAACATGATTATGTTCAGTAAGTCCTTCATAAGTCCTTCCAGAACCTGAATATTTACAGATTATGCAATGGAATAGTAAAACAGTGTTTATTGAAAGTGACATGAATGATCTTCCCCACTTTATCCTATTGCCATAATCATCTATATCTGGGTCGTGTAATGCAGGCTACACCATCAGAGAGGGGAAAAGGATACTCACAGTATCGCCTTTACAGCCGGGAGCACCATCCCTCCCTGGGGGCCCCTTGTGAAACACAACACAATACAGACTCCTTTTTTAAATATTTTATTACTTGTCTTTTTTACCTATAACGAAGAAAGAACATGACTCGACCTCTGCATATTCATCTCATATTCATATTAACCTCTCATATTCATATTAACCAGTTTTTTTTTATTCAGTGCCAATTTGTAATGCCCAAATGAAGGGGCATGGATTAAGAGAAAGGAAGGCTGTCAGTACTTGGTTGCCAGATTGTGTTGGTGTGTCCAAGGTTGATGAGGCACTAGATACTCTTTAAACTGTGTGAAAATGGCAAGCCGAGTTGGGCTGAATGGCCTACACTTGACATATATTTCTGTATTCCTCTTATGTTCTTATCTGTTGGTCTGCCTCAACATCCTCCAACTATTCCTCTGAAGAGTGTGCAGACAGCCAGCCATTGCTTCTGCTGTCCATGCGTTCAGGTTTGTGGTCAAATATACATTAAGGAAAAACGTAGCACATGAAATGTTGCTTAGCAACATCGTCAGATGGTAACAGGCTCTCAGCCAGCTTTGACAGCTGAGGTGAGGACCTACTTGTGACCCAACCGGCCCTGAGGATCCCCTCAGTCCAACAAGCCCTCGAGACCCCTGGAAGAAACACATACAAAAATACAGTTACTAATTTGCAAAGTGGTAACCAAATACCGATAAAAACAGCCAAACAACTAAAGCGGTACAATGAAAGCACACACCTGGGGCCCTTTTCGGCCAACTGGACCGACTGGTCCCACATCTCCCTGTGGAGTCCAGAGGAGAAGACTGTTAGACATCACATTATCATATTATCAGTTACACCTTACTTTAAAAAATATATTATAAAGTTTCCTTTGCATAGGGTGCCCAAGGCAGCTAACAACATACCCTAATAACTTCTCCTCAATATGCAATGACCATTCCCCCAAGATGTTACATTATGACTCACCTCAGTGCCATTAACCCCTTGAACTCCAACTGGGCCTGTAGATCCTTGAGCTCCCTAAGTATACACATGCACATCCACGCACGCACGCACGCACACACACACACACACACACACACACACACGCACACACGCACACACACACACACACACACACACACACACACTATGAATAGTTGTACATGAGTGGCAAAGACAAATTGATTTACAAGCATTGAAAAGGGAGACTATGACTGCACATGTATTTTGATTAGTGACATATAAGTATGGCATGTGCATTCTTGTCTACTCACCAATCTAATTTGCCTCAAACCAGCTGCTTGTTACTTAGCAAATTATATATCACTTCTCGAATCAGGGAAGACAACCTAATCTAAAAGTACATAAAAGTATGGATGGCACTCCAATTATTTGGTCTTTTGAACCCATCTTCAAAACAATAGGAATGCCCAATCATATTTATATTCAACTAAGCATTGAATTTGCTCCTGAAAACTCCTGTATTTTTTGGTTTCAAACATATAATTTGTTAATTGTGAATTGCACATATTCACTCTCATATTTTTTGTGTTTTATTGACTCCAGATTTGGCGTATTGACACAAACAGATATTAGTTTTCAGCGGCCAGGTTTCCTCACTTTCATCACTGAGGACTCAAATTGCCAGTCAGTCAGAATCCACAAGCAAATCAGTCAGACCTGCAGTCACTCTGTTCATAGACTACAGCTCAATAGAAGCTGAGCTGCATGGACTGGGCTTTGGGAAATCCTGATCAACAGCCATACTAAAGGTGTGTGACGCTCACCAGAGGCCCTGCTGCTCCCTGTGCTCCTCTGAAACCATCTTCTCCCTAAGGAAAACAGTCCAGCACACTATTAGAAAAATCCTGTCCTGTGGGTCACACATTGGCATACAAATTGCAGAACTGTAGGCCTAGATTTGAGCAGTTTTAACTTCACCCAATCCACTTATGACACACACAGCCTCCTTACCTGCAGCCCTGGAGGCCCTGTTAGTCCCTGGACCCCTCGGACACCTTGTGGCCCCTGGGATCAGAGCATATGTGAACATTTTTACTCCAAACTGAAATGCAAGTACTTACAATAATTATATAATAAAAGCTTGTATTTATTTTGAAATGCCAACAGGAGAAACCTTGATGAGCTGGATGGCTTACTTGCATAATCAAATATTTCTTTGTCGATCATTTTCCCAAAAAATTACAATTGTTCATTTTGTGTGAAAATAGTGAATTTGTTTCAGCTTTAAGATGGACATTCAAGTACAATGACTAATGAGGACTAAAGTATACTACCAATTAAATGTATTATTGAATTCATATTCAGATGGAATTGCCTACAAAAAATAATAATACAATTATCAACAAGGAACAATTAACATAATTTTAAGATATTAAATTCGGGACTCATTGTCTTCTATTTAGTGAATTAAATCTGTGCTTTTTCATACATACAGCATTGGATATTTATAATCATTTATTTGTCATATATTTGTAAGAGAATGTCTAGGTCTTGAGCATACAGAAAGACACTGAGAGAAATTGGGGAGCAGGCTTGGTGAAGCCTGCCAGTTGTGGGACACTCACAGGTGGGCCCATGGGGCCAGACAGCCCTGGTTCTCCTTTAGATCCCTGGAAAACAGACACAAACTGTACAATAAAACCTGGAATAACACATCACAGCTGTGTCCAGTGAATGCATGAAACAATCATCTATCCATGACAAGACAGTACATGAGCTACCAAGTCATTTCTTTTGAGAAATAGCATTTTGTGATTTGTGATTGTTTAACTTGTTGTTTATTTGTACAAGCTACAGAGAAAAAGAAAAAAATGGATCCAAAGCTGTCATAAATGCACAGAACAGCTATTACTTCAGTACAAAGAAGTTCAAAGAGTGTTCCAACTCACAACCAGGAGAAATGAAAAAATATTCTAAATAAACATCAGTTGGACTTTCCCTTTATTTTGTGATATAATTACATGTAATATATATTACATAACAATATATAATATAATGTGATTGTTGCAATATTTTTAGAGATTTGTTTTATCTTTGGGAAGCATAACAATTGGTATGCTAAAATAAATCATAGTTTTAATCTTCAAAGTTAATATCTATACCAAAAAGGAAATATACTGTCAATACATATTCATGAAAAATGAAAGCAACATTTGGCCATTCACTATGATAGAAGAAGTATGAGGCTCATTTCTTTAGGATGTGCTCTTTCCGACCACTAGATGGTAGCATCATACAATAATTTGTACATATGGTCAGTGCCTTAAACAACTTCTTATACCGTTGTTGAGCCAGTTAGACACCGTAATTATTTCATCGCTCAGTGAAAAATGTTTAAAAATGTTTCAAAAACTAATGTAAAATGGTGACTAAACCCTGTCTGCTGTACTGTTACAATAAAACAAAACGCAGTGCGGTATAAAGATTCTGCCATCATGGCTTTGAGACAATGACAAGGACATTCATTTAAAAAGAAGTGAAATTGGAACTATGATGGATGAATGGCACAGAAGTCAGTTTTAAAATGTTGGTCTTACCTTAACCCCTATCCTTCCCCTCTCGCCACAAGGGCCAATTTCTCCAGTGAAACCCTGAAATAAAAAGTGCAACATGTCAACTGAAGTCATACTCTCATACCTTTGTAAAGTACAGTTTGTGTGATTAGCATGTATGACTAATGACATTTTTTTCTTAATACACTATAATGCTGACATATGTAACAGGTCACACATATACAAATACCACCTCCAGGAGAGTGGGCTCCATGCCAAATGTCTGTTTTTTTGGCATGGTGACTGGAGCTTTCTGTCTCAGCTAATATTGTCAGTTCCACTTAGTTTTTGAAAGCCACAGTCCCTGACTGCCCAGTCTTAAACCAAAAACAACTGACAAAATGGCAATACTAAGGCTGTACAGGCATACATGTCTTTCCAACCCAGAGAAGGTAAATAACAAAGTGATTTGAAAAATGTCAAGGCCCAGTTTTGACAAATCAGAATAAATACTGAAATTCATAACACACATGCTAGTCATTTATTGTAAATCGCAAGCAATTACACTGGTAAATGTAAATGTAATGGGAGAAAAACCCTTAACAAGTTTCCCCATTGGCCATTTATGGTATTGCATCCACTCTGCAATATTTTGCTCCTCAATGGCTCTTAAAATATGCAGATATTCATAAGACATCTTGGAGTAGGAATGCTGGTTAAGGACCAGAGCCAGTCCCGGTCCAAACCCTAACCTTCTCCATGATACACTAAAAGGAAAATCAGATCCCAGATCAGAACATCTGCTCTAAAACACGTCACAAATACAGGCCCTCATTACTAAATGTCTGGTTTGTTTGATATACAGTTCAAGATCATGGACAAACAATGTACCAACATTCACAGATGCATGAATATGTATGTTTAGTAATGCAGGCAAGTCTTGAATTGCAGAACAGGTTGATTTGCTAAAGATCTGTCAGCAAACTATTGAATAAAAGCAGAGAAATGTCATGTAGCAGCATCACGAACAAGGAAAGAGTATATACATGTTATTGTTCAATGTTTATATTTTTGGCAAGCAGAAGAGAACAAGCTAGTGAAACAAACCTCATCTCCTTTTTCCCCGGAAGGTGCAGTCTCTCCTTTGTAACCCTGTGGACCCTGTGTCAGGAATATTACGTATCACATATTATACATATACAGCAAATGAGCATCTTTCCACTGCATACCTTGCAAATAAAATTATTCAACACAGAAGCAGAAATACATATACAGTATAGTATATGTTACACTTTATATATACTTTATGTATGTACTGTATATCACATACACACCTCAATATCTACTGTAATATACAGGTTCATGGACATAATTTAAAAGAAAAACAATGAGGTAAGTAGTGACATTTTCACTCACCGGCCTCCCAGGTACTCCTGGTGGGCCTGGCTGTCCATTGGGCCCATTTTCCCCATCTCTGCCTTTCTGCCCTGGTGGGCCAGCAACCCCTCTGGGCCCTGGGTAACCCTACAGATCCCAGAGGGAATCAACATAATTCATTTAAGAACAAGTCCTCAAACCTGGAGAATACTGAGCTTGAAATGCATTGCACATACTTAAATAAAGTTGTAAACTGAGTTACTGTATTCTGTACAACAGCTTTTGAGAACTTGCAATGCTTCTTTGGTTTCAGTTAGTACAATTGGGCACAGAGTAATTGAACCTTGATGACTGTCATTTAAAATATACAATAGCCTGCAAAACTAAGTGTAGGATTTGCAATGCCTAAGAAACTGTGCCTGTAAGACTAATAGTTCAGGTATTTTGTATGCTCATCGTCACAGCCCTAACCAGATTACATTTGTCAAGGCCTTAATCAGAAGTTTTAACACCTAAAAAATCTGGGGAATGGCAAACTGGCATGATGTGAGACCCTTCCTGCTGGAATAGAGTAACAGTTTCCAAGACACCATTGGTTTTTGTGCAGCAGTGGCATTAAAACATGTAAAATACTAGTCTGTAATTGTGGCTAATTTCTTTGCTTTTGGCTGTGGAACAGAGAGCAGATGATATAATCTTTGGTGTTTTCAAAGCTCACAGTGGAGACAAGGTCTAAGACCAAGAGTTCTGACACAATGAGGAAAATGAGATGGCAAAATGGAAAAACTTATTTGAGGCTTAAAATGGACCATTAATCCACAGGGATTAAGATTTATTGGATTAAAAGTTTCTGATTCAACGTGGGCACTACTGATTATGACAGTGCCCTTAAACATCAGAACAGATGATGCTTATGCCCAAATAATTGTAGGCATCAACCAAACACGGGATTAGTGGATTTAAAACAGGGCAGTGCTTGTACACTACAGTGTGTCTATGGCTTTGAACCACAAGCCAGTAGAAAACATGGGAATGCCATGCGTAGATTCACCTGAAGCCATCTATCTTTCTCTCTAAAAGTATGGTGGGACACACAAATGGACAGTTACTGTTAAATTACATCTGGCAGGTTGTTTATTATTGAAGCTACATTTATCTAAACACTGCTTATAGTTTGGCAATTAAAGTAATCAATATACAATTTGTCAAGTGCACAATGTGGTTGTACTATGACAAAAAATCCTTTCACCAACTATTGATACTGTACCCTGTGAATACTATAGTTTAGCTTTCTAAGTTAGTTTGCAAGGAAAATCTGATAATTTAAGAAAATATAGCAAATGGATATGGCTGCAACCACTTATAGTATATTGCCTCTAAATTATTAATTGTTGCAGGAAATAGCATTATTTTTGTCATTCTGCAGAGATTACAATGGGACCTTATTTAGAAATTCCTGATCTCCAGACCATTCTCCCTTTAAGTGACCATATATTTTTGTTCTACAAAGTACAACTTCAGAGATTCAAACAAATTGGAAATGGCATGATGATAAAAGAAAATGGTTCAACATGAAACTGGAGGCGATTTATTGGAGAGACGTCGTTGGCTGGAATTACCGTACCAGCCTTATCGTTGCCATAAATACTGGGGGGCAGCTGCTCCCGGGCCCGCAAGAAAGTGGTAATGACACATGTGATACATCTTTGGGACCATCATATTTTTCCTAAATCAACTTGGAATGAATCCCAAATTCAATAATTTGTTAAAATTTTAACTATTACGTATTTAGGATCCTCCATAATAGTGTGCCCTCCCTTGCCTTTCCCTCCACTCTGCAGTCCCTCTCCTTTTCAAATACAAACTCTAATGTCATTTTACCTTGCATTAAAATAACAACAACAATTGTAATATTTAGATGTATTTTTCAAACAAACACAGGAAAAAATTAGATCGCAAATTCCACAGTAAATGGCCCAATCAGCTGGCTATATTAGTCCAATCGCATAAGAATGTATGTTTATTAAATAATAACGTAAATGTATTATGACAGTCATATTTCTGTGCTGTTTTGGAGATGTGTTGACTGCTTAAGTTTTTCTTAGAGCTAACATAGCGAGGCCAGCCATAGCAATGAAGACCTTACCAATGGCTTCTGCTCCTTATTTACAGAAAACGTCGTTAACGTTTTTTATGGAATTCATGTAAAATTCCAATCAAGAACAACATATAGAGTTTCAGAAGAAACTCGGTTTGCTTGCTGAGGGCTTGAAGAGTATGTAGGCTACATACTATAAGTTTTAATATACTAATATACTTATTATTAGTATATGAAAACTTTTAGTAGGTACAGTAAGCACTGAAGTAGTTGCAGCAAGAGTACTAGAAGAAGTCAAAGAACAGCAGAACTTTCTGTTCAAACCCTGATATTGCCATTTAAGATCATTAGGCTATACCTGAACAGCATTGCAGCGTCATTATATCCAGAAATTTATTTCAACATGTGAAGTCCGGTAAGGTAGCTAACCGGCAAGCATGCTGTATTCTTTGGATATTTTTTTCAACTACCTAAAAATTGCAGAGGTAGTTACAATTGTTGCTTAGTAACGTTAGCCACATCACCATGCTCAACATTCCACCAATGTGAAGTCAACACTTTGAACCATTATAATGTTACTATATTACTTCCAAATAATTTGCTACTCATTTTTAATCCAATAAAAAATGAGTGAATGGAAAAAAAAGCAACAACATGGAAAAACACAATTTACATTTATGTTTTCCATTTATGTACACAATACGAACAGTTTAGAACACTCGTGAAATTTCTTTGGATCCTACGAACAAACTGATATACAAAAACTTAAAAAAATAAATCCCACATTTTTGGCGTAAATGCATTTACGAACGATTTACGATGTTTCATAAATGAGATCCAATGAATTTCATGCCTGTATAACCGGAAAAATACTTTCACAATTGTAACCCTATTTTTTCTGTAGCTATCAACAAGCAAATCGGCAGCAGTATTTCCTATCAATTTAAGATTAAATGTCCTTTAAGTGCATACAGTACCAGTCAAAAGTTTGGACACACCTACTGAAAATCATTTATTTCTATTTCTTACAGCCATTTTCACCCAAAGAGTTATGTTAAAATAACAGAAAAACAGAAAAATGGTGTGGCAGTGTTTTGCTGGTGATGCTGTCAGAGATTTATATAAAATTGAGGGCACACTGAACCAGCATGGCTACCACAGCATTTTTCAGTGACACACCATCCCATCTGGTCAGTGTCTAGTTAGACCATAATTTCATTTTCATACGTTCAGCAACATAACCACCCTAAGCACACCTCAAGGTTGTGTAAGAATTATCTCATAAGCAAAGAAAGAGATGGAGTGCTGCAAAAGGTGACCTGGCCCCCACAAGTCTCCAGCCTAAACCCTATAGAGCTGGTTTAGGATGAGTTAGCCTGAAGAGAAAAATTAAGGCAGCCAACTTGTACCCAGAACTTGTAGGAACTCCTTTAGGACCATTGGAGAAGCATTCCAGGTGGCTAGCTCTGGAAGCTGGCTGATAGAATGCCAGGAGTCTGCAATGCTGTCATCAAAGCAAAGGGAGGCTATTTTGAAGAGTCTAAAATTTAAGATAATTTTGATTTGTTGAAGACTTCTCTTGGTCGTTACAATATTTTATTTGTAATACTTCATTGATTTGGGGCCTTCTTGCAACTGTAAGGCAATAACATAGCTAAAATAGAGAAAAATTCATTAAAAAGCATGTGTCCAAACTTTTGACTAGTACTGTATATGTACTGGTAGCTGAAAACTGATTCATCTTTCACTTCCTCAAAAATGCAACACAAAAACAAAGATGAACAAGGAAATATGATGATGTGGATCCATTGATCATGCCCTGTGAGTGGGGATGTTACCATGTCACCCATGCACCCTGGTGGCCCTCTCTCTCCAGGTTCTCCAGGTATCCCCTAAGGAGAAGGACACGGAGAGTAGCCAACTGTCAGTGTAGCAGCAAGAATGACTAGGGTTCTCTGGTTAAAAGACATTTTCTTGAAAATCAATCAATTATTATATGGATCTAAGTGTCATTATGCTCCAGTTTTATTTTCCTTCCTATGGGGATTATTTAGAAATACTTTGCTGCAATAATTAGGAGCTTGAACTTGACTTGACAGAGGCCTCATCAGTGAAAAACATTCATAAAGTAAGTTAATAAAAAAAGCAAAAAATGCATGGTGACATAACATTTAGAGGAAAAAAATCTTTGTAACACTCATTTATACAATGTAAGCATTAAAATGACATAGAGGGAATTTTAACATCGGAAGGAAATAGGAAGATGATCACTGATCAATAACCCCAGAACATACTGTTAACCACTTTACTGCTGGAATTATCACTGTTGGAGTACTTACTGGTCGGCCTGGCTTTCCCATCTCTCCCATGGGTCCGGGAAGACCTTGTTCTCTCTGCAAACTCAGAAAGATGAAACTGCTATCAGAGAGTGGGGGAGGTTCTAAAACATTTTAATTAATGGATATGATTTGCAAGGTGGGAGTTACAATGACTCATTCCCCTTTATCTCCTCCAAAATCTCTTCAAATGTTTGGTTTGGATTTTTGAATTTTTTTTTTTGAATTATTTTTGTTCCCAGTAGTAAGGTCAATTGATTGACATGGCACACCCTCATTGGTTATCATCATGTTTCCCTCATAAATGAATAAATATGCCAAAAATGAGATTAACAAACTCCCTACAACAAATATGCATTTGGTTGCCATATTGTACCAAGGTTCTCAAACCACTGGCAAAAGAAGAGACAAAGAAATGTGGCAAATCTATATGAAAGGCTGAAAAGCATTATGCAAGAGATGAAAAATGAGGAGGAAAAATGTATATAAAACACAAGGCAACAATAAAGCATGGCCTATCACAGGCTCCAGTGCCCACAGCTGAGCTATACTTACAGGCCAGCCTGCCCACAACAGCTGGAAGAAGGAGGTTTGCTATAAATAAAAGAAAGAAGATCAGATTTAATCAGATTCACGTAGTAGTGTGTGCAGAGTTGCAATGTTACAAAACAGTTCTGAGGAAGTTCTGTCTGCTGAGGCAACAAAATGCAACATATATCAAGTGTTTCATCAGTACTTTCTGTGCTTTGTAGTCTGTGGATCCATCCTGCTGGGCATCAACAACACAACAAGGCCTGATCTTTTCATGGCACATATTTGGTCCCTTGATAGAAGTATAGTAAAATTTGTGCGGCACAAGACATGTGAACAAGGTACATTGTTAAGTCAGTGATAGTTGGGTGTATCCCTTCCTGGCAGCAGTGTACCCATTTGTGAATGGACTTTTTCGGAAGGAGAATACTATCAATGCCACAAGGCTCGGATTGTCAAGGAATGCTTGTGGGAATATGACAAAGAATTCAGCTTCCTTCAGTGGCCTCCCCAGTCACCAAACACTTCAATTCAATTGAGATCGGGTGGGATGTGGTGGAGCAAGCTATTAAAAGATCTCTGACCATTCAATTTGCAACAACTGTATGGGCCAAAAACCCTGTGCTATACTTCTGATACTCATCAGACACAAAGCCCTGATGAAATATTCAGATAATGCTGAGGGAAAACGGGAAAATGGGAGTACTGGTGTACCTCATAAAGAGGCCTGTGTGTGTGTGTTTGTGTGTGTGTGTACAGTAAATTTTGTTTTTACCGTTATGGAATATGATAGACATAGAGGACATGAAGTGCATTGTGGGGTGTGGAATGTGCTGGTCTGATTAGACACACAAGAGAGATATGGTCATTGATCGTCGGCTTTTTAAACTGCCATGGCTTCTTTGGAAAGCTTCTGCTCTTTGGGATATTTATCTTGGCATAATTACAAGTGCTGCCTGCCCCAGGCAAGGGGTTGGGTGGGTGGAGTTATAGATTCAGGACTCCTGTGAAAGTGAGAAACTCACAAGGGGTGAGAAAGGCTCTTTGCAAGCTCAGGTAAACTGTGGGTTGAGTTTAAGGCATATATATGTATGTGTGTGTGTGTGTGTGTGTGTGTGTGTGTGTGTGTGTGTGTGTGTGTGTGTGTGTGTGTGTGTGTGTGTGTGTGTGTGTGTGTGTGTGTGTGTGTTGAAGGGGTGGTTGGTCTTGTGGGTCACCAGAGTATCTTATATCCCCCTGATACCTCATATAAACACAGTCCCCAGCAACACTGCTGTCATTAACTCACACACTATGTGTTAGACAACATAATATAAAAACCCTTGGAGTCAAACCCCTGAATTGGCCTGCTGGGGAAACATTTACAATAACTGCATGACAAATGAACTCATAATCACACCTGTGTTTTGTTTGTCAAGGCAGTCCATGATGCCATGTGAACTATGTGCCTTGTGAATTCTGGGAAAATAAGTGGCAGCAAAGCCAAACTCCCATACTGAAAAACCAAATCCCCAGTAATTAATAAGATGTAAACATTTTGGCAACAGCTTTAACACACAACCATATTGTGTGGTAAAGACATATGTGCACTTTTCAGAATCCCTTCCACATATATACATATTTACCATATATGGAAAAGATAATCAATCGACATCACATGGTTTCCAACAGTACATAACATTTGGGAGTATTTGATTGTAAATACAAGTATAAATCTGTAACATAAAACTAAAAACCTGCTACCCAACTAACTACCCAAAATCAAAATCAAGCCATCAATCATTTGTTATTTTTTTTAGATAATCCATTTTTCACTGCTAGTTTGACCCAGACAATTTAAGATCATTACTTTGATTGAGATTTAAATGGCAGTCTTTCAGCGTGTATTTGAACCTGCTACTCCAAGTTTTGAGCCAGCTACTTGTCTTGATCATACACTAATAGAGCTTTCAGAGAATGAGTGTTTTACAGTGTATGGGAAATGCTTCCACATTGTCATCACTAATTCATCCCTGTGACGGCTTCCTGGCACAACAATAGCAGCAGCAGCTACTGGCATTCATGTAACTGCGGTCTTAAAGCAAGCTGAAATTTGCAGTCCGAAATAGAACCAAATACAGTCTGATGAGGACTCAGAGATAACCAAGCCACTCTCCTGGCCAGCACACTGGGCGTTGACTGCTCTAAACTGAGGTTTTGTCCCTTTGCAGCCCTTTCCAGGCCCTGATTCCAGTTCCCACAATGCTCTGCTCCTCAGTATAACCATGGGCATCCCTTTCACCAGTGCTGTCCAATAAAGAGCAAATGATAGGTCCAGACCATATGAGAGAGTGCTGCCATGCCTTTCTCATTACCACGGTAATAAATGGTACATTACAACATTACAGAACCTTGGGGCCAAGTCTGAATGAGATCAGCCAAATTCACTTCTGTGTGTTTCGTGGAAATCCTGATGCACATACACATTCATGGTGAAAGGAAAGTAAGGCTTCACCATCACCCCCAATTTGGTGGTGCTTACAAGCAATATCAATGACTCACAGTTTTAAACCAACTATGGTGTTTTTTTTTTTTGGAAAAAGCAAAGCCTTTTGGTTGGTTCATGCAAGTTGGTGCCTATCAGCACCTGGTAACCCCACCCAAAATGGAGTTTTCTAAAGACTTGCTTTCCCACAGCTACTGAGTGGATTACATAAATCCATGAAACACATGCTTTGGATGAGCCAAAATAGTTGAGAAATCTAAGACTGGGTGAAAAACAGGGCCATCGTTCAGCTTCGAGCTATGGCTCAAACAGGAGAAGATATTTACACTCACCCTGAAAGCAGCCCAGTCCTCCACTGAATTCCTCCAGAGGTACAGGGTGGGTAGTCCTGCTGGACCTGGGGGTCCTGGTTCACCTTTTCGCCCCTCACGCCCCTCTGGACCACGGTTACCCTGCAAATCACAGTTATCAGCAAAAGGCAATAATGTGCACATTTTTACACATTTTCCTCTTTGACATTATTTATCCTACTGACCATTTCAGGCTGATCACCCGATAATTTAATTTGCTACAGCCAGAAGAATTCTGTCTTAATCCTGTCCACATCATCATCTGTTTGCATATAGTAGGTATCATGAATACTGAATGTATGAAGTTGGCATATGCACTCATGCCCTCAAAGTTAGAAGCTCACCTTGTTGCCCTTGAACCCAGCATATCCTTTTCTACCAGCACAGCCCTGAGAAGAGAGCAAGAAAGAAAAATACTTCCAATAAAAAACAGCATTTAAAAAAAACCCCTCACTGCAGCAACTTTCATCTCAGTTGCAGATCAAGAGATGGTATATAATTCTGATCCATGAGGGTATGGTTTGGCTGTGTGCTCTACCTCTCATCCTATACTTACGTTTTTGTATCAGCTATAATAAGAAGCTGAATAAGGTATAACTACATATGCTACTTTCAGCTTCTGGTCAAGCCACTCTTGGTACTAAAAAACAAATACAAAAATAAATAATCCATTCATACTGAAGTAAAGGGAAAGACAATGGAAATTAAGCTATCAGTGGTGCAGTACAAATGTGATCAAAGAAAGGTGAGTCACAAAACATGGTATGCAAGCATAGACTGTGCATGGCCAGTGGACTTATAATCAACAGCCACTCAGACAAACAAAGGCAATACAGATGACATAGCTGGGAAATGTCAAGGTGGAACAGGCCAAGGGCCATGGGCACTCAGTTTGAAGCGTTTCAAGACTAAGAAAACTTTGGAACTATAAATTGATACATCCTCAGTCTTTTTGTCATCCACATGGTCCCCATCGTAGGGTAGGTTTCCAATCAAATGAAAATGAACTGGGACCACACCATACATCACATCATCAAATCATACTTTCCATGTCATCTGTCTGATTCATGGCAGTTTAACCAAACACGCTGGCCTCTTCTTTTTTGGAACTTCATAAATGTTACAGCTTTTTGAAAATCCACCCCAGGCTGTAATTTTTTATAGAAAGCATACAGTATATTTGTTTTTGGCTTGTTCTGTCACATGGTTAAATAAAACCACAGACAGTAAGTACAGCAATTTTTGAAAACCACATTTGTAAGCTCTTGACCAATTGAATAATCAACATAAAGAGCCTGTTTAAAGAGGACATTTGTGGTTTTCGGCATTAAAATAGATAACCAAAATAAGGTCCCTAAATTGCATAAAACCAAATGCCTTATATAAAGTAATCATGGACTCATGAAGGAATAAAAATATATATCTTTTCTGAGTGTAATTACAGGACTGTAGTAATAAGGGCCTCAGACCACTACAGAAGTCTCTGCTTGTTTAACAAACACACAACACAACAGTGATTGCAGTAAAACTGTTCTACCTGAAAATGTCAAGCATACAGGCAGGCGACTGACATGAAAATCATAGCAACTTTACACTCACAAAGACAGCACAAATTCTTCACATACCACACACAGCAGTCCCTATGAATGGTCGTTTGTTGGAGATATGACATGACAGGGAGTACAGGCAGGAGTCTGAATAACACTGGCCTGCCTTGCCTGTTTCCACATGACATTACATACATCTCTCTTTTCTCAGCAGAGAGGGTAGTTTAAACAACACTGTGACATTAGCATTTTGGTTGGGTCAATTTAATTGTTAACTGACTCTCCTGAAACACCAATTAATGGGTAAATGACCTACAATGAAAGATTGTGATTTGAGAATAGGCATACTGTGCCCACATGAGTCACATGACACTGTCTGCTACCAAGGACAATCTCTAAGAGTAAATGGATTCTTTTTCCAAAAACATGAAATTACTTTAGCTTTTCACGATATCGTCTCCAGATTAAACCAAATATTGACTCAAACAGGTATCATGTATTTGGTTAGCAGTCACCTTATGCAGAGCTACATACATGACATTTTATCAATTTACACAGCTGGGTACATAGAGAAACCATTACGCACAGACCCAAGGCATACAGTTGCTGTCTACTTGAGATTAGAACATTCTGTGTTTGCCATTTGGATACTAATGCAAAGCTGGATAGTGAGAGAAGGCAATGTTTTTTTTCTTTCTTTTTTTTTGGTGTCAGGTCTAGTTTCTCTCTGAAAGCTTTTGACAGAAAATATTTACTATCAGACAGGAAATAATTTTCCATCATCTGTGGCTACACATGTGAGTTCTAAGCAGAGACAGTTCTAATTGTTAAACACACCACAAAGTGCTGACTAAAATATGAGTGGAAAGCTCTACAAATGTCAGTTCAGTGATGGCTTGTATATTACAACATATGTATAAAATACATAATATTAAAAGGTAATACACAAAATCTGTTCAGTTCTCCCCTGGGAATTAACAGGTGTGATCATGGATAAATGATAGTGTAAAAATCCTTTCTCCCACAGCACATGCAATCAGCATTGGTTGTTGGCTGGCAAACAGGAAGCAACTCACTCTTTTTCCTGGGCGTCCCATTGGCCCTGGTGGACCTTTTCGGAGGCGATGCATCCTGCCATCAAGTCCTGGGACCACATCACCCTCCCTGTTCACAATCTGAGCGACATCTGCATGGTTAGTGCTGGCTGGTGTAATGTCTACCTGCTGCATTTCACTGCGATCAACTGGGTCACCGCTGGTGGGCAACCAGTTGTGGGGAGTGGTGGGGGGCTCTATGGGGGACAGAAGGTCCTTCTCATCTGGTTGAGTGCGGCCATCGGGGCTGTGGGACGATTCCAGTAGGATCTTTCCTTCTGGGAGGTCAATGGAGGATTTCTTCAGGGTGAAGGAAGGGGTGGAGTCCAAGTCAATCACGTCACCAGAGGGCTTCCCAGGAAAAGTCAGCTGACCCCCATCTGTCTTCCTTTTCTCTGTGGTGAAGTTTTCATCCAGGGCCTTTGCTCCAGAGCTGGGCTTGCCATCACGGCCCCCTATGGGCCAGGAATGGGTGTTCTGGAAGTTACCAGTGCGACCAACTTGTAGAATGAGGCCAGCTGGGTCACTGTCCTCCTCCTCCAAAGTCAAGCCTCCCCGCATGACAAGACCTTCTTTAGGAAAGTCAGAGTCCTTCACACAGACACAGACAGTGAAAGAGAGAGATAACATTTCATTTAGCAACATAAAATTGCATTGTACTCAACACATTTAACAAAAATTGTATGCAAAGCAAATATTCTGCTAAGCAAAGCACCCCTCAGATTTTATAACTTTTCATGGTCAAAAAAATTTATTAGACGGGCCTCTGGCTCGTAGTATAAATTGCTGCCTATAGGACCTGAGGTCAGGGGTTCAATTCCCAGCTTCACCATTCCCAAAGCAACAATTGGCCAGCTTCACCGGGGCTCGATACAGGGCAAGTCAGCCTAAATCCCATTGGCCTCATCACAATAGCACCCTCCTTGTCATGCTTGGGCTCCTGCAGCAGCACAAACCAACTGTACACTGACTACGCCTTCCTCCAACATCATAGCAGTGTGCAGTTTGTGGTGCAGCCACAACATGAAAAGAAGCAAGAGCATCGTCACATGAATCAGAGGAGTCACATGCTCAACCTCTCCTCCCACAGCTGTCAGGGCAAGTTCTGCAGTGAGGTCAACAAGTTCAGATGAACATTCAGGTTGGGAAAAAAGGGGGGAAATCAGGGTAAATAAAAATGTAAAAAAAAAGGTATTAGTGAAAGTGAATCTTATTAAAAACAGAGTGAAAGAGTAAAAATGTGAGGGAAGGAAAGAGTAAGCAATAGTATTGAAAATAGATTCAAACACATCAAAAACATCTTATGTATTAGTCGATATGTCATGGCAGTGTTTTTATGCAATACAGAGTATAAAACCGAAGGCTGTTGATGGAGAGCATAATAGCATAATATGCTGTAGATTAATGTAGTATCTATTTTTGTTGGTAAGGGCACTGACAACTAGGTATTGCCAATGCTTGGTGTGCTAGCACATTGCATACACCTTTGTGAGTTTGTCTAGTTAAGAGCTAAATGTCTCTGTAAATATAAAATGGCTTATGTTGCCCCATTTTCAGTGACTCTTTTCCGTTAAATATTACAGTGGAATTCAGCGTGGAAATACACAGATTATGAAATTTTTAACTGTGATAAAAATGGTTGTTCTTTTAAGTTAGCCTGAAAGGAATGGGAAGTGGTTGGTTATCAATGAAAACTTGTCAAGCTGCCCTTGAATGAAATTAAGCTCTATTGACAATGCAAACAGTGCATTTGCCCTTCCACCTGCAAAATTCAATACTACTATTCAATAAATAATTCCCCTTCAGAGATTTGCAATCTGTCACATTGCTGTTCAACTTAGCCTCTGACAACTAATGAGTTGACTATTACCTGAATACTACCTATAGTGCACAAAGAAAACAAATCATGTATGTAACTTGCATAAAAAGTGGATTTTCATCATTCAAAATAGTTTGAATGAATAACTCATTACAACCCTAATAAAAAAGACCAATAAAGAATAAAACCTGTCAAGACAGTGCAGTCCACCTGAAGTGGAACAACAAAATAATCTCAGTGTTTCCTCCTGCACTACAACTATAATGTAGTGAGGAGAAGGTACTACACAGGGCCCCACACAGTAACTATAAAGAGGACATGAGGCATGTGAGAATAAGTGTCTTTACTATGGGATGCTGAGCAGATTAATATATTTGATATGAGTGCAGTTGTGGGAAGACAGCAGTGGGTGGGGAGTGGGGGGGTGTTTAAGTTCACTGGAGTGATGGTAAGAGCTAATAGTAGATTTCTATCCAGGTCTGGGACTGGCAGTGCAGAACTTCAAAAGAGCAAAGATAATTGTGTCTGAACCTACATACAGTACAGAGCTCTATTCAGGTGTGGACTGGGAGGGGACCGTGAGTTAAGGGGGTAAATTGGCCCTCAGACATACAGAATAAGCACATCCCCTTACTGTAGCTCCTGTTCTACACAATGGGCCTCTATCCATCACAGAGCAGAGAACATGAGCTTGTATTCTACTGCAGGCTTGTGTGAAGGTGCATGACAGTTTACAGGAACAAGAGGTATATGGCAGTTTACAGAGGATGGTTTTGAGAGTAATACTGTGACAAGAGAGCTATGACAGTGAGGCTCAGGGCAAGCACACCATAATGGTCAGCAAAAGAGATTTATTAAGTTATAATACCAATCATGGACATGATATTGGATTTGTGTTGTGAATGAAGGCCATGCCGGCAAAATAAATAAATAAACAGATAAACTATATGGATTCACAGACTGAAAAATCAGGAATATGGGCTGCAAAAAAACAAACAAAACAAACTGAAAGCCTGTTAGGCCTAAATAGAATGTGCCATGGCTGTGAGACTCCATAAGAAAACCACCAATAGGAACTATACCCACACACTATTTCCTTGTGTTTGCTTCATTTCTGCTGTATAACATAGCGTTCCCAGCTTGTGAGAGAAAAATTGCAGCTGAAAGTTGTGCCCCTACATGTTAAATTTAAGAGTTTTTACATTTGGTTGCTGACATTTACAGTAGTTGATGAGTAACAAAATGTAATAGCCACCATTACATTTTTTATTGAAATTGTTTATTAATATTTAACGCTCAAATGGATCATTCAACGTTCTTACTAACGATCACCAGTTAACCAAAACTGTTAACATCCCTATATAGGACTCAAAGCAGAAGCAACATCAAGGGAGGATGCCAAAAAACACTCATCTGTTCATTATTTTATTAATTTATTTCAATTTAGAAAAAAAAAAATAATTATAATAAAAAATTAAGTCATCACTTTCCCAGTAAAGCTCCCCAATCCTGATCACATCACAGAGCTACCCCACTAAATCCTGAAATATGACAACATCATCCAGAAGAGCATGGTGCATTCATAATTGTCCCTCATTCACTCAGCATAAGAGATTGCATGCTGGGAGTTCCTGCTCTCCCATGCCATTCCAGTTTTTTTTTCACTCAAGTTTACATACAGGTGCTAATGCGCCATGACTGCACAATTGGTACCATGTGAACTCAATGGAGTGTTATTTGATAACCTATATTACAGGTCATAATTAAATGTGAAAACAAGGCAATCAGTGAAAAACAGTAAATGTGTTTTGGCTACTCTCCAATAAAGGGGTGCAAGAAAAGGTCTCTCTGGGAGCTATAATAAGAGCATAAACTGCCAGACCTAGGAAGAATGTTGGCATGTTGGAGGTCTGTCATATTAAATGATGAAGAGGAAGTATTTTACATTTATAGAGAGTGATAAAGACAGAAAGGAAACAACACATAAAAGTGTAGCAGTGTCTGGCCTTCTTGGTGGAAACTCACAGGCAGGTGGAGCATCTGTAGCATCCCATGTAAGCTGTTTTCTCTATCAAGGGCATGGCTAGGGCTCAAAATGAACTTTCTTTCATCTCATAAATACCTATTTATATTCATTATGAATATTCACATTCAATGACATTCATAAATATGAAAACATTAAAGTATAATTCATTACAGTACATGTCACTGCATCAATTACAGCACATGTCATCATATCAATGTGCAGAAACAGCATAGAACATGCCATCATTTTGCTTCTGCTGATTCACTGAATCACATTTCCCTCCCATCTTGTTGCTTTATGTGATTTGTTGTTGGGGAGTCTGGCAAGGTAAAATGTATACTCCTTTCCACACTGATTTTGTCTGGAGATATTCAGGTTAAAATGAGTGCTTGGATGACAGTGGTGAATTCAGCCTCTACCAGTCATATTCCCAGATTGACTGATATACTTTGAAAACCCGTACCCCAGCACTGGCAATTGAGCATATCCGATCTTGTTGTTTTTGCAGTTTTGAAGTAGACTGCCAACAAACAAATTACACGCTGTAAGCATCATGTTTTTGTTTACTCTTATTTGCCTCTGGCACTGGCCTCACTGTTGCTGGTAACAACAGAATCAAAGGCAGCAATAAAAAAAATAACATGCACAGTGATCCAAAATGTATGACATTGTAAGAGTGACTTTTGGACCACATGATAATTATGTGCCAGCATACCATTATGTCTTCAAAGAAATTCAAAGGTGTGCACCCTTTACATTTTTCATTCAACATCTGTGAATTATTCTAGGACACCACTCTTGGGTGGGATTTTCAATAATTAATCATTTTTCACTGTCTTGGTTGAGGTATGTTATCAACCATGGGAAACAATTCTTTTGTTACCATCACCATCTACCTATTGAGGTGGAGATAAAAGCAACCCATGCGACCAGGCGTTTTAATATCATGCTGCAAGGTGTCAGGTGAGCAGGTGAACTGAGAATTCTACTGCTAGGGAAACCTGAGCCTGACAGGTCATATTCTGCTGAGACAGATCTGTCTCTCCTGAGCTTTGAGTTGTTACTACTGTTCTTCTTTCCTTATGCAGTTGTTTTGACAGAAGTACATCATGATTTTCATCGTTGTTTGCACATGTGGCAATGTTGGCACTGACCATTTGAAATCTTTCAGAATGAAATAAATTTAGTTCTACAGCAGAAAAAAGTATTTGTAATTGTGATTTAGTGACTTCAAAATAAAAGTCCTTACATATTTGGTGGTCTGCTCCCTGTGTGTGTTTAAAATGTGAAAATGAACCATGGCCTGTCACACTGGCCGCTCAGGTATAATTGAGCAGCATGTCAAAAGCAGCAGCGCGGTCCTTCCCAGTAGAGTACAAGCTGTACGAAGTCGGCCACCCGACAGTAAGTCATGGCAAGGACTGTAAATCAGGGCCACAGGTATGACTGTAACCCAAACCAACCATATCACTCTGCAAGAGAGCAGCTGAAGTAATACAGTTAATCATTTCTGTTGAGTTTATTTTCATTTTGGTTTTCCTTTTTTTTTACAAACACAGGTGGATGAAGTATCACCAACAGAACAGGATGCTATTGTAGGGATGTAAAGGAAAATGCAAGATGGAAGATGAACAGAGTGATTACAGAAATATAAAAAGGGGGTGGAGAGATCAAGGTGTGTTTGAAGGAAGAGTGACGTGGGAGAGGACAGAGGAAGTACAAAAGGGAAGAGACTTTATCTCAGCGAGCTGATGATGTCATATCCTTCACAACTAGCATGTATGGAATGGGAAGGGTCATAATTTGACATGTGACTCGAATCACACTAGTCTGGTATTGTGACTCATTTTAATACAAAGCAGACTCTATTTGTCTGCTGTGTTAACAGATTTTTTTTCTGTGAAAAGGGGGAAGAATGTAGAGGAGCATATAGACTGTTACTGAAGGTAGTGTTGGCCAAAACTGGTTGATGATTGGTTCAACTCAATACGTGAGTGAAAAAATTAGCTCTCCCACACAATTGCATTACTATTGCATTACTAATCTCAGTAACATAGACACTGCAGTTATAAATTATACCACAGACAGAGGATATGAGTTCTGGCACTGCCAACAGACAATGCCCTTGGGTTCATGATCTTTTATATGAACAGCATTGTATCATGCATATTGTATTGTCATATCCTCCATATTTTGGACCAGGACATAAGGACTATACAAACAGAAGATGCCAAAGTACACAGAAGTGTCTAACAGGCCTGTGCAGTGAGAAATGTCCATTGTCTCTATAAGAGTCAGTGATTGATATTGAGCCCCTCCCCAATGTATAACACAGGCTAAACCAGGACTGGACTGTATATACTAGAGACACTAAACTATACCTTTTGGCAATCATACTAGATATAGCTATTAAGTCAAAGCTAATCATGAAATATTGAACAGCATTTTTTTTCCAAGAGAAAGTTAAAAAAAGAAAATTACAACCATTTTACCTCATCTACAATTGTAATGAAGACAGCTTGGTGAAGACAGGCTAATTTGATGTGAAATGAGAATCATGATTGTTCTTTCTGGCACAACACACCAAACTGCTGGTGATTTTCTGGATCCAAAACCAGCCATAAAGCTTGGCCAACAAAATATAAGACTGTTAGGGTCATTACACTATCAGGACCTGGCATTACACCAAAATATAAATATAGCTGTTCTGAAAGTTTCACTGCTCAAATGAAACATCAAGGCACTTTATCATACTAATCTGAAGAGTGAAATACCCTCCTATCACATTTCATGATTTGTGCAGCATCTCCAAATGAACATTTGATTAAGTTGGCAGAGATATTAGGGTGACCAACTGTAACAGGAACAAACCTATCATAGTGTGCATGCACATGCAATAAAGGTAGTGTATGAAATATTGATTCCCACTGAATGACACTATATGACAGTATACTAATAAACATCATGAAACTTACAATAGAAGTGACAGTCCGAAGGCACTGCACAAGAACTAGCCAGAATATGTATGCCCCCACATTCCTGTTCCCACAATACAGTTAAATGAGATCCTACCTTCCATTTGCCTGTCCTTTGACCTTCTACATGCAGATCCAGCAGGTTTGCTAACAGAAAGGTGAATGCCCACATACAGTTCTGCATGGCTCAAGTGTACATGCACTGATCTATTCCTGGTTTATCAGCAATAACACACATGCAGAAAGCATGCTTTCTCTCTCTCTCTCTCTCCCTTCAAACTGTCTCTCCCATTCAGCAGAGACTTTGGACACACCTACTCCTGTGGCCTGGCCCACTTCCCTCACACCCTGGGCAGTGATACCTATAGCTCTTAGTCCCTCCCCTTCTGGTCCAGCCCACCAGCTTATGGCTCTGCCATCCAGAGGATGGCATTCACTGTGCCTGCAAAGTGCACAGGTGTGTATATGTGCGATACTCCTGAAGGCCTCAGAATTCTCCAAAACACATTAAACAAAACATAAAAATACAATAAAAAAACAAAACGATCCTGCTGAGAGAGCTTAACTTAATGCAGTCTTGTGACTGCCAATGCTGAACCAAATTCAGACGAGAGAATTTTATTACATGTACAGGGCATACAGTTTCTGTCAAGGAACTCATGAGAAACCACACAGTCACCACCATCTACCTGTGAGATGATTGTCTGAGAGGGAACTTCATATTAGAACATACATATAGGGTGTCACCAAATCAGGGTTGAATTTTCTCACTAATTCATGGATGCGTTGTATGAGTTCAGGATATTCCTGACATGCAGACAACTGAGGCAAATTGGAATTCAGCCAGAGTTGATCTGACGTTAGGGAAAATCGAGGAGGCTTTGGCATGAGGTGAAAGGCACTATGAGTGAACCACTTTCCAATGGCTTTCAACAAATGGCTATGGAACAGAACAGAGTCAAAAATCCATGAGCCAACAGAAAGTAGCCACAGAGAGCAAATGATTTATGAAAAATGAAAATGCCTCATATGGGAAAAGCCCAAGACAGTTTTTCAATTATAACAAGAAAGGCTCAAAGTGTTTTCAGGAGGATATTTACAGAAGATCTGGATTAGGCTAATGTGATTCATAGAAAATGAAACACCAGGGATGCTGAGCACTAGAGAATCAAACTGATGAAAGGGGAGCATGAAAGAGGAGGCATCCTTAAAACAGGAAAGATTGCTTAATGTTTGCAACATAACCAAGTTACCAAGGCAACTGCATCAAGCCATGTAACAATTCCCACCAGTGGGGTTAAGTGGCTTCAGCAGAATTTGGGACTCTGTCCCTGTGGTTTTCAATTAAGAAGAGGGGAAAAAACCAAACCCTTCCAAATAAACTCCAAACATTACTCTCAGTCATACATGCTGACTAATCACTTCCAGAGGCCTTCCTCCCTGGCAGCACTGCCTTTTGAGGCTCCTGTAGCATTTTCCATGTAAAACTTACAGTCCCTCTTCTCGGCTCTGTAAAACAGACCTTATCTGGGGTGGGATGAGGACATAAAAGGTTTCATGGACCGTTTTCAACCTTCCCAACCCCCTAAATCCCAAACCCCCCAAGTCTGCATCTACTGGTGTCTGATTTAGCTCAAGCTGGTTGCAGCAAATTACAGCCCCAGAGAGGATAATTATAAGTTGAAGTGTTCTGGGACCAAAAGCATTGATGATAGGAGAGGACTGCCAGGGGACAAAGGACAGAAACACAGAAAGTCCTGATACGATGCAGATCCAGTGTTCCCTCTCTCTTTCCTGCAACCCCCATAAACCTCCTGTTTGTAACTCCCCCAACATGTCTCCTATCTTGTAACCTGCATTAAATTACATTATACTCATTTAGCAGCCGCTCTTGTCCAGAGTGACTTATAATTTCTCTTGCAATATCTCATCTCCTGCCTGATTTATTGCAATATTGCTCAGAATGGAGTTGGTGAGTGCTGCCATACAATCCACTGTCTCTTAGAGGAAAAAAACAAATACATCTTTCAGTATCACCTGTATCCTCAGCACCAGAAGTGCTGCCATAACACTGCTGGGAAAGATGGTAATCCAACACTTTACTGGGAAGAGATCATGATCGAACATTATGTGAGAGAGAACATAACCTACTACTGTGTGAAAGAGATCATGATCTAACAATGTGTTGTGAGAGAACAACACTTTACTGGGTAGAGATCTTGATGTAATACTATTCTGAAAAGACTGTGCTCTAAACCTATGCTGGAAGGGATGGCTATATAAAACTGACCTGGGACAGACTGTGATCTAAAACTATGAAGCAGAGAACATAATCTAACACTTAATTAAAGAGATTATGGGAGAGTTGTATGAGATGTATGTGAAAGATTGTGACCTAGCCCTGTATGGGAGAGATTGTGATTGAACACTGTATAGGAGAGATTGTGACCTTACAGTGTGCTGGCAGAAATGATGGGGATGGACACTTTGCATCCTGCAGAGTGGATTGCATGTAAGAGAAGGGGGGGGCCCTGCCCAGCTGCGGTCTGAGCTCAGGCTGGGACGGCCCTATGTAAGACCTCACTGGACAGCACTCAAACAGTATCCAGACATAGTCTGGCTTTGATAGCGGAACCAAGAGATCCACCCATCCTAAAATAATGAGCACACAGAGGAGCTAGGAAGAGGGTTCCTTGGACAGAATTGAGATGAGCTCATTAACCTCTGTGCCATCATCTGCTCATTCACATATAGAGAGTATACAGGACAGCAGCCAGGATAAGTATCAGTCCAACACTTCCATGTGAAAGTACACATGTGTATTTACAACATATCTTCCTTTGTGTACATGGGCACATGAATGCAAGTATTAATGCGTATGTATGTGTGTTCCTGGCTGCACATGCATTTGTCTTTACCTGTGTGTTTGCATGTGTGTGTATATGTACATGTAAGTGAGAGTCTGTGCATGCAAGACTATGTTTGTAAAGCAGTTTTTTGTGCATTTATTTATTGTTATACTTACATCTGGTAAAGAGGGACCCCTTACCCCACTGCATTAAAAATAGCCCTAATTATCTACTTTCTGTTTTACACACAGCTCCTTTCTTCCTGTCAAAATCACATACACATCATATATATCTCACCAAGGTCAAGGAAATTATTACATGCACATCAAGAAATGAGTATTCTGAATTACTTTGATAATTTGGTATATCATGTTCTAGCAGCAAAGTATGACATCATCACATTTACATGATTTTTGGAAACTGATGCAACTGCTCATTGTTCATACTTTACTTTTTTTTCAAAAGTCACACCCAACATACAAAAGCATCTGTTTACTGTCTACAGGTGCAGATACCTGTTTCTGTGTAACCTGGTGCCACCCTTACTCTTGTAACTGTACAAATTGAACTTAAATATCAACCACCACACTGAGCTAAATTCAATCTGGTGTATTTATTTTTAAGGGGCCATGCAATTCAATTACATTAGATCTTACATTACAACATCATTTTCTTTGGGTATATTCTAGTTTATTGGATTTATTGGAGCAAGTCCTTTGGAATCTGATCTTTCCATTCTAAAATAGAGATTTAAGTCTGTTGATTGAATTACATATGTCCTACAAGAGTGTTCGATTGAATCTAGCCGAAAAAATCAGCTGAAAAATGATTATATATACTCATGTTATAACATTGCTAAGAAGCACCCTGGTTTACTATAAGTTGACAATATACATCTTTTCCAGAAACACATGAGTAAAATACTTCTGATCACCAATAAATCCAAGAACACTTTCTAATGACCTCATTCATGCAAAGCAGCAAAGAAAACAAAACTACTTTAGAGAGGAGTTTCACTTCCGCAGACATAAATACAATGGATGGTCATGATATCATAAATGGGAGTCATCATCGAAGCTGGATGAGATTCCATTTTACTGTTTTTCACTTCAGCAAGGCAACAGATGGTGGATAAAGGGAGTATATGTTGGTCAATCTATATAATATAGAAACTAGTGAAGGTGCACAGCACCTACATATAGTTGGCAAGCAGTTTTTGCAAGCAATACAAGGATTCTTCAAGCGTATTTTGACACTGCCATCTCCAAGTATAATGTCACTGTTATCCAGAGCGTACACATCAGCAAGTGCTTCTTGATGACACAGAATAAAATGATGGAAATGAGGCTTGTGTCCAAGTAAAACTATTCTGAGGAGCTGCAATCTCTTTTCTTGTACACCCGGAAATACATAAAGCGCTGAAAAACCCAGGCCCAGTTGTTTTCCACTGCTGTACATTTACCTACTGAGCTTCTTGGGAGGGCTATTAAAATGCAATCCAAGGAAACATAGTCTACATTGATTCTAACAAAATACTGGCTATTAGGTAAGCTTCAAGAAATAAAAGGAAACTATTACTCTTTAAATATGATGTTCTGCACTTGGTATTATATTTGATTAATTATAAACTCAACTGTACACAAATATTTGTTTTGGAATAAAATACATGTACTATACTATTCCAATTTGAATTTTTGTATGGTTTGTTAGTATAGGAATGCATTACCTACATGGTGCTTTTTTTGCCCTGATCTCAATTCTTTATTGGAAGTCCTCTTGGAAAATTTGGATAAAGGTCATTATTGTGTCAAAGATTTTTATGATTGGAGATAAAGCTGAAGAAAAAGAAGGAGAGTTGGAGCATAAGTGCTCTTTCCTTAAAAAGGGGACTCAGGGGTGGCACATCGAGCTAAAGCACTAGCCTTTATCTTTGTGACCTGTGGTTCACATTTAAATTGACACAGGCTGTGTGACCCTATGGCCAATTATGCAGGTAAGGGGGGTTTGAGTTAATAGGATTTCCCTACCACATCATTCACAGTTTGTTTGTTCCAGTTTGCTTGCTCCTTTACCAGATATATACAGGGAAAAGATACAGGAAAACATTAGACCAGACAGACAGAGAGACCAGAAGATAAATAGACACTCTGTGACATAATAAAGATATAAGTGGGAGTCAGAGTTACCTGAGTTACCTTTCTATTTTACTATGTTCTGTTAATGTTTTAGAAAAACTTTGCATACTGTACTACGATGTTCTGTTTGGGCCAATCCATTCACTTTGCCCCAGAATATAACATTGGTCAGCAGAGGTGCAGGACCTCCCAAAACCTGCTGGCACTGAGTCTTGGTTGGACACACAGCAGGGCTTTCATTCAAGAGGAAAAGAGCTTACATTTCTTGTAAAATATTGAGTTTTTGGGAATGTATCCAAACTAAACATTGGTAAGAACTTGGTGAGAAAAAAACTGTGGATAAAATGAAATAAAGATGACACTATATTCATAAACTTGGCATGGTGATACATTCTCCATATCGAAATAAAGCCAATGGGAATGTTTTTCATGCATGATTCCAGTGTGAAAGACCCTTCTTGTTCTGTGACTACATATCCAAAGAAACTGGAAAAGGGGACATTTTTTCTTTCTTTTTTCAATATTGTAGCTCCCTCCCACAAAGGTATGGTGTCATTGACAGATTACAAGTTGCCTCAGTGGATAGAAGAGTCACAATGCACAACTGTTTTATTTCCCAAAGGATTAACCCATCCTCTAAAGCCATTTGGTAATTAGGGATCTAACAGCATCTGAAGTGTCTGTCAGAGACCTATGGCCAGGCCACTTTTCAAGAGGTGAGCAACTGCTAGCATTCAGTTCTTTTTCAGAGCCAATAGCAGGGCATTGGTTAATCTGGCACAAGATGGTTATGAATTATTACTTTGGCTCTCCCAATATCGATTTACCAAAGGTCACCTATGACTGAAAGTGTGTTAAATTATCTGGAGTGGAAATGAGCATGTGCTGCAGGGCATGATAAATAATGACAGCACTTACTGAAGAATAAGCAAAGTAGGCATACACTAAATGCCTTCTTACTGTCAGCTTCAAGCCAGCACCACTCATTATAAAAAGACAGGACCTTCATCAATGTAAACTTCACAGCTCTCCAGCGATAGGTTGGATGGATAGTGATGAGAGAGACAAGGCAATTGTAAAAGAAACAAAGACCCGGTAACATAATTTCCTTCACAAAACAGCAGAACTTCTCAGTTAAGCACTGTGCCACCAGCAGAGGGATCTAAACCAGTGTCAGTCACTGTAACAAAAAAGATCTGACTGAGGACTTGGCATTTTCTCCCTCATATATATCTGTATGAAAAAGCACAAGGAGAGATTTGTCAGAAGTGTCAGAGTGATCCTCTGTAGTAGCAGAGCACTGTGTTTCACACTGTGTCACTCAATTTCACTCTGCTTTATGTTCCACTGGGTACTCACTGTGCCTCCCTGTTCTTCACTGTGCCAAAAAAACACCTCTGAAATGGGATGATCCTCTCTTACTGAAATCTTGATTTCAATTTTTAATGCAGCCACACAGACACATGACACTCGAGATTGCACCATACTGTATCATTCTCTTTTCTTGGAGTTGATGATATTTAAGGTATCTGTAAGGTCAGATAACTTCCAAAAAAGCCAATCAATCAAGGCTGGCAACTTTCTCTGTTTCAATCAAATTTCATTTTCCAGTCTTCATCATTCCTGCTATGCTTTTCAGAAAGACCTGGGATGAAAGAGTAATTAGGTGTTCCACATTCCACAGAAAAATTAGAGGAAAGACTTGGATTTCCTGATAGAGTACTGGTCCATTACGCTAGTTATATATGAGTACCTCATCACAATGATAACTGGGTTTTTGGTTTCATTCATGAGCATATTTCAAATAATTTAAAGCCCTGTTTCCTCTTTATATTATTTCAGCTGCTGTTAAAAAACAGATATAAAGATAAAATTACCCTCATCATAAATGTGTTTTCTTGGCAACTCATTTTCTATATTATTTGCCCACAGTAAGAAAGCCACCTTACAAGAAATCAACATTGACCTAAACTATCAGCCATGGTGAAGGGATTGAGCTAGATGTAACACTATGGCTGCTAATTACTTCAGTGTAGTAGAACACCTGGAACTGTTATCGCTACTGTTTTGCAGGGCGTCAATTCTGCACTCCGCAAATTACTGATCAGAAATGGATCACGTGGATCACACACTGGACAGAAAGGCATGGATCAGCTATTGTAATTGCAATTGTATCAGCATCCTACACTGAACAGGAGATCTGCCAATCACATGCCATGTATGAGTGCTTGAATTAAATTGGAGCAGGGAGCTCCTTGAGCTCTTTGAAGAGAGGAACTCAGGTAATGACCTTTCGAGGCAGAAGAAATCTCTCTGCACTGTACTCCATAACGCAAGGAACTCCCTTCCTTGTCCTAATAAAACATTTGGCAAATATATCTGATTCCAGTTAAAAATCACTTTGCTTTAGGGATGGCCCAGCCCCATGGCACTAACCAATCAGATCCATTCCCTGTTAGGAAGAATAAGTATCTGCTTCATGAAGACAGTGTTTTTTAAGAAGTTAGTGAGAGCCAAACAATTGCATCTATTCAATTTTCAGTAATCCCAACTGCTCCAGCTGTGCCTTACTGGTCCTACATTACAAAACAGCTTTGACTTTGAATGCTGAGGATTTACATTTAGCACAATTCACGATGACACATCCAAGTACTGGGACACACTATGCATCAATATACAAAAACCCAGAATTAGACTACACACCATACACAAACTCTGTGCTATACTCACACTACACACTATACTCACAAACAGCACTATACTCACACTCCACAGCATTCTCACACTCAGCACCAGACTCATACTACAAACCCTACTCACACCATGTGCCATACTCATAGTTACATTTGCACCATATTTTGACTATGCATCACCTTGCTCATATTCAACATTATACTTGCAGTCAACACCACACTCACAATCAGAGATAGATCCATGTCAGTGGAGCTTTCTGACTTTTCCGTCAGGTCCTTCAAGTCATTCGAGGACAGCAGGAGGTCCTGAAAAAGACAAATAATCAAAGAGGATGTACTGAATCTTCACTATGTCCGTAAAATATATGCACACAATGATACCTAGGACCAAGGCATTTCATTCTGGACAATAACTTCAGGGACGTCCTGGTAAAAGGTTCCTCTATGCCTCTGAACATGGTTTATATGTATAACACATGGGGCATGCTGTACAAGTGAGTACTATGTTCTGGGATTGTCAACAGTAGCATACATATGAGTTCAAAGTGAAGTTCCTAAAAAATCACATTGCTTCAAACAAATATTATGAATACTGATAGCTACAAGTACATTCATTTTCATAATTACTGTTATATCTAATATGATGTTTCTCTTAGACTGCAACGCTGACAAAATGCTGATACAAGCTAATAGAATCCTGACTTGATTAGTAGTAGTAATGTAGAGTTGCTTGCTGAATTAGCACATGCAGTCCTGGTTTTGCACAGTTTGCATTTTGCTTTGCTTTAGTCTTGCACCTAACCATTAATGGTTGAAAAGCCAAATATTTCCAAATGACAGTTCCATAAGTGGTTGGAATCTCCACAGAGAGGATGTTCCAATTGTATTCTAGAAAATGTACTGGCACTTGTTTTGTGCATCTGATTGTCAGAGATGTGACCTACAAATTCAAAACTACAAAATTACTTCAGTTGCATTCATGTACTAACTGTGAATGTAACATTTTATTTAATTTTATTTGTTTATAATTTCTTTTATTCACATTGACGAAATATTGAGAGTTGATATCAAAGTTTTGTGGCTAAAACACATTTATACTTCCAATTTATAGGTGGAACTTTGCCATACTGAAATATAGCAACATTAGGCAACATAGATGTTGGTGTTTTCATAATCAGACTAAGTGGATTTAATACTGAGGCCTCCACAGGATTGCAAGAGCATACTTGATTTTTTTCCTTAGCGTGATTGTACCTCCATGGTTTTGGACATCCCAGGAGATCGAGGGGATTTTGGAGGTGCGGACATCTCCTTACACACAGGCATATGTAGGGAGCAGTGGTCTTTGGCAGCTTCCGGTTCACCCATTAAGAAAGTCATCTGCCTCAGGTCCCCCTAAGGACAGATGCACCCACATGTGACGTCACATCATCTACACAGCTACTCTTACAGGTACGCCCCCTTGGAAAGCCCTTCCCAAAGACCATTCCCAGGGTCTCCTGCTGCTGAACTTATTTCATGCTGAGCCAGACACCATAGCTGTCAGCACATAGTGGTGAGCAGACGTCCCTCAGTCAGGCTTACCTCTCTCCATCATTGGACAGCACTAATCCCTACTGGCCCTTCAGGTGCATTTAGCCCCCCTCTCCCAAAATGCAACTGTCTTTCATGGACTATGGGTTTTCAACCTCCTTTTTTGTTAACCCTCCAATTCTCAAGACCAGCCCCCCTCTGCAGCCATAACATTGTTCATTAATTGCAAATTAAGAGTTTAGCAAATTACCCAGAATTCCCAGCTGTCAAAGGACATTCCTGTGTCTTTTTATTATCAGTGGACTAGTGCTGGAAGGTTTCCAACATGCTTCTCCCCTCCATGTTATGCTGTAAGTAACCAGTGGGAATAGGGTGGGGAGGGGGTCAACACGAGATGGCTACCAGACAAAAATCCCTCAGTCCGGCTCCATACCCATCATGCCCCCTCTTCAGAACTCAGGGCTCTGGAATCCATTAAGGACTGTGTCTGGCAGAGGAGCTGGGTCACACGCACACACACACACACACACATGCACACACACACGCACACACACACAGTTTAAAAGACACACAGAGCCCTGTGAGGGCTGATATATGACCTCAGACAGACGGCTGTCTACTTTAAACAGACCATGTTTCACTTTAAAATTGTGCCCATGGATTGGGTTTAAACTTCTGGCCAAGGGTAAAAACATACAAATGAACTGGTAACAAAATAATGTGAGGTGCAAAAACCATTCAAAACTCAACCTGAAAGCTAGTTAAGTCATTCTTCTGTAGAAGTTTGCAATATTTTATAGGAAAAAAAGACCTTGGCAAAGGCAGAGCACCAAATATAAGATTTAATGCACATATTTTCCACCAAGAATTGTGTTCTATAATTACACATTTTTATGTTTGTTATTATATTAAATATGTTTTGCAGTGTTAGACTTACAAGCAAACATATGGATGTTTTCTGACCTGTAATAATTGTATATGTTCTATACATTCAGTGACTGACAGTACACTGTATGCTTTTATTTTTGACATTTGATCATTCATGTGCCTCTGAGAGATGGAAGCTGCACTCCTCTCTGCTGGCACCTAGTGGTGAGCCACCTAGCTGCATCCTGCAATTATCATTACTGCCTCAGTATTTGACAGGGAGCTGAACTAAGCTATAAGACAGCAGTCTACTAAAGTGAAGCGTGGACAGATATTTGGCAGGGCAGACGTGATGGGTTGACCTCTAGGTGGCAATTTATATTTGGACATGTGTCAGTCTTAACTCGTCATGAGACAGGAGAGTTTCTGTCTCTCCATCCATGCCAAGGCCACAGTGGGAAAAATTCATAGGTTCTGCATGAGCTTCCTCATGATCAACATAGTCCAGGTCAGGAGTTATAAGTCAGGTAGGGGCTCTTCCTACAAGTTAGCAGGTTCATGCAGGCACTCCCCAGCATTATAGAAGTCTTGGTAAAACCCCTGCAGTGGTCTGACTAGGTCTAAAACGAGGTTTGTATCAAATGGATCCTGATTCCAATTGCATTTCTATGACATTGTCTACTTAACCTGGGAAACTGATGCCAGCTATCCACAAACAATGATGCAAAAGGGAAAAGGTCAACTACATTCAGATGTGGCTCTGCCCAGACCAGTGGGCTCACAGTCCAGTTCAATGGGAAATATACAATAATTGAAAACACTCTAATCTCCAGTACGTATGTCTGGTCAGGCCTTCCTGCAGCCTGGCTGGATTCTCAGATCCTGAAGCCAGACAGACAGAATTGGCTCATTGCATGTATAAAACATGGCAACTATTGATATATTGTCTGGGGATTCAACATCAGAACAAGTGATATTGATTAAATAGATACATGTTTGCCACGCTATCCAAAAACTGTGGAGAATGGACTCCACCACAAATTGTGTTTTTGGAATGTATGGGAGCTTTAGACTGCCCTGATACAAAAGGAATGGTTTACTCCACCTAGTTGTCTACCGCATATCAACTTATACAACAGTTTTAATCAAAAGAGTGGATGATTTTCAAGCCAAAAAAAACTTGTTTTGGTCTGGTTAATATCTTTTTAGGGGGTGTGGGAGGTCCAAGTGAAAAGAGACTAATTGAGGTAAGTATGACTGCAGCATCGGGTTTGACCTGTGTGCTCAAATGGATTTCCATAACTTATTGCTTATGCTCACTGGTACGGTATTTTTCCAAAGAAAGCATATGTTTGCCATCAGTCATGTCATGTCGATTTACGTAGCTGGCAAGTTTCAAGGCAGTGTTTGAAACCTGAAATTTGAGTCATATGTTGCCAAACACACAAAAAATCTGAAAAATGCTTGTACCTGTTTTAAAAAATACAGGGCAGACTTTTCAAAAACAAATTAGAAAAAAGTCTGGTCTATTCAACCAAACACAAAATCCTTTCTGGGTCACAAAATATAATCAGAGGAACTTCCGAGGCTCACTCTTGCCTTAGTTAATAAGTGTTTGAACCTGGAACAACACTATTGTAAAGGTGAGCATAACAAAGTTTTATTCAATATTATATTAATTTGTATAACAGGAAAATTCTTCGGCATGTATGTTAATGCCTTCATTCTATAGCACAGATATTACATCAAAGGTTTATGGTCCTCTGTGTTCCTAGGGCAGGTCAGAACAATACTATGATATGAAATCTACAGATATGTAATATATAAAATAGATTAGCAAATATAGTACTTAAAATGGTGTGATTTATTAATAGAGGTGTCAACCACATAACAGAAATAAAACTAGTAAAATCCATTATTGGGGAACCACTCACCTCAAATGGTGTCTCAAAGGCCTCAACAAGGCCCCCAACCATCAGTAGCCCATCGGTGGAGATCTCCAAACCAGAGTTACTCCAGTCCACACTTTCAATCAGTGTGCAATCCACATACAGGGCGAGACTCTGGGCTGACACGCCCACTGACACCCAGTGCCACGCCCCATCAGATAACACACCTACAGGGAACCTAAACACATGGTAGGGCGTGTAGGTGAAGGTCATCATATCTCACAAAGGTAACTTTAATATGGTGATGGTTCTGTTTTCAGTTTTTAACAGATAACATAGTGAAGTGAAGACCAAGCCCCAAGATCAAAGTTACATCACCTTCTATAACAGGTGGCCAAATTCTTACTTTTTCTTCTCAGATCTGCTAAATTTACTCAGGCAGACTTACAAATTAATTTAATGTTTTATGTGGGAACTTAATAATGTGTTTCCATCTAAGCAAAGAGATTCCAGGTTATTGTTAGACATACAGAGGCTTAACTACTCTTGTCAATCCTCAGGGGCCTTCTAGGTCAGCCAAAGTAAAATAGTATTGTAAGATAGTGTCCTGATGGCGTTATTTCATGCAGTTCATTGCACTGCAATTTCACTGATAGTGAGAGATATTGCTCTGATGAGTCACTGCAATCTATGTGTTAAAATATTAATATGGCAACATTATGTAACGCTGTCACTTCAGCATCATCATCATCATCATCATCATCATTATAATCAACTCATTCAAATAGGAATCCACAGAGATTAAAACATTTTTTAAAAACTGAGACATTTGGCTTTCAGGTTGCTGTATATGCTGAGGTGATCTCATATCATGTGGTTCTCTTTAAAATGTCATGCACATCTTTTCGTTTCATAAAAAAACATGCCCTTGTTAGAAATTCTTGCAGCAGGAGACTTAGATTTGATGGGAAATAATGAAAAGTGCAACATAATGATTGTGAGGCTCAGCAGTGTGGAAAAGCCCATCAATCTGAAGCAAGTCAGAATTTTGTTTAGTGAGATGATGTGCAGATGAAGTATGTATATCAAAGCAAAGCATTACAGCTATGAAAAGGGGTTGTTTTCAATAACCATGGCGATAGCTGCTTCTCATTAATTTTTGACGGACAGGAAAAGACAGGAAATAAATGTAGTTTCACATATGCAATTCTGCCTTGAGTCAGACTGCATTGAATTACTGTAACCCCGCCATCACTTTTGTACTGAACATTCAAGTCGTCATTGTACTGTGAGTTCATTTATGTCCACATAAAGAGGAGCAAAAGGGGTCAAGACCATTTGTGAATTATGTGAAACTGTACAGCAGTAGACAGGGAGGACATTCAAAACATAAGTGATGCAGAATAATGCTCAGATGTACTGAAACAAACAGAAAATGAAAATAAACACTCTGCAGTAGTCCAAATGCACAAATGTATGTCATACATGCATGTTGAAATGTGTTTGTGCTGAAAAAGCATTATAGTCTGTACTATATAGAAACAGACAGAGACAAAGACACAAACACACACACACACACACACACACAAATACACATGCAGGTCCAAATGTAATAATACTGAGAGTAGTTGAGCACAAATACATATACTCACTTCCAGATGTAACAGAGCTAACAGCCAGTATAATAGGAGTGCTATATACAGCTGTGAGCTTGTGCTAGGCAGTTGCCAGAGTATGGCAGACTCACTCGTAGTGGCGCTGCTGGGTAGAGACAAAGGTGAAGGTGTAGGGGCTGAGCCGGATCTGCAGCAGGATGTGGCTGTAGGGGTTCATCAAGGTCAGCAGGCTGCGATCTTCCCACTGTGAGCTGCGCAGCTGCAGCAGCATGCTGAACTCGTCTACAAACCTGTGCAGACGTGCAGTCACAATACTCAGACGGACATGAAATGTCTATTTGCAAGTATGCACAAACACACATACACACAGGATATAACATTTTGAAATATTTGTTGTTTAAAGTAGTTTTTAAATTACAGCTAACCTTCTCAAACCTCAGAACACAAGCTACCAAACTATTAACCCTGTTAAAAAATTTCCACAAAACAAGCAAAATGAAACCTTCAATTCAAAGCCATGTTTTGTCATCTCAAAATGAAATCTTTACATCACACATGCAATGTTAACACACTTTGTTGAGAATCAACGGTATACTAATGTTCTCCGTAAAAATGCCTCCATGAAATTGATGCTTCTAATATTGGCAGGCTTATGGCTTTTGTATTTTCCATAACTCACATAATTTCTGGCCTGCTGTTAAAGATTATATTACTGTATTTACTAAAATATACAACTTTTCTAGTCCAATGTTGCAAAAATGTTAAACAGACACTTTGAATTAATAGAAATTTCTATACCAAGAGGATGTCTCTATTACAATATTTTGTAGTACCATTCAGTCAGATTTATGAATAACTTGAAAAAGTCACTATGTAGTAGTATTTTTCTTAAATGAAGGTCTCAAACAAAGTGCATCTTGTCCTCATGTACAATAAGGAGAGGCGTAATGAGATAACCATTTTGGTGCATCTTGGGGTAATGGAGTCTATATATTAATAATTAAACCATAAATCCAAGACAATATTTGGGCAGGTTGCCAGAAGACAGCCCTTATTGAGCACAAGAAACAAACTGAAGGACCTGGAGTTTGCCAAATACCACTGGCACTTTGATTGGTCCCAGGTAACAGGTCTTTGGCCATGCAAACCATCAGATTATTTGGTGTCAGAGAGGGATACAAAGAAAAGAACCAGATACCTGTCAAGATATATAGTGATGGATCATTGCTGTTATTAGGCTGTTTTGCTGCTATTGGTCCCAGATACTTTGTTGAGCTCAGTGGAATCAAAAACTATCTTGCCTCTAGCAGGCTGACATTTGGCAGCAGATGGACCCTCTAGCCAACAATGAGCTATAAAGAAATGACTGACAGAAAACAAAATCCAAATTTTTACAACAACCATCTAAACACTTAAATCCAATTTGAAAACTTTTGGTCTGAATTAAAGACAGTGGTCTATATGCACAGAACCAAGAACAGCTAGCATCTCAAATATTTATGGATGGAGGAATGGTCCAAGATGCAAAAATAATGTTCTCAACCTCGTTAAATACAGTAAAAAAAGGCTCAGGGGGAGCTTTGCTAAGGGAGACTGCACCAAGTACTAAAAACAGACATGCCAATAATTTTGACATTTATGTTTTACAGAAAAAATAGTGTTGTGTGTTTAAAAACTATTAGAATAAAATAATATAGTCAATTATTTTTTAATAGTGTTTAATTCATACAGAATTTTCATTCAACCTCCTAAAGCATGCCACCAATTCAGGTGTTGACTGTACTGGTATCTTCAATCAAAAAAATCATATGACACGACTTCTATGAATCAAAGACATCTATGTAATTTATGATGAGCATGACACATATTGGTGTTTTTTATGCTTACACTCCCTTAAAAATATGTACTGGTCTATGTATGAGCTTTAACACATGAAAATCTTTTGGACATAAATTTCTTTTAAATACATACAGACCCAGATCATACATTCATGAAAAGGAGCACCAAACCTCTTCATTACACTTAAACTCATTTATAATCATAAAACCATCAAAAAACACTTTGATGAGTTTATTGGGAGAAATAGCCAACAGTGTTTACCTGGGTCCAAAGGTCTTGCGCATGGGAAGAGCAAGAGTGGAGTACTGGCCAATCTGCAGTGTGGGACATCTTCGCTCTCCCTCGGACATGGTCAGAGAGACATTACTGGTGTTCAGAGCCAGCAGCGAGAGACTCTCCAGCAGATCAACCTCTTCTGCAGGTAGAGAAGCAGAAAGTCATCAAGCTGAGGCCCTTTTTGCAGATTCCGATATCTCTCTGGACTAAATTTCCCATGAGCAACAACTGCAGTGAGGCCACCTGGCAACATTGAGCATTTCACTTATACAGAATGGCAGTGTGCTGTTTGATGATCTGTCCTTGAACAGGTCTGACATGAGCTCTGTTTTAAAGCACAGTTAGGCCATGTTATGCATTTGAAGTGATGGATGATACCTAAGGTATGTTGATGCCGGGCTAATCTGTTTTGAGCTCCACAGGTATGGGAAAGTGATGCATGTAAAGTATATATGGGTGTGTACAGTGTATGTGTACTCCACAGGTAACAGAGATAGTGAGGACATTTGGAGGTGTGGTGAGTCTGGCCAGATTCTCCCACTTGAGCTCTCAAACACTGCCTGATGAGCCACATGGATTCCTGCAATGGCTCACCTATCCAGACAATGGAAAGGAAGACCAATTTACTGTGATCCTCTAATCACTTCCAGTTACTCCACCCTCTACTGAGGAATATACACATACTCACACCAGCATTTCTTTCACCTGTTTTCAGCAGCTGCTTAAAAGATTAGAACTCCGCTACTGTAATGGCAGGGAATGAAATAAAATTAAACATGTAATAAAAAATAAGGACCAAAGAAATTTTAAGAGAATGGTAACATTTCTCATTTTCAAGTATTTCTTTTTTTCTAACAGACAGCAATCTCAGCCAGAAATCTTGTTGGAAATCGACCAAATAGAAAGGGGAAAACAAAAGGTTTATGTAGCATTACAATTATAACATTTAGTAACCTCCCGGGAATACATTGTTTTAATTGCATTCTTAACTGGCCAAACGCTCAATCCATTCCTGTTGCAGTTTCACTGTCAGTCCAGGTAAATGGCAGCAGCACTGCGATAATACAATCTTGGCACAGTGAATATTCTGAGAAGAAGTGGTCCCTGAGTCTTTTGGGAATTCATTCATTAATGTATAATTTCTCCCACAGGATAAGCAACTAGCTTGATTTCTTTCCTCCCCTGACTTAATGTGCATTTATATCAGTCTTTCTCCACAGCTGGAGTTCCCTGCAGAGTTTGAGCAGTTTCCTTCACGTTCCAGGACCTGTTTCAGTCAGCGCTCCCTGGTCGTAACCACTCTTGCTCTGCACTACAACAGCGGAGAAGGAATCCAGTCACACATGACTACACCTCCAAAAAATGGCGATGAAAAACTGTGTTCAGTGATATGGTTCACATTCCAGCGTTAACACTTAACACTCTGTCTATTCCACTCGGCTGGCACATACGCTGAAATCAGTTGTAGAAAGCTTTGTGTGTCTTGCCATTTTTTCAGCTTCCAACTCCCACATCAGGCTTCATACCAGACTAACTTTATACCAGAATAACATCATAAAAACTAACATTCTCTCCCATTATAAGAGGAATGACAACAAAAACAGTGAATATTGTGAAACAATAAGAGCTTGCAGAAAAGTTGTTCAAGAGTCTTGAAGCCTGTTCATGTTCACACTTCACACATCACTTGGTAGGTCTGCCTGGGGCCTGTACAGATGGTGAAGAAAGAACCACCATAACATGCACCACTGCAATAAGACAACATTAACTCTAACACATTAGGGGGGCCACACTAAAACTTCAGCCAGACTCCCATAAATTCACTGAGAAACATGTGATTATCCAAAACATGCATCGACCTTACCTAAATGAACTCAAATTAATAATGAGCAAAGGCAGGGTCTGGCATTGATATATTGGTATTTACTGGCACAGTCATTCAGGTGAGATGTGGATGTTATAGAGATTTATAACTCGAAAAGCTCTTACCTGAGTTCACAGACAAGAGTCTGTCCTTGATTATTCATGAAAAACACAATGCGTTTCCTGAAGTGTGCTTTGTGGACTATGATGGAATTATACTTGAACTCCAGCCAAAAACACACTCCGCCCCCACCCCCTCTCTGATCTATCCACACCCCAAATATGAACACATGTTTGTGTTCTGGAAGGGGGTGGGTTGATAAAGCCACGGTCTCCAGTCTCTTGTAACATGTGTTGCACATATGTGTCCAACACGCTACAGCTGAGCTGGGTATTGCGGTAACACGTCAGCGTGGTTGCAGCGTGTGCACCTGTGTTGCCCCCGTCTCCTTAAGATGAGGTCATTCTGCACACATCTGTCCAGGTGTGAATCAGTAGGCTTGTAAACAAAACTCCATCCAACACAAGAAATGAATGGATGAAAAAATATTATTGTTTTGTTGCTTATTATTATTATTGTTATTAATACTACTACTACTACTACTAATAATAATAATAATAATAATAATAACTACATGTAATTAAACAATAAATTAGCATTCTGTTTTCATCACAGTATGTTACATTCATTTTGGTAACCACTGAACTTATATACTGTGCTATACTATGTCTGTGAAAAGAACTTGTTTCATTGTGAGCAAATGATAAGGCCACAATTCTTTTGTGAGGATTAATATACCACATTGACCACAAAAACAATCCTCAAAAAACAGTTTGAACTCTTTAAGCTTGTTTTATACTTAAAAATACCAAAATTAATAATTCACAATTATAGTTTTGTCATAACAGCATACTCTTATTTCTACACAAATACCACACAGTTATTAACTGTACAGCAGTATAAACAGGAAGCAGCTTAGTTTATTTTACTAAATTGTATGAGCTTAAATGCTCAAACTGAAATGTCTGTGTATCAAAGTTTTTGTTGTATAAAACAGTTGCATTACTTTTTATACATTCAGGAAGTAAATCAAAAAAGGAAAGACGTTAAATAATTATCAATACCCTCACAGCCACATAGTAATACACACACACAAACACACACACACACACACACACACACACACAAACATTATGGCCTAAATTCAACCAACGTCTTCACTCGTGAGACATGAGTAAGATGTGAGTGGGGTCATCAGACAGGGACGGGTGATGCTTCTAAAGTTAATATTTACTCATGATTGAAATCAAATAAGTATTTTTTGCAGTTTGGAAACATTTTTTCTAAGCTGTGTTTGTGCATTGACTGAGCAGCATTTAACTGTGTGTCAAAGATACATAAATAGATTCTTGGTAACTTTGGACAAGATGAATGAATAGATGTACAACACGATTTATAGATGACAATATGTCATACTAACATCTTATGTTAAATTTATGTATAACTATGAACATTTGTACATCTCATAATTCAACAAATAAAGTTAGCTGAAAACCCAATGTGACAAAAATCACAATAACAGTACATTTATGAATGATGTTTTTTTGAGTACTTTTACTTTTAGAACATGCATTTGCTGTTCCTGAGTCTCACAACATCAATGCTGATGTGCTTTTTTGGGGAGTATTACGTGTTTCAATTCCAGTGTTCATTTGAGGAGATGAGAAGATGGCATATCCATTAACCAAAGTCAGGGCCTATGGACAAGATGAGTTTTATTTGGCTCCATTAGACACATTCATCTCACAGCTATCAGTAAAGACAAGACAGCCTGTGGGCCAGCACCCTCTTGGCCCCTGTAGGGGATGTAACCAGCCTGTACACTGTCGTGTACAGTCGTACTACTGATCTCAGCACAGGGCACACACTGTAAAACCTCATAAAAGTCCTTTGTGGCAAACAATGGGGTGATCCACAAGTGGATACAGAACATCACTGGGGGAGCCATTACTCTTATCTGTGCCCAATCCACCTCCTCCCAAATCAATGTCAGTACTTCTACTGTGTGTGTATGTGTGTGTGTGTGTGTGTGTGTGTGTGTTGGAGATCACTCCAGGGGGGTTTGCAATGAACCTGCTGACCTCAGATGTCAAAAAGGGCATTTCTAAAACCACATTTTGTGTCCTGCAGCTGCTGCAGCCAACATCATTCCTGATCTGTCAGCACTGCGCAGCCAGAGGGCAAACGCTAGGGGCGAGATCACAACCAGGGACACCTGGAAGCCTGACTCCCCCCAGACATAGATACATGGGAACATGGAGACCTCTCACTGCAGTGGGGGAGTGGAGGGGGAGGAAACAGGGGAGGACATGCCTGTACAGTATCCCTTTCTCCAGCAAGCCAGAGAACAAACGTGACCAGCAGGAAACACAAAATCTAAATGGATGTGACGGCGGTTGAGGGTTTAACTTATGTACTGGGGCCATTTGGGGGGGGGGGGTATGTGGAGTCAAGAAGGACTATTAGCCCCATAGAGAGTTTTGGGGTTTTTCATGGGGGGATAACACAGACCATTGGTCAGTACTCATAATGGGCTGTGAGTGGGGACTTCCTTTACTCTCATTGTATTAACATGCTAAGGGTTTGATGACAGATTCATTTTCTAAAGTAGCTCTTGGAATATGGGGGCAAGTCATCTACATTATTAGTGTTGGGATTTGAACCTTAAATAATTAAATGGAAAAACTGAATAATACATATAAAATTGTGCCTCTTGCTTGCAGATAAAATGTCTAGTGACAGGATTAGTTCTTTCTTGGGGTTTAGGGGGTGGGAAAGTCAGCTATGACATAGTTGCACAGGGAGACATTGAAAAGATAAAAAGGATCCACTACCGCCAACAGAAGACAGTCCGTAACCTAAGTAGCAGATTGTCTTATCAAGAGTGGCTTACAGAAGTGCATATAATAGTTTAGCACAAAAAGCAAAGTCATTGGTTCCATGATGAAAATTGTTATAACAGTACATTTACCTACAGCATATCATTAAATGTAACAAGGAGAACACACACTAAAATGAATTTAATACAGACAGAAGGTAGACTGAGTACACTCTGAACTGGCTGTGTACCCTCATTTTACACAGGACTGCTTCAGTGTTTTCAGATGGATAATCAATAGAGGTCTGAAAGCAAGCGGGGGAAGGAGCAGGAACACCTTGAGCCCATGTGCAGAAAAGAGAGGGGGAGAGGGAAAAAGGAGTGGAGAGAGTGATAGGACCAACTGGCTGTGGTTTTTGGTATCCTCATTCCCTCTGGAGAGCACAGTTCGTTCAGCTCTTTGTAAAAATTTCTTTGTAAAAACATTTAACAACCAATGAGCTAAAGAAGTGGAGGAGTCTCTTTTGGTCCCGCAATACACACAGAAACAAACACAAAGGTTAATACATACATACATACATACATACATACATACATATGATCACACACAAAAATAGTTAAAAATAGGCACATATATGTCTTCAAAAGCATACCCACAAACAGAAACACACAGTAAATACACAAGCCCTCACACAATCTGTGAAATTGGAAAAGTGTAAACTGAGCCAGACATGGTGTGAGCAAGTATTCGAGCACTTAGCTTAGGGCAGCTTAGGGTCAATGCTAAGCAATGTTTCTTCATTCTGATGTGCTAACTCCAAAGAGATGTCAACTTGGCAAACAAAGAAATAATTCCTAAATAAAATAAGCAATTGAAGACCAATTGATGAAAATATTGTGTCATCCCACAGGTCTGGTATTAAAGTCTGGCTTTTAATTCAGTCTTGTACCAGTCTCCCATATAAAACCAGTTTGAATGTTTTAGACATTTGTGATGCAAGCGGCCAACCATTTTGTAATTGATCCTGGAAACAAACTACAGCTGCAGTCCATTTACAGGTACAGCAATAGCTCTACAGCTGTGACAGATTTCTCTGGGAAAAAGGCATGGTTAACATGTGAGATTCCCCACTCCACCATCACTCTGCCTTTACCCCAGTCACAGTGCTTGATGGGAAGCTGGGGGAGCAACCTGGATCTTTTCCAGTCCATAATGAGGGGGAAGTGGGGCCGTCTGCACCGCCGGTTCTTGCTGAGATAACATTTCTGTAATGGGCCGCCATGGCGACAGATGGTGTAATTACTGTAATGCAGGGGGAGGCTGGGGGCATGAGTGGATGGGAGTGTGGGGGGGTGGGGGTGGGCAGCTTGCAACAGCTCAGGAGTTCTCGTATAGGTATCTTGCAATCAAAACACACTGAAACCAAAGACACTGGTGTGCAATTTACTGACCCCAATCATATAAGTGTCTGGTAAAGGTTGCAGGGGTATCTTAACAGTATTTATGTCACTCACAGCTGCCAAATAAATAACAGGAACAAAAATGAGAAACTGTAAAACAAACAAGTGTGCAACTGGGACAATGATGTACCCATTTAAACAGTGTGCTGTCTGTCTTGATCCTCAGATCAATAACACAACACTGCACAGTTGTCATAGGCTGTTAAACTGGTCACATTAAATCATAAAAAGACGGTAATTTGGGAACACTGAGAGGTCCTTCTTCACCACAACATGGGAAACACCTTGGTAGTCAAAAACATACCCAGAATAGTCCAAAAAGACATGAAGCATACTGGAAAAGTACGGTACAGGGCAACCAAATTACATTTCCTCAGAACACAAAATACAAACATTACCGTATGTACATAGGTTGTGTAATAGCACAATTATTGAGAACATTAACTTTAATTAATATGCCAATTTCTTCTAAGAGAGTGTGCAAATGTATTGTATCAAAATAAATCTTAAAGGTTTTAAATAATACATTACATTATTATTTTGTCAAATCAACTGTACAGTGAAAAGACAAAATAGCGTCAAAACATGTATACACAAATGTATGTATGCTCAAATGTTAATATGCATGCTGAAGTGTTAAACTAAATTAACCCACAGAATGTTCTTTTCTAATTGTCTTTAATAATCACCCTCACCCCCTTCCTCTGCTCTACACTAGTGCATTAAGTATCCATGGGCATCCTTGAAGCTGCACACTTATTGTTTGGAGAGACACAGAGACACATGCTGGTGATTGACTGACCCTTTCAGGTTCTCCATAGATTACTATCACTTTTCTCTTTCACAAAGAGCTCCTCAAGCCCAGTATCTTTGTTAAAATCTCTCTCACTTACATCTCCAGTCCCATTCAGGCCCATTTGGCGGGTGCTGTGACCGTATTAGTTTCCTGTTAAATGACCAATTAGCTTCTAGTGACAAGTCTGAGTTTCACTGTCATGGTGCTGTAAGAAGCCATGGTCTGTAGTGAGAGGGCATAGAGCACAGAGACCTTCTGCCTGCTCTGGAATCACAATCTCTCACATTGGTACAGGTAACAACATACGGCTTTTGTCAGAAGGAGGTGCCACATTGATGCTACAATAAAACACACCACCTCTGCTCTCACAACATTCACCACCTCACTTAGATACACTTTTGACCTTGACACAGACAGTATGTGCCCATCTAACTCATCTTACATGCGGGTAACATTTTGAATTTTTTGAGTGGCATAACTAAAGCATTTGAGCTTTTGTTTTCAACAGAATGCAACAAAATGATGTGGATGCTGCAGAAATGGAAATGATTCTGCTTTCACATTTAATGTCCTGACTCACTGCAGTAATTGCCGTCGAACTGTAGAGCTACTCTTGACAACAAATTAACTAGTTTATTAATTCCCTTTCTCCACCTTGCCTTGCATGAGTTTTATCATAAAAAAAGCTTTTATCTATCACCCTGGTGTTTGAGATGAACTTTTCCCTCAGTGCAAAGTACATTTATATGAAAGTAAAACATGATTATGGGTATGACTGTCTTGTTCTTCTTCCTCTTGTACTTATTATAATTATTGCTATTTAAAACTATGAAAATGACTTTCCAGACCACAATTTCTTGACTGTCCTGATAATTTGCATGAAAGTGTTTCTAGCAGCTTTGAATTTCCACATAACTATTTTGACTGTTTTCCCCCAAACACCCAGTGCCTTTGATCTGAGTAGCATTCCAAGAAAAAACACTTAGAGCTGAACATCTTGAGAATTTCACACAAGTGCAATTTATCATTTCCCTTTGAGCAGGGATTCACCAATCTCTGTTCTGCCTCCCAGGCCCACAACACACAAGGCATGTTAAAGCCATAATCAGCAGGAGGGAGATAGCGTAGAGTGAGTGGGGGAGTTGGCTATGTCCAGGCTCTAGGAGGAGTGACGTTTACAGCTCTGGTTCACTACAGTGATCACAGGATGTCTGATGGTAGATCAGTGCACTCACAACCCCCTCCACCCTTAAGAACAGCAAAAAGTAGTCCTCTTTGATCAGTCAGTGGGCTCAAAGCCCAACAATATTCATGTTGTAACATGATATCTCCCAAACCAATTTTGCCAGGTTTAAAATAATCAGTTGCTGGATTGATTGCAGATTTCAGTCCTGTCAAAGAAAGGATAAATTCTGCTGACCTGACCTGAATTACATTCACTGTATGTGATGCTGTTATGACAACTCCAGCCATTACAACATTGAGGGTGGGGCATTAAGGGGCATTTTGCTGTCCTCCAAAACCTTATAATTGCTGACTAGTATTGAAAAGAGCTTGTCGATGGAATGATGAATTTCAGAAGACCATAAAGAAACTCATTCATGTGGCCATAAAAAACAAAACCAAAAACCTGATGGTACACATCATATATACTAGTGTACAGCTGCAGGTCCCACTGGTGCCTACATGTCCTAATGACGTGGTAATGTCACTGCAGTGTGCAATGGGGCATCAGGATGTATATCCTGTCTCTGGAATAGAAACCATTTTAGATACTCCCACTTCCACTCACCAATATACAATCTCGATCGAGAGTGGCCAACCCTTGTCCTGGAGGGCTGCAGGATCTACTGAATGTCGGTGTTAAGTAGCACTTAATTGGCTATGCTCACCTGGATTCTTGGGTCTGCTATGGCTACTGATTGTAGGGAGTAATCAAAAGCCAGCAGACTTTTCAGCCCTGCAGAACTGGGGCTGGCTACCTCTGCCCTACACAAACCCCTGTGGGTGGATGGCTAATAATCACATCAGTTAATAACACTCAATAACAGATATCTGTGTAGCACAATCAGAATTACTGCAGGAGAAACTTTATTACTACTTCAACTAATTACTTTACAAGCTGGCTTGCGGCAAATCTAATGCAGAGCATGTAAAGGTATAATGGTCATTCTGGAGAAGAGAAATTATTAGAGATTAGATAAAAACATAATTTTGCTTGTTATGCATTGGACCCTCCATCTCCTCCCTTTTCAGTATTTTTCCTAGACCAATTCAGCATGCCTCAGGCTTACACCCCTTCGTACATCTGGAATACATTTTGCTTGACTCACATAGACTATACTTGGGACAGATGGACACATGCACTGCTCTGAGGTACAGCTGCAGTTAGGTCAATGAATAGGTTAACAAGGTACAACAGATCTGATGACCACTACAAACCAATTCCTTTATCATACATTGTGCATGGCAGCCTTGAGAAATTAATAACCCTAGACAGAAGCATGAATAGTTTACATTATACTCTGTAGCCACTTCACATCTGCATTCCTTCCCCACTCTAAGGCCAGCTTGGCTATTTATTTAATATGTCATTGTTTTGTTATTGCTCAGTATTGGTTTTACCAGGCTGTCCCGATATGCCTGTCTCTTCCACCGCCTCAAGTACTGAACACCCTTTTTCCTGAGTTTGTCTGAATAGCGGATGGTCATGCATGCTTGACCTCATCATGTTGCTTCATGAAGGATTACTCCATGAGAATCAGGAGCAGTCAAAAGCCCCTCTGTGAAGGGGAGCAGAGGCAGACTTCACCCTGCGGTGTGGTTATAACCTCTATCTCCCAGCAGGGTTTAAAGTGACTGGTTATCCAACAAATCTTAAGCCTATAACAGCCCCAGGCCAACTACTGACAGTATTGGGTGGCAGGGCTTGAACAACCTCAGTTTAATATGAAAGAAGGAGGGGGAGAGAGAGAGCATAACAGACCTTTGAGCTCATGGTGGAGGAGAGAAAAGCAAATGAGTGAGAAAGACTGAAATGGAGAGAAAGAAAGAAATTGTGTTAAGGCAAGAATGAGAGTGAGAAAATGAAAGAGATAAAACTGAGGGAGAGGGACACTGAGACACCATGGTAGAGCAAACATTAATAAGAAAGTGCCAGGGAGGTATTAATTAGTTTGGTTCTTACAGTGAGATATTAGATCTTTCAGACAAATTCCTCACTGTCCCCTGCAGACTCAGAGCACACATTAGTGTTCATAGGAGGTAGGCTCCTGCATTAAAACTGTTTCAATGTCACAACAAAGCTCTATCTACATTTTCTATCTGCATTTTTCAAGACCATCCAGGTATTTGAAACACTGAAATCAACAAAAAATCTTTTTTGAGTTGTGGCCAGCGCAATGAAAGGAAGTCACTACATATACATTTGGCTCTGATTGAGGTCACTGATCAGTAACCTTTTAAAAGCAATTCAGTGTTCAGTAGGTTTCTTCTTACCGCATCTCTGCTGACCCTTCCTGCTTCCCATGGGAGATTGCATATTCTCCACAAACAGTACTTTGTAGGATAGGAAAGAGGTCGGAGCCAAGACCCTCTAAAGCCATGTTTATACTGTACCTGTACCCCAGGTACAGAGCTCTCTGAAACTACACCCTGCCCCCCACCCAATCTGGTCTACAGTCCTAAGCATTTCGAAAATATACTCTGTCCATCCAAAAACATTGAAATTGTGGTAGGAAGTAAATCACACCAGCTAGGCAGGTTCTGTATGATAAAAAGGCAAAAAATTGAAAAATTGCATCTGAAAGTATAAAAATACTAAGATATTAGTAAGTAAATACTAGTAAGTGTAAAATAACAATGACCCTTCTCATCTACCAATAAAGTGATGCTGAAATCTAAGGCTTAATGGCTGATAGCACTGCATCTTTGTACTATTGCTACCATTTACAATATCAATGACCCAAAACTGCTTAGGCTATTAATTAGGCCTGCCCCGACTAAAGATTTTCCTAGTCGACTAGTAGTCGTTAGTCCAAGTCATTAGTCGACTAGTCAATGCATGCTTATGATATTAAATTAATTATCTAAAAATATGTATTTTTTGGAATCAGAAAATGTTTTGAGTTCCTGGGCTGAGAAAATTTTTTTTAAGTAACATGTTTATCACTGTGCTACTTTACAAAGAAATACAAAACCGTAATAATGAGCCTTTAAAATATAAATTTTACCAGCGCGCGCATGAAGCAAGCCACCTGTTAACGACAAAGTTAACGGAAAAAGTGGTAACGATTCTCAAAGTGTCGGAAAATTTTGATCATTTATTTCAACACAGTATAACATCACACAAATTATGATCTTGAAACACTAACACAATAACCCTATAAAACAAATGGTAAATAAAAAACAACCTTTTGTTAAAAAAACTAAATTGAAAAAAATAGCTGCACTGGCAAGCTCAGGATAGTGTTCCTCATTTTTTTTCCCACCAAGTCAGTGACCCTGAATCAACCTTTGTTTGGTCCTCCAAGTATATCTTAATTTCATTGTTCTCTCCTTCTGTCTGCTGCTCTTCATCAGTAGCCATCAGCATGGATATCTCCTGCATGTGTCCTGTTTTGTAGACCCACCCCCCTCACACCTGCAGTACTTAATGCTGCAACTACCCGACATTAAAATAATGCTACTATATCAGGTTCCCCAAAAAACTTTATTTGCTCACTCAAGCAATGTTTATTAACTGACACAAACACTGGGACTGGGCTTCTCTGAATAGCCTGCATTTTTAGCACGTTGTTGGTGACAATCAGAAGGAAAAAAATAATGTCCATGGTGTTTTCAAATAGAAACAGCCTGATCTATTTTACCTGCAGCCCACCCATGTGCTACAAATTCCTGAAAGTACCCGTAAATGACAATTTTAAATTTTTTTTACCCATTTTGGATGATTTCCTGCCTGACATAGTCTAATAACTCTCTAACGACAAAGTGCTGCTCCCGAATGGAGCTTGAGGGATTTTTTTTCTGTGACTAACCGACCAATGAAAACTTAGTCGACTAAGACTCTTCTCGTTGACTAACGTTCGGTTGACTAATAGGGAGCAGCCCTACTATTAATCCAGATCCATCTTTGAAAGAATATACAGTACAGGACATCATAGATTATCATGGATCATTACATCAACAAGAAGTTTGATGTCATGGATATAAGTGAAAGACAGAGCTTTAATGATCAAATTAGAGGAAACCCTCACAATATACCATGGCAATTAAAACTCCCAATCAATCTTCAGACTTCAAAGGCTGTGCCCATAGGAGATATGTCCACTCAATAACCCCACTGCTTGTTACAACTTCTGGTATTAGTGATAGGGTCTAATGCCCACCAAGGTTGGAAAGGAAGGAAGTATCATCCAATACTTCCACATTTTATTCTTCAGTTCTGGTTCAAGTTCTGCTTGCTCTCATATAAAAACAATGTCAGAACACGAAAGAGAGTTCTCCCTTCTCCTGGCTCATTTCATCATTATTTTATCACATTCCCTGCATTTTCTCCCTTCTTCAAAATATGTTTCATTTCCCTCTCTTCACGAAGAATAATATTTGAATACCACTTGGTGACCCATACTTACCAAGTCTCTGGAAACCAAAACCTGCCCGAAAGGTTTTGTTTCAAGAGCATTTTTGAAAATGGCCACACCTTCAATGCAGGAAGGAAAAAATATGGGTTAAGGTAAGGCCTGACAGGCTTTGGGCTGATTTGATGCAATGGGACTATAGCAGGTTTCTTTGAACAGCCTTTGAAAACTTCCAAAAATATCTGCCCTGAGCTCAATGACATCGCTGTTAGTTCAAGAAAGACATCCAAGTCCATCCAAGTACAGCATCCTCAAACTTGGCTCATCTGTGAAAGTGGTTTATTAGGTGATCATACAAGTTCATTCTCATTCTTTGTGTTACTGTACACACTTTCCTGGCCTCATAAAGCACTACAACATGTGGTTCAGATCTGCATAAGCCTGGGTGGTCAAACCCATACACCATGTCAGTGTTCAAGTTAAATTTTGTTCATCTCTGCCAGTTGCCAGTTTGGTGGTGAAAAAAACAGTTTGGCAGAGAAATGTTGGCTGACGGTGAACATAATCATTGTATCATTATTATTTAACTGGAAAATATCAAAAGTAGTGTACACATTATTATCAGAGAGCTGATATAACATGCTGGACTGTAGCCATCTAGGACTGGTATTATATATAAAAACAACTTACAGGAACTATGGTCATACACTTTTACTTTGTAAAAGTTTTTCAAATTTTTAATAAACAGCATGGTTTTTTTCTTTTCGTTGCTTCTCGACACATTTACCAGTAATTCCTCTTCCCACATGTGTCTCAAAAGTCCTCAAATATTATTTTTTATTACTGATTCAGTCGTATCTGTATTCAGATAGTCAGATCTGTGCTCAGCTTAAATATAGGTCAGATTAAGAGGGGATCACAGAGATGTTTTTAGTGTTTTTAGTTTTGAATGGACGCTTTCACCCAAACAGCTCTAGCTTTCAGTAATGCTAAATTTCATAACTCTGCATCTTATATTTTGATATGAAAGTATAAAGGTGTTCAAGATAAGTGCAAAATAATTTAAAAAGGATTGGAAAAATCCTTTCCCAGGTAACATGTTTTTAAAAAAACACCTTTGAGCTAAAAGCACTAAAATGTTAAAATATTGAATGCTACCATAAATCCAGCCTTTGACAGATTTATGTTGGGCTATCTAACCTAAATTTCATGGAATGAGGGGGCAGGTCTACGGGTCACGCCCCTATGGATCCTGTTTAGTCAATCAGCAAGTCGATCAGTGCGTTCGTCACATTCACCCATCCTGTCATGTGGCATTCCCCTGCTGGTCAGCCTGCTGGGATATGCAGAGTGGGGTTTGTGAGGATCCCAACCCAACAGGCGTGTGTGACCAGCAGGCCAGAGCGCATTTCTGCTCTTAATGGTTTTATTACTCCTCCTGTGGCTCTTGAAGATCTCCCTTTGCAGCTCCTTACAGTGAGGTGGAAAGGGCAAGGGTCAGAGAGGTAGCGAGGGTGTTTATGTGCAGCTTGGTATTAAGTGTTTGTAATTCTGTTTGCCATTTACTCTCTTGTTGTATAGCTCAAGAACAATCTGCAGAATATATGCAATCAATTGCTGTTGAAATTTCTGTGAGGTTTTCATTAATTTTAAATATTTCACATTTTTTCCTCTAGTTTTGACATATTTGTGAGATGCTGCTCCACTGACCACATGGTAAGATGTGCTCTTTTTAAATGTCTCCACAGGAAATCTTCTCTTTGTTGACTGAATGCAAAATGGATAGAAGGATGAATGGTGAGGGGGAGAGGTGATGGAGGGGAAGGATGGTGGGTTTGGTCATGTCAGCAGGGCCGGATATAGATCCCATGCAGTGCTAAAGGAACGGAGGCGTGTAAAACTGCAAGTTGAAAGGAAAACAAACAGGCCGAGGTGTTTTCACAAGTTTAACCAGACTTGGCCATGCTGGTGTTACCCAGCATGGGCACCCGTCAGCCTCCCCCCGGCAGCCTCGCCCAACCCTGATGCATGGGGACAGTTATTGGCCTGCTGGAAACCTCCTTTAACCCCCCTGGGCTCCAGGCAAACAGGCCTGGGCCTTTTTTTTAACATATGGATGCAGATTCTATCACAGTGGCCGCATTTGTAAGGGTAACTGAGGATATGGTGTCCTGAGCTAAAGCCGTCATGAATGAAAACATGACCTGGAAAGCACATGCAAAACATTGGAACAAGGGTGCCTCTGAAAAACCTTAATTCATCTTAATTAGTTCTGAATTCATTCATCAGAACAATAAGTAATTAGCTCTGTTCCCATAACTGAGAGTTTCTATGGTTTTAAATGGCTCATTTACAATATTATGCCCTTTGCTCTACAGAAAAGAGGTTTATGTGAATATCTGAGTTGGCCAAATGTATACACTAGATCTTTGCATGTGCATTAAATTGATACATCGAGAAAATGTACAATAAACAGTAAAAATGCAAAGGAAGGTATGGGAACACAACACCTCTCATTAGGGCAAATGATCATCCATCACCACTCACACCATGTTGGGCTTGCCAAAGTCATGCGGCACCCTTTTTCCAGACATAATTCTGTGCTTTGGGTGATTTGGTGGGGAGCACCTCCAGCATGCATTCAGTGTCATGCCCTAATGGACATGTAACTATAGATGGGTTTAGTTTAAACATTTCCAAACAAAAAATCTGTCTGACAGATACTGAAAAAAACCTGAGGTTGTATCCTAACATCTGGATGATAATGACACATTAATAATGCCCTAATCATTTTCTTTTGTTAAAAAAACTTTCTTGAGGTTCTTTTCAAGAGACATATCCTCAGTGGCTTGTCTTGGACACTCCTGTCCTACACACAGCCACAAACATGCTAGTCTATGATATAAACACACACACACACACACACACACACACACACACACACACACACACACACACACACACACACACACACACACACACACACACACACACACACAATATGTCTGAAGGTTAGAAGTGAAACAACCAGAACCAGAAATGTATGAGTGAAGTCCCTGAGCAAATGACCTGTAACATGGACCCCAGAGGAATTTCAGGGAGTTAAAAAAAGAACATGACACATTTTTGAAAAATCTGTAGCTGTACAAGAGTGGATGTAAAAACATTACTGGTTTCATTCCCAGACTGCCTCCTGAGAGATAAAATTATTCATGTGGAACACACACAGGGTAAAAGTGGAGTTCACAATGGTGAAAAAATGATAATAATAATAAAAATGAGAGTTTTCTTGTCAAAGATTGATTGTGTGGTCATAGCTCACTATCACAGTCAGTTATGTTCTGGTTCTCTGATGGTGATAAGAGTTCAGAATTATCCGGTCATGACTCCAGACTTTCAGATTGTTTGAAAGGCCTGTTCATTTCAAATGGAGAGTTTCTCCCCCAAAAAAGACAGCAAAAAAGTCTGATTTTTAAAAGAAGGCCCGGCCACAACGGAGCTAGAGCTAACAACACAGGCACAGTGCATGTAGATTTTTATATTTTAATTACATTCATTCTCAATTTGTTCCTTTTCCTTATTTATGAATCCCAAATCATAATAGTGGGCATAATAGGGCCACCTTTTCGCTTCAATTTCAATAATGCATATAAATTTTGCAAATTCCAGTGCTACTCAGAGCAAATCACCTTCAAAGCAATAGGCAAAATCCACTGTAGCTAATTACGCCATATGCAATGAGTACAAAGCACATATGTGAGTCATCCATGCTATTTTAGCCTGTGATCTAACAGTAGTCAGAACTGTACAGAAAAGGTGTTCACCCAGACCTAGCTAGCAGTGGGAAAGAACTGCAGTCTTTTCTTTTTTGAGATGGAAGTGCGCACCCTAGTAGTCTTTGATATGACATCACCTTCTCAGGCATTATGGACTGTCAGACAGTCTGGGACAGTCTAGTCTAATTTGGACCTATTTTCAATGACCACCGTTTAGTTCAATATTCAGAACAAAACAATGGCAATGATGCTTTTAAAACTACTGAGCTTTAGTGGTGTTGATGAAAGGAACCCAGCTCTGAAAATTACAGTCTTGGGATAACCTGTAAGTACTGTGAAACATGTACATGGTTACACATGCGGGCAACATTATGTACATCTCTGTGTATTCATCATGCTAAAAAGAAACAGCGGGACAGTACGGAAAATTTTACAAACTTCTGAGCTACAAGCCCAGGTCCCTAAACATTATTCTACACTGTCACCTGTGTAAATTACCTAAATTACATGCATGCATAGATTTGATCATAAACCCTGCATGAGTCCTCATCTGGCTTATTATGTATTCTGCACTGAGTTATGAAAGTATTGCTATCGAAATTATGAACAATATTTTACATTGGAAAATGCAGTCTTATGACTGACTGAATTGTAGATGTATAATAAACTAAAAAATATATTTTACTATAATTGCATTGTAATATCAAGATTTACAGCCCAGTGTTACTGGAGTGGTACTGAAGGCACTTTGCTTTTGGAATCATTGAACAGATTTAAGAACAATCATTCATCATTAGATGTACATGGTTTAACAGAACTGGAGAATGGAGGATTGGATATCTTTCCATGCCATGAATCTGATGTTGGTTTTTCATGTGCATGCACTTTAAAAGGAAATATAAGAAAATCTGAAGAAAATATTAGTACATGAGGTCCTTTGTGAGGTAAATTTTATACATTGTTTTCTAAATATGAATTAGAAATGGCACTTCTCCAGGAAGGAACCTTGTACTCCAGAAGAGGAAGTGCTGGACTGGTGTATTTTGGGAGCTGGGGAGTGTGGGTGGGGGGTTCTCCAGCAGATAGAGAGTAATTGAAAACTTGTGTCCGACTGCAATGGATGAGGACCAAGGCAGGTCTCTCTGCAGGGTGACTGGGCTCCTGTGTGTGGAGGAATGCTCCAGAGTGCTTGCTGTGAGCTTAAGTCTGTCATCACATTATCATCATGGACAAATCTAAGACACACGGTCCGCTCAAACTCATCACGTACATGCCACAGAAACAATGGGCAGAAGTGTCTAAATGTTAAGAACTACAATTCACCTCGTGTTTTACTGTTTTCTATTTACAAAGTTATTTTGAACTTCATTTCCAGGCAGTAGAAATGTGACTACCACACTGCTTATGGATCTTTTGGATGTTACACCTTTCTGTACATTCAGATACATTTAAATACAGCTAGCAGTGTCTCAAAAAAATTGAATTGTATTTCCTGCCCGGCCAAAAAAAAGTATGTTTCCTTGGTTTTATTCCCTCTGCAGGGTGTGAATACACCTTAGGGTTGTCTTTGCAAAGTATGAGGTTACCCATGACCCCGTTACACTCACAACATAGTCCAAGAAACACTTTGCTTTGACTGTGCAAAGCTGTCACCTCATCTACCTCTTCGTCTAAGCCAAGTTCACTTTGTTTTGTTTATAGGGGCACAAAATCCTAATGCCCCCAATAACAAGGCTGAGTTTATTGCTTGTTAAATACCTTGTAAAGTTTATAGGCCTTGGCCTTCAGTGTTGTCAGGCCAATTCTGAGTCTGACCCTCAGGGCAGCATATTGTGTCAAATTTGTGCAGGGAAATGTACGTCCTCTGCCATTAGGCCTGGCAGCCAGGGGGGAAATACCATGGTAACATTACGGCACGTCTGCCCTCGTACCTGCAGCCCCCCCCGGCCATTACCTCAGTTGAAAGAAACAGCAGCGACTGTGCTAAAACATCTCAAAACTCCCCCTGCCGAAATCTCAACACCTCAAAGGCAATTACTCTTCAATGCACAGACACTGCTGACTCCTGACTGCACAGGCAGACACACATAGGCAAGGAAAATAAAACTTCTAAAGATATTTGAAAGAGAATGGAAATGCACTGGTCTGCGGAAATTAAGTCTGCTTGATTTTTACCTGCTGATTGAAACAAGGACTGAATGACTGATTTTTAGAGGTAAATTTGAACATTAGAGTTATTTTTAAAATGTTTGGTTTTTATTTGATTATTTACCTTTGATTACAGTGGAACAAACAAACAAAAATTATTTCATTGTTGAATTGTTTTTTAGGCTTCATCAATAATGTTAGCAAAAGTTGATCTAAGTGCTGCAATACATTTACAATGAGCTGAACTTACAGTTTAGAAAATGTATCAATGCTACTTATCTTTCAGCACCACAGTATTGATACAACAGTATAAAATGTTGATGCTAAAGCACAGAGCAAGAAAAACATCACATCCCTTTCCTCTATCCTTAATTAAAAGTCAGTAAGTCAGTGGAGCTATTCTCTTCTCCATCACACTTCATGATTAGATTCCTGCTTGCAGTGGACCTGGAGATTGTCAAGTCCCAGGGAGGGATGGAGTAAAAATATAGTCATTAATCATTGAATATTTATCCATAAGACACACACCACTTGCACAGTTAAATATTATATGTCAAGTTGGCTGAGCTAAAGAGAGGTGGTACACCCAGGTGGTACACCAAGAGAACCAACAGCAATCTTACTCCAGCTGTAGTAGGCTGACACACACTTTCTCTCACACCATCTATAGCAAACAATGTATAACTGTAACAAAATATCTAGGTGACCATTAGAGAATCTTTCTGTCTAAGATAAAACAAGCTGCACATTTTAAAGTTCTCATTGCTTTTGCTACGGCTGTTCTGGATGATTTCTTCTTCCTTCGCTTTCCAGTTTTACCTGTCGTGTGTTTTACACTACAACCTCAGTTTGTCCTCACAAGTAAATGTGAGTAAAAAAACACAACGCCATATTTATCAAAGCCTTACCCATGTGTTAACATTTTTGTACCTGTAATTTCAGTAGTGTGATTTGTGATATGAGCAAATGAACCGCCTCAACTAATCACATATTCTCTTGGTTTTTGGCACCACCAAAACAGTTGTGCACATATTAAATGCTTCAGTAAGTCAGGCCCTTAGACCATAAGACCAGCATATGAAATAAAAATCAGATTTGACACAATTCCAAGTGATTTGCTTGCCTGAACAGAGTACTGGCATGTTGCTATGACTTATCACAACTTCCTTCAGAGTGGCACCCCCCCCCCCACACCCCCTACCACCTTGCCGCTTTGACAGAGGTTAAAGCTTTAAGGCCTCATTCTGGAAATACAGGAGTCTCTGAATGACTGAATGACTGCATTTCCCGCCAAACCCCAGTGGAGGAGGTCTGATTAGAATCCCAGGTGTCTGCGCATCTGCAGCACAGAGTAGAGACTTCAGCCTACCCCCCACAACCTACCTTACACCCCTTACCCAGAAACCTTCCAAACCTGGTCTCTGACAGCTTCTGAATGACTGCGACAGTGGTCTCAAACGATGAGGTGCTGTTTGGAAGTGGCATGCATCTTAAAAGCTTGAGCAAACACAGAGGGGTTTAAGACATATCAATCAAGCCCAGGTCTGACAGTTCCTCGTTAGGGGTTTAGCATGTCCCAACAGAGCACCGATCAGGAGGAATGCATGTTTCGGAGATGCGGTTTATGGTGTTGTGTCTGCGGTGACATCTGCCTCTTTTAACCCTGTCAACAGGACTTGAGCACCATGCTGTCCTGGTATGTGCATGTTTGTCATCCACGCTGAGAGCTTTATGGCCCCCTGACATTTCTATGGCTGAGCATGCAAGAGGACATTGTCTATTTAGTTACTCAAAATCACTTATAAAAGTACATATAACAAAGCACATATAACTTCCAACAGTCTTTTGTTCTTGCATCACACACCCTTTCCCCACAAAGACCTGGCAAGGGCTGCTCCTCAGCAAGATTTCTGCAACATTCTCCTCAAAATCCCTAATACAGAGCTTTGTTTTAATGTTGAAAGATATGACTTTATGAGTACAAAACATAGACATACATTAGAATATTACACGAACATCATATGAATGCTCTAACATAACAAAACCTGTACTAAAAAGAGGGAACCCCCTGCACCCATGCAAGGTACAGTGGAAAACCTGTTCGTTTTAAGGTTCCCCTGAGAATGTTTCAGCATTAGGCCCACTCAAAATGTAAAACCAGCCTGCACAGCTCTCTCTTGATCTCACCCAGCCCGACTGCTAGCTCCAAACTTCATGCCACTCAAACTCAAATTGTTGTTCTTGGACAGCAGGATACTGCTGTAGCCTGGGGTTCCACTTATACTTGTACCTTCAGCTTGCATAACCATCAGAAATGAACATTGTAGGTGCTAAGCCACTCCCATCATGTGCAAACGGAATGGCTGACTCTCATTGTACTTGATGACTGAGAGAAGACAGAGTCAGTTTCATCATCATTTCATCAAGTTAATTTGTGAGCTGGCAAAGCAGTATGAGACATCTAATAGATTTTGAAAGAGGTAAATTGCTGCCATTCAAAAAACTGCTATTGCAGGCAATAATGCATAACTTGGTGTAAGAAGCACAACTCTGTAATTTTGAGCAAAAGAATCTGATGCTATGTCTCTCTCTTTTTCTCAGAAATGGATGGGTCAACATTTTTATGGCAGTCAGTGAGTCCACCTGTGACACAACCTGGACATCTGAGCAGAGGAATAAAGTATTAGGCTGTTATCCAATTCTGTATTTTACTCTTTTTCACAGATCTGGGTGGGTTTATGTTTGGAGAAAGCTAGAGGTAGCCCACATTGCCATTTCTCAACTTCTGAACATGATGGTGGATCTGTCATGGTGTGGGAATCCAGGTTAATGGAGCTATTGAGTCCAATTGTTACTCTGTATGATGAGATTGTAGAGACCATTTTAGGTCACCAGGTGCACCCCAGGGTGCAAACATTGATGTTCCAAAAATAATACCCTGTGCACACTGCTAAACAGATTGCTGCCCTGTCCTGAAACATCCTGTATACCATGCCATTCAAAGCATAACATCACAGACATAGCTGAGGGTATACTGCAGGGCTTCCATAGACACAAGCCTCTTGTGTCCTTTCACATTCTTTCCTGACACTTTTAATTGCACAATCAACTGAGGTACTTTGCTCCCATGCCAACTGAAACAACATTTGCGATCCACATGCATTGACTAGCTTTGTCCAGAACATTTGTAAAAGTGCAAAGACTTTTACGGTCATCTTCTTTATTGCCTAAATCTGCTGCCTCTTCACCTAAACAGCTGCAATTTAGAGGGTGAATTCATGATTTATGGCAAAAATACACACTGCACTAATGTCAAATGTTTAATGCTTCTATTTAAAATACTCACACCACTGGATTACTTAAAAATGTTAAGTACAAAAAATGACAATGAGTAGAAAAGGGGATAGAAATAAAATTCCTGGCCTAATACATGAAAACCATAAACAAGAACCTGTTTGAATTGTATTGTACATTGTTACAATGGTGGACATACATCAGTGTTATTTTTAGCTGTTAATTAGATTGATTTGTCTTCACTTGGCCATAGTGTGAACTACATGACCAAAGGGCAAAGTAACCAATCACCATGCCTTCCCATGCAGAGAAACAGGGGTACTCTGCAGTTTGATTCTGCAAAGCTAATATCCATAAAATTAATACTTAAAAGTACTCCTATATCTGTAGTGAGTTATGGTGGCAGCTGGGTGATGATTCTCATACACTTTGCTCTATCAGAGGCTAAATACCATCCACTAATTTAAACAATCTGGTAATGCACATTATGCACAAGTAAACAAATATATCATTAGCTGTGCATTATTTACCACAGCAACCTTAAAATGTGTTTTTTCATTGCTTTCTCTACCACCTTCATCAATAGAACTTCACCTACATGCACGACAATTTAAAAAGATACTGCTGCAGAGTCTCTCAGGTGGCTCACACGGTGGCACCATGGTATTATCCTAGATGGCAGATATGAGCCTGGTCACTGGAGGTTTGAAAGCCAACTGTACCATTTCCACTTATGGACAGACACCCACACTGGTAAGGCAACAGCTGGCCTATCCTCACCAGGGAGACAGGGTTAAGCCAGCAAGTCTGTTAGTCTCATCACTTTGTAGCGGCCAAGTGTATGCTGACTTTGTTACTCTCCAACGACAAGGCAGTATGTGGTTTGTGGTGAATCTACAGTTTGGAAAGAGGTGAGGGCTTAATGTCATATGAATCGAAGGAGTCACATGTCAAGGCTGCCTCTTCCCAAGTCGACAACATGCAGCTAAACAGTTAGACTATGTTTGAGATGGATGAAGGAGAAAAAATAGAAATAGACTTCTACCCCTCGCCATGACACATGTGTGACATTTTGGACAGCATTTATTAATTTATGAAATCACAGAATGACTGGCACAGTAGAGCACAAACCCACATTTGGAGCCTTGAAAACATCTACACAGAAATAAAAACTGTGACTATGCATTTAAAAATAACATGTCTTTAAATGGCAGTCTCTGTTTTTCTTAGTTGCTGTAAGATGCCACAGAATTCTGTACAAACATAGACAAAACGAAGTAGTATTATGGCTGACCCACAAAAATTGTTATTCAGCAACTGTACAACAAAGCATCTCTCTGGACCACTGGCTGTATGCGTCAGAAATACCTTACAAGCAGAAGTGATGGAAATGTCAGTGTACAAAGCAGCAGAGACAGAGCTCCTACAGGAAACCCACAGGGAGCTGCCTTGTTCTGTGACAGTAAGCACAGCACCCACAAAAGAAAAAAAAACCTCTCACCCTATAGCATGGACAAGCAAGAGGAGGCTGTTCAAACTGCAGCAGGCACAGTCAAAGGTTACTAAAACAACTCTGCTGCTCACCCCCTAGGGTGGGATAAACTCACATTAGGTCATCGTTCTTACAGTAACTACAGAAAAAAACGTCTAAGGTACTTTACTGTGTTTGCCACTTTCCCAGAGCCCTGTGCTGGGTGCCATTATGGACTCAATTCAATAAAACCCTCAGAGAGAGAGACTTTTATTATTAGTACATATAATTCTAATAAAATACAATAACTGTGTGCATGGGTCTGGAAGCATAAGCTCACAAACTCCTAAAATGGTGTTATCTTTGCATTACATAATCTATGGCTCGGCCCATGAAAAACTTGCACAAGAGGGCACTGTTTAAATAAGGACTTCTCTACTCCCTGCAATTCAAACTCACCCTGGGGACTCACTACTAACACAGTGCTTGCCTGCTCTGTCTGCACGCTTCAGCATAAGCACAGAGGAACAGTGAAAACATTTACTACCAAACCAGGAAATTGAGTCCAATCTAGAGCACTAAGAGAACCGCAGTGCTGAACTCCCAGTGCAAGAGAAAAAGTGTGTGTGCATGTGTGTGTGTTCATGTGAAAGAGGGGAGAGGGAGCCAATCTCCCACATCAAACACAAATGTTTTTTGCAATAGATTTACCCTGTTTAATCAAACTCAGTCCCTTCTATATGATATATGCCCATGTATGTGTTCTGACTCTGACTATACCTTTTATATTGTATTATATCAGCTCTGTCATCTATTAAGCTGTGTGAGGGCTGAAGGACATAAGGTAGAATGCAAACTCCAGAGGAAAAAACTGAGCTAAGAAATCCACTAGCAGTTCAAATTAACCATGACATCTTTACACGGCAGTAAAAACTGAACCACTAATGCTGAAATTGTGTGCATTATCCATCTGCTGATGTGAACCATGCAATGGACCTTGCTTCCTCTGGCTTATGTGGCACTTAAATCCATTAGACTTCAGCCTCTGCTGACTGGCTATCCACCCTTCATCACCCAGCTTACCACAGATCCCTAAAAGGACCTGTCAATCACCTCCTTTTACTGACAGTGACGATAAACTATCCATAAAACTATGGATATTTACAATTTAAAAGACCACCTGTGGTTAGACAAACCACAGACTTGCATTCCTGAAAAGGCCCAGAACATACAGAAAAACGATGCCTCCAAAGACTTCTGGGATGTCCATAAGGGCTGAAAGTAAGGTACCATGTATGTGGCAGGTGGCCAGGTGCAGAACTTACCCTAACAGCTACGGTGTGTGACAGCTAATTTATTGGTAAAATCCTGACCCATTCGGACAGCAGTTCATTGCATGGGTGTTCCACCCAACTCACCCATCAGTGCGGAGCACCAAAAGGAAAGTTACTGGTTGCCATTTTCCTTTTTTGTGTGATTTAGCCTTGTGATAAAACCCACAGCCTTCAACAATTTAAACATGGCACACTGTAAGTGCAAGGTAAACTAAAAACAATGTAAAAGACACTGACAATGACAATGATTTCTATTTTTCACATTGAGTATTGTTACTTAGGCATGTAGTTACCATGGTTAATTAAATACCAACACAACACACCAAACTGCTATAAAATGGGTTATGGGTGATATAATTTCTTCACTTACTGCCAGTTAGACTAAATCTATAAGCATACATGCTGCTCCCTTTTTATTTATCCAGGTAAAATCCAAAGGGTAGGTTGATGATGGGTGTGACTGATAAAACAAGGCTGGGAAAAAAACGTGGATGTTGTGAGTCATGATTCTGCACTATTTCATGAGCCAGCAGAAAAGCCAGCAACAGACTTCATAAAAATGAATACACTGTAATACTTACCGACAATAGCAAATAATGATAATAATAATTACCAGTTCCAATGTTTTCATTATGTGGCTTGCCTAAATTATCGATTACAGCAAAAGCTCTTCTTGCTTTAAACATTTAAAATATACATAACTACATGTAATATCCCATACATAAAGAAATATATGCGAAAGTCCTGAATGTTTCATGGCAAAATCTCTAGATTTAATTCCAGAATCTGGTCAACTGAATGGGTATGAGGTATTAAAAGAAGGCAAAATATTATCTAACTTAAAGATACAACCAGCTGTTGTACAATTACAGGCTTTCTGAGGTAAAAAAAAAAAAAAAAAAAAGGCTAGCCATTTATAATAGCTAGACACAACTGAAAAGAAAAATAAGCTAGCTCACTGTAAGAATAAACTGTAAAAAAATAACATCAATGATGCAAGGACCATTACAATAAACACTTTCAGCCTCAATCTCATGCTCTCACACTTAAGAAATATTCTATGAAAAAATAGAAGCAAAGCAAATGTACTCAAAGTAAGAGAAGCAGAAAGCTATTTTTATCAGAATTATGTAGCCTGATCCATTCACCAACTAAGATTACACAAAACACTGACAAATTTAGGCATTTTCCTTTGAAAATTTATGTTGATGGCATTATTTATTTTCCAAGGCAGTTTTGCCTCAAGCCTATATACGGTGCATTACATTGGACCGCATGGTCCTCTCATACAACTCTGAAAGCTCCCCCTCACCTCAAGTCCAAAATCAATTGGCAGATCACAAACCATGGTTATTTTGTTTGAATAGTTTGTCATACAATGCATTAAATAACCATCTTTTAACTTGCTCATGTTAAAATGTGCAATGATGTCAAACAATATTCTTTGAGCCAACAGAACTTTCACACTTCATAACCTGAAATGTTGAAAAGCTTACCATTTCAATCTGCACTATTATCTGCATTTTGCTTAGATATGGCCATTTCACATTATCATTAACCTCTTAATTCAGAAATATGATACACTGAACATGAACTTGTGAACTTGTGTGTGAACCCTGTTTATTTCAGTTAATATACAGATGTTATACTCATGATAGTGACCATATCTTCAACTTGAGTTATGTTGATGTTGGAGCACGTTCCGTTTTTACCAAGTGACTGAAACATTCCAATAGGCCATGCATGTACATAAATATTTGTAAATGATGTCCTATATTAGCCTGCTCTAAAGGGAAAAAATTCCGAGTACGTCCGTCGACAAATTTTAAACAACAGCGGCTCCATGAGCCAGCACGGGACACTACAGACCAAAGATGTTTTCTTTATTTCCATAGACAGGGATTAGTTGCTTAAAATATTCATATTATATTTTAAACGTGACATTATTAATGCTGCCTTAGTTTTGAACACTCTGGAGTTCACTCAAATCATGTACTGGAAGTCATTTAAGGAGCTACTAAAGTGTTAAAATGTGATGTTACACTGCGGATTTTAAAAATAGCCACACATTTTACAGTAATGGGGACTTCGATAAGATTCTCCCTCGCACTATCTAGTGAACTCAATGACAGAGATATAGCTTATTGTACGTGAAACTTTAACAGCCAAAGTTATGAAGTCAGTTTTAATATACAAATAAAAGGGAACAATGTAATGATAATTAATATCACGCGCAGAACTCTCATTCATTTTCACTAATGTTAAATATTTAAAATTCTTTAGAATCAACACAATTATCTTTGTTTCTGTATGTGAGACAACAGCTGAAACTTAATCAACTGATCAGTATCGGTTCACATTTCTTTGAAAAGTTCTCTTTAAAATAGAATCAAAGTGCATGCAAACGTAAACCAATAATTAAATTTCAAGCAGTGAATGTACAGCATGCGTAAAATTTCGATGATATGGCTCTTTTTTTTACCAGTACACCACAAGGTAAAATTTACACGACCTCATTCTTCTCCATAGCTAACAGGCCAGAGCGCCCTTACCTGCTATTGGTGTTCCCGAGCCCATCTCAGAAGAATCCGCGTAGCCATGAACAACAGAAGCGTCGAAGGTAATGAGACCCAGCAATAAAAGCAAACAATCTGCCAAAGCAAACATCCTTATCTATCTTTAAGAGAAAATAAATAAATAAAAAGAACACTGAATGAAAATTATATTATTGTAAAGATGCACGCTCGTCTCGCGGGACACAGATATCTCCATAGAAACGTTGCACGTTTTCACATAGGAAATAAAACTTAACGCTTTAAAAGGAGTTTGTGTTCTTTTTTAAGTTCTCATTGTAACTGGGAAAAGGCGCACAGCAGACACAGCTGTGGTACTGTAATAATAAATTGTGAGTAACTGGAAGTATGCTGACAGTTATAGTATTGTTAACTGGCTTCTCTTTATTAATATTATTATTATTATTACTATTTGACCTGGCTCGTGAGCTGCCAGCTGGTCAGTATTGGCTTCTTTCCGTGTCATCCACGCACACATTGCCAGCTTGCGCACTCCTGGGTTTACTGGACCGCGGTCTCCGCCCACCACCTCGTTTCAGACCAATGAACATCAATTTATACTCCCTCGCGAATTTCCATTTCCATCGCTCCGTGGCTAATTCAGAGGAGGCGATATCCTTACCTGTGAACCTGCTTCCTGTTATAAGCACACTTCGAAATTAACCACAGGTGGGTAATAACAGTCACAGCCCAAGCGCTACGCACAGCTTCTGGAGAGCCTTAAATGGAACATATGACATACGTCTTCAGCCATGTACATTTATGTATATCCAGTCTTTTAGTCATACACACGTATGGATACACACACACTTAAGCAAGAGCAGTAGTTCCCTGGATTATTGGAAAGGTTCTTAGCCTGCCGTACAGAGTATATTCCTAATGACAATTTTTGTTCAAGTTTGGCACCTGTATTCTACTGTATAACATTTATCTCTTTCAAAATGGGCCTGTATTTTTCCTTCGTGGAAAATAATAAGTCATATTATTAATGCAAAATACATCCAGAATATTTTTTTCAAGAATATTATGTATAGTTCTGATGAGCGTATGTGGACAGAGTAGGATAGTTTATGGGGCCCTTTGCATTGGGTCATGTCTGGAATGTGGCCCTGACATCTGTAACCATCTTTTGACATGAGTGCACACTGACTGTAGCCTGAGCCTAAAATATTTGGTGAAGGCCGTGATGATGAAATCCTGGCTTAACCGGGCACCCCATTAGTTGGGGCAGAGCCCCAACACCTGCACCTAAAAACCCCCATATACCTTGCGATGTCAGTGGACTTTGACACGTAACTCCCATTTCTCAATCTGGCAACCTGCATGGATCTAACAGGGTAATGTCAGAGCATACTCCCATACTTCCAAGAAAGCTGATATGAAAGGACAGAATTCCAACCAATATGGTCTGTCTCTCTCTTAAAGTAAAATGGAAAAGCATGTGTGAACTACTAAACGGCATAGCCAGCTGAACTGGTGTCACTGGTGTTAATTTAACTGGTCTTCCCTGATTTCTGATTGTGCCAATACCATCTGAGTGTGGAATTCCAAAAAGAAAGGCATCCTTACTGCAGCCAGTGTTCAATTCGGTAACCCCTGCAATATATTTCTCCACCTTTTTCAATATGAATCAAGGAGCTAACAAAAATATGAGTACAGAGATTGACACAAAGATTAAAAATGTTTTCTTTTATGTTTTTATTTTAGTTCAAGGACTTCGCTTCATACAAAATTTTAACTGTAGAAACAACTGCAGAATTCAAAGTCTGACCAATAAACTGAAATCAGGCAGCAAACGACTCCCAGGACCCAAATAAATTCAGTTCCAGCTCTGTTGCAAACGTGGAACCTCTAATATCGCCAAACACTGTTTTGAATATAAAGTTATTTTTTTCCACAAACCCCCTTATTTATATCAAATATCATTAAAAATTAACAACAAAATGATTACATTGTATCAAAAAAGTACGAAGATAAACAATATGTCTTTTTTTTACATGCACATACATTTTTTAAACATGCAAACATTACTGTTTTCCAAGGAGTACGGCCACATCTAAACTGGAACTGGTGTGCAGAAACAAATTGGAGCAGTTCAACGTTTGGCAACTGACTGAAGGATCTGGGGGAAGAAATCTCTTTTAAAAAACAATACAGAGGCTGCACAGATGAAATAACTTCCACATAAACTGTAAAGTACTGATCCCTGCCCTGAAATGGCAAAATGGGGCAGTGGTGTTTGGGTGAAAAATAATGTTAAGAAATTGAGTCAGTCTTCAAACAAAATCAAAAGGTGCTACAAATCTCATAGGACGTAAACCAGCTATTTATATTCATCCATTAAACCATCATATAATTCCAAACTGGGTGTTAAACATTTTCATAACATTGCCTGTAATTCACTTTTCCCCCCCACCTTTTGGAGTTGTCAAAGCAGGTATACTTGTAGCATGCAGATTTCAAATATACCAACTTACTGAACTTTTCTTTAAATGTCCTGTTTATTTCTGCTTTTTTAATTCATTGTGCCTTTATGCATTTTTTAAAAATATATATATATATATATATTTAATATATTTTTCAGAACTTTTTTATATATAAAAGATTTGGTCACAATCATGCTGAAGCCTGAATCTGGAGATCCCAGTGGGTAAAGCTACAGAAAGGATGAAGATTTATTTTCAAAAGTGTCGTCTTGTTGCATAGCCCTGCTCTCACAATAGTCAAAAACCCTGCTACTGGAGGCGCACAGAGCCCGGTCAAAACCAGTGTTGCATGGTAACACCAAGCCCCACCCTCTTCCCACAGGTCATATACGGAGTGAAAGGTGAATGGACCCAAAACAAAAATGTGGCACCCTTAAGTAACAAAGCAAATACAAGGGTGTTGGAACACTTTACCTACTCTCCTTAGAGCATGGCAAATTACAAATTTGAATGTGTCACAATCCAATTTTTGTTCTAAAGCAGGACTCCCTAGAAAGGCATGTGTTTAACAGCACACCACATTGTCTATTTGATGACTGTTCTATGGTCATCAAATAAGCATAATCCTCTCAGGTTGTAGGTGCAATAATAAAGTGCTGACCATAATTCTGTAAACTCGACAGTGGATATCAATAGGGCTGCCATTTCCCATGGATGGAGAATAAACCTGTGCAAAGCATAGAAGGCAGGGCTTGGTCACCTGCCACCAGAACACAGAGGATACTGACAGGATGGTGTCAGGGCCTTGACAACAAAAACTTACACCAGGGCTCTGTGTCTTTGCTTCCCATACAGTGTGTCTTTGCTTTTACCAGAGGGTACACAAGTCCACAAAGTGTACTTTTTTACTGCAAAGTGAACACTCCTACAGCAAAGGGAACCCTTAAACCTCACAGTGCAGTGCATACCTTTACTGCGATAGGCATACTTTTACCACAAAGTGCACATTTTTACAGCAAAGTGCACCCTTTTACCTCACAGTGTACACTTTACTTGCAATAGTCCCACTTCTGCTACAAAGTGCACACTTTTACAGCAATGTGCACCTATTTCCCTCATGGTGCACACTGTCTTTGCAGTGCACACTTTTATCACAAGATGCATACTTTTTAATATCAGATACTTTACCCTCAATTCACTGTGTAAGTTAACATATAAATAAAAGGCAACAGCTAGCAATGCTTTCTCCAAGTATCCTTACAAGAAAAAATAAATGTACACCATTACTATGTGTTCGTAACCGTTGACAACCAAGTTTAAAGACTCAAACATGCAATTGTGTTACTCTGGTTATGTAGTCTCTGCTGGACTGATATACAACTAATGCAGTTTTCATATTTGTTTACTATTTGTATATATATTTATATATTTTTTGCACTATAGTTATTTTTCCCCATTCGGTATTAGGAAAAAATAAAATAAAGTCATACGAAACAAAAGTCCAAGTACTCTTATAAAAAAATGCAATTCCAATTCAACTCCTTGACTAGACTTTTCTGCTTGCAGCTTTCGACCTTGCATTATCTAAGATGATTAATACAGATGTCCCACACAAATCAGTCTACACACCTCCCTCTCTTAAGTGTTGATGCACTGAAAAAAAAAGTTGAGGTCATTACTACAAGATATTTAAAAGGTTAGGCACTTGGTTATAAAGAACTGGAGCCGTCAGTTGGAAATAGTTGTACAGTTGGAATAGACCTGACATGGAGAGTGAACTGTAAGCATTTTACATAAAACACAGTCCCCCCTCCGAAGAATTTACAAAAATGCACACAATGAAAAGATAAAATTTTCTCTACCATAGCTTGATACAAAGTAAAATAAATTACATTTCACATCTCTTCTTTCTTCCCCATTAAGCTCACAAGCAGTGATGATGTTGCACAAGACATGGTTTAAACAGCAGCAAAGAAACAATCGTCTGTTTAAATGTAATCTATACTTAGTAAAGACATCTCCAGTTATATCCGAACTGTAAAATGTGTAATTATGAGGTGTACATATGGTAGCTCTTGGTAAAATCCTAAAAGCTAAGAAAAATGGAGGACCTAGTAATTAGTGCATTTGTCATCATTCTCACAATCATCTGCCTTCAATGACTCCCTTGGAAAGGTGAAGTCCTCGGCACAGGTTAAATATAAAAACAGTGACCGTTGGTGCCTCCCTCATCTCTTCGGCTGACATTGCATGTCAGATAGGCTACTTCGTTCATGTCCCCAGAATGTGAGATGGGAAACCTTCAGCAGAGTCACTGTTTCCCCATAGACTGCGGAAGGAGATTTTGGCATTTTTCAACTGCAGTCCCACTCACCACAGTCAGAATATAAAAGACACATCACCTCAACCATGTCCAGTTCTGTCTTCCTGCATCTGTCAAATGTCACTTGTCTTTAGTGCAAAAAGAAACAAGAAAATAATAAAAATAAAAAAGTAACATTACAGGCTTTTCCTGCTGAAAATTTTTGCTCAAAAAGAAGTAAAGTAATTTCTGTAACGCAAATCCAAACTCCAAAACAGTAGTTTTTTTCCCGCATGCTCTCTTAATTTTTTCTTTCCTTGTCTCTTCACTTAAAACACATGTACACACACACATGCGTGCACACACGCAAATACACATGCGCGCACACACAGGCACACACATGCACAACAACAGTGTAAACTACCACTTCCGTGTAGATGATAAAACTCATCCTGTTTTCTTCCCCGAAAATGTGTTCTTAAAAACCTGCAAGAACCTTGCATTTCCTTGTGTGTGTGTGTGTGTATGTGTACATATGCATGAGAATGTATGATATTGTGTGGTGTGAAAGTGTGTGTGTATGTTATTGAGTGAATGTGTGTTTATGCGTGTATATGTGTGTGTCTGTTAAAGCCATGCTAGCACCAATCATCCTCCTCAATGCCCTGGTAGTGCCTGGGCGTGCGGGTGCCCGAACCGATGCCCAGGGTGAAGTGGTATCCGTTGGGCACTGCCCGGCTCTGGTGGGGCGGTGGGGGCAGGGCCGCGGGTGGCAGGTGAGGGGTTGCGGTCCGGGGGGGGCGTCCGGTGTGGAAGCTCAACGCGTCCTGGAAAATCCCGGCCTCCTCAGGCAGCGTGTAGTAAAGGCCGCCCCTCATGTCACTGTGCCCCAGGTAGGGGTCGGAGCTGATGCGGGTGACAGGGGAGGGTGAGTCTGAGTCACTGCGCAGGAGGGCATTGTGCTCCGACCGCCCACGGCTCATCCTGCCGGGACACAGGGTGGGCAGGGTCCCCTGGGCAGGGCTAAACTGCACGGGGGAGGAGTTAGCAGTCCGGTAGGCCACAGCGGGGCGGGGGATGAGGGGGGTCTGGGGGAGCTGCCTGCGTGCTCGGCAGGGGGTGCTCGCCCCCGAGGTCAACATCACCGGGCTCCCTTTAGCGGAACCACTACCCTACATGAAAATTGGAACAAAGCAAATCAAAAGAATAAATGGAATGAAGACGCCACAGCGACGCACAGAGAGGAGGCACAGGGGAGCAGAATCACAACAGGGGGGAAAAGGCAGGACGTGAAAGAGGAAAAATAAACACATATAAAATGAGATTTGTGTGGGTGAACAGAGTTCAAAACAAACACAGAGGACAGGGGACAGAGTTTGAGGATGACACAGCCACAGTACAGGATGAGAGAAAGACACAGACACCACACAGACAAAAACGCACAGAGAAATGGTGAAGAAGAGAGTGGGAACAAAAAGTGAAACGTTGTGAGTGATTGCACCAAGAGCCGAGAGAAGAGAGAAGTTAGGTTTCAGCTGAGGAACGAACAGGTGGGTGGTCAGAAGATCAATGCACTGGAATTTATCATACCTTACATCCCGCATAATATAGCCTGGGTTCAATCAGTGTAACTTCTTATCACTTTAACACGAGCAAAAAATGCAAGCGTAAGCTTAGCTTCACAAGAATAATTTGGCCAAAGTCAAAGTTGAAGAATGTTGATTGAATCCAGGCCTGTGTCTCAACAGCAAGGAAGTATCACTCCAATATCTGATTTGGTTTCATTAATATCTATTAATCTATTTTTTTGCTCAAAAAAGGGTTTTCATATAAAACACATAATGCCTCGTGTGTGCTAAGGAAAGGATACACTGCTACCATCTATTCCTAGGATTCATTCTGAATGACTTTCTGAATGACTGAATTCCACTTCCACTCCTATACTCCGTGTTGAATTTTTACATTTATATATAAACAATTCTATATTATCATTTATATTACAAAAAATTAATCAAGTTTCCCTTGATTTCCCTGATTTCATGTAAAATAGCTCTCCACATGCATTTTCACTTCCCCTGTCCATCAGCAGGTTAGATGGGGAAAAGTTAGTCAACAGAAATGCAAATGCACAAGAATATTTAAACACAGTAACGACACAGATTACAAATCACAAATCCACTGCATAAAGAATAATGCTGCATAAATTCTGAGAGAATAGAGGATTACTTATTTTAACTATCTAAACACACACGCACCAAAAGTAGCATACACACATACGAGTGTACCAGTCCTGAGGAGACTTGTTTGAGGTCCTCTAAGGGAACTGACTATGCCCCCATCCCCCTTATCCCTCCTCTACAGCAGACCCTGGGACACTCTGGCCCTCAGCAGGTCTGGCCCACTCCCCCAATTTCTTCTCCCAGTGCCTCCATCTTCTCTTCCCAGCCCCATCTATTCTTCTTCCCTCTTTCCTCATTCCTACCACGTCCCACTCCAGAACCTCCTTGGCCACACCCCCAACTCTTTCTGCGCTCCCACCTGCTTATTCAGGCCGAGGTCCTGGCCCTCACTGGGGGATGTGGAGCGGCTGGCGGTCGCAGACTTTGTGTGGCAGTGCTCCCGGCTGCCGTAGCGGTCACAGGAGTAGTACCGCTGCTTCTCTGTGGACGAGGAGTGGTGCTTCCTCTCGTGGGATCGCCCCCGGTCTTGCACTCTTTCCCGTGACGCTGGTTCCCCAGCGGCGTCACCTGGAGTACCTGGGATACATGTAACCACATGAGAGAGATGAGTCACACACATGACCTGACAAAGGCTAGCCTTGTCTTTGTGGTGTTCCTGATCATTTAGTCTTGATGGATCAAACAGTGAACAGATTTTTTTTCCCTTGTATGATTAAGGATGCAACTTCATTACATGAGATTACATTTGCAGGTACACGTGGATTGACAGTGTATGAAGCCAGCTACATCACAGATGCAGTCATAAATATACTGTCTAATTTTAAAGCTTCAATAATTTGTGTTATTTAACAATAAAAAACAACAGTAAATGGGAGACTTTTCTCCATTCACAGTTTTTACTTATGGGTTTCTACCAACCCCATGGCCAAAATATTTTTAGCATATCAACAACATTATTACAGTTTAGAAAAACTAATGAAAACAGTCCCTCTAGATTTGAACAGCCAGCATCCCCTTTACTCTGGCTAGATTCCTGACACTATTCACCTGTGCCAATGCCAGGAGCCTCTATATTTGAAAACATAGCCAACAACCACCTGTTTTGGCTGTGTCTGTCTGCAACTGCCAGACACATAGATTTAAGACGGACAGAAGGTTGCAGACAGCCTGGCTAATTTCAGTTTTATCCTGGTCTGCCAACACAGACTGGGATGTGCAGCATCATTTTTGACTTGGCTCAGTCAGTAAAAGTGCACATCATTGGTATAGATTGGGCCCTATAGCTGAGGTGTTGTAGGTTTTCTCATTGTTCATGCATTACTGGACTATCTGTTTTGGGTGGTCACTGGATTGCTTGGCTGTGTTATGCACAAAAAAACTGACTGTGTTACACACAGGGAATACACTGTGATCTGCACGGGGAACAGGGGAAAGACTTCAGCTCTGGGAATAGACTATATAGCACACAGGAAACTGACTGATATGCACAGGATACATGTTGCAAGCTGTGTTATGCAAAGGGAACAGACAAAGCTCAAATGCTCTCTTCCCTCCACTGCCCTCAGAGCTGAGAGGTGTCCATAAATCAGAGGGTCATTGGGTCTGCCTGTCTGTCAGGCTCTTTTATCTCAGTAATAAAGACCAGCTGTGGTCCCTCCATACTAACACCAGCCTCTGATGTCTATTGCAGATGCGCCTCTCTGTTGGCTGACCTCAGATCAGTTCTTCTCTCCATGAGGAGTAGGGGGCAGTCTTACAGTGACCAGTGCTGGCGTTTGGGGTGTTTAAATATGAAATGCAACCACTGCGCAGAGATGGAATATATTTGGTAAATACGTCAAGCAGAATAATGGCCATATTTTACTTTGAAAGATTTGACCCCCCTCTTCCTTATGCTGTCTTTTTGGGCTAAAGCGTATTATCTAATGGCCATTACTGTACTGAGGAGCCCCTAAATGCCATGTCTCTCCAAAAGTCAGCATGAAATTATAAAAAGAAAAAGAAAATAAAGAACAACAGTCATTGGAAGAGACTAAATAATATTTCATGCTACTGTAAGTCACCGAAGTACAAGAAAAAATTTCACATAAATACATAATCCATCCCAAACCAAGTCCCTCACCCAAACTCAGCAGCTTGTAATTCTTTCATAATTCACAGACAGCGTGACAGAAGCCCTGCAGGAGCAGGAGGAACATTTCCAGACATGAGAATATTCCATGTGCTGAAATAGATAGATGTCTTTTTGGATGGGCCAGATTGACTGGTTAAATCATATTGTGATTCTGATGGGGCTGGATTTTCACTGCTTGCTGGAGAAAAGCCTTGGCTTGGTCATGGCTGTGCCGGCGAACTCTGGCAGGTGTTTCAGCAGCGTTTGGAGGATGTCGCTGGGATTACACAGGATTAATTTTTGTCCTGGGGTTTGTTTACTGGGATTATTTGTCAGGGATGCTGCATTCTGGCCCTTGCAGGACAGGAGTCAGAAAGGTAGGGTCCTGAATGTCAAACTACTCTGGTGTAACATCTGCTGATTTATCAAACAAGCTTCAATGCACATCCCTACAAAACACTCAGTTTGTCAATGTCTGTGTTTATGTGTGTATGAAAAAGTGAAAGAGAGAGAAAGAATATGTATGAATGTAAGTATATGTGTATTTGTTTGTGCATGTGTATTTGTGTATGACAGTGTATGGCAGAGAGAAAGAAAGTGTGCATGTGGCCATGCTCTGACCTGCAGCAATGGAAGGCTGGCCATTGGATGATCTGTCCAGTGACCTCTGCTTCCTGTCCTTGTCCCTGCGGTGGTGGCAGCGGTGGTGGTGGTGGTGATGGTGTGGCCTCTCTTGTGCCGGCCTCTCTGAGGTGTGGTCCCTCAGGCTGGCCTCCTGTGGGCGCCGTGGGGCCAGGGTGGACACAGAGCGTTTCATTGGGCTGGAGTCAGGGATCGGCTGGGAGGAGCAGGATATAAAATTAGAAATGCATCAAAAACACATCCACAAGGTCCGCACATCTACACAGGCCATCCCCCAGTTCCCACTCACCAAATTCATGGAGCCATAACTCCATTGTGAGCTACAGTATCTAATAAATGCTACTGACCAGCAATTAAAAATAGCCTCAGTATCCATGAGAATGCATGCTTTTGAGGTTTCCAATATAAGCTCCAATCATATACTGAGAATGTGCAAGTATGACACAAGATCAGTATCTAAGGGTATTATTTCCATTAAACATCTTTACAAGATTATTTTTGATGGAAATCTATCAAGAAAGTATCATTTCAAGCAGTTTAATTTACCTCTGTCAGAATATGTCAATTATCAAGAATGTTCCATTGCTCAGTCTTATTTTCCTAAATTAAAATTTTTTGGACTTCTGAGGGAGAATGCACTCCCTTCATTCAGTTTTGTAAACTGTGATATTAACACACACAATATGTCATAGTTTTCTGTGCAAACCATATGTTTAAATTGTACAGCAATGCTTATCTGAGGGAACTGCAACTGATGTTATCATGAGCAACATCCATAGAATGTCCCCAGACACAATATAACACATTAATTAATCTATTTATGAAGTATGTTTACCCCAGTTGCTGTATAACTGTTTGGGAACTTATCCATTATGTCAAACAAGAGCTCTAGATTTTCTCTTCTTCAGTTTTTTTTTTTACAAATATGTCAAGGTTCATGTTTTTGAACTCCAGGTGGTGAGCAGGTGGTGGCCTGGTAGAAACTATGAAAAGAACATAATAATTTAATGCTGTCATGATAGCAGTTGAATCTGGATCAAAGGTGTTAGAGCTCTTGCAGTAGGATGAACAAATGAATACTGCAGAGGCAAAGTGAGATCACAGCAGCTACACATTCAGTGCTGCCCTCTGGTGGACTGATGGTACTGTCACTCCTCTTCTCTAAAATGAAGTCTCTCCAGCAATTTAACAAGGTGCTCTATTTCTCTCTAGCCAGTTAACAAGTTTGGAAGGTGACATGAAAATAAGCAAGGGAAATAGATGGATTTCAATTGATTATAATCATGAAAAGACTTCTAGTTGTTTTGCATGATTTACAAGCATGCCATTTTAAGGGCTCACACATTGATTGTTTATTGTAGCTTTGTACATTTTGCAGGGAATCCATATTCATAATGAAGCGTGGCATATACTAGCGAGAAATCTTTTTTTCCTTTTTGATGAACTCTATAATTGTTTATAGGCCCTCCACTAAAATTGGCAAAATATTTATTCATGAAAACAAATGTGAGTTAAAATGACTTAACTTCATGTGATGTTAAGTCACAAAGTACATGCAGCCCTATTGCACATATCAATGGTCTGCCACTGTGACTTTACCCATAATCTATTATGTTTAATGCTGACATGAGAAATACAGGGTAACACATTTAAAGTTGTAAACAAAATCAGGTTTTCAAGTGGACACATCTGTCATAAAACCAGTGAAGCCAGAAAATTGAGAACATCAAGGACAGCTAGCTTGTATTGCAAGGTATGGCTAAATATCCATTTTCCCATACTTTTTCAGCTGAATGAAAAAGGGTTTTAATCTTCTGTTCCTTTGCTCTTGATGATACTTCTGTCTTCTTTCTGATATAGCCATTCTGATTGGTCTGCAGCTCAGCTCTGAAGCAGCTCAGCTTCCAAGGACTTCAAACACAGTACCACTGCTATGTATTTAAATATGAACATGATGATTTTGTAGTGTAATTAAAATTGCACAATGATTACTGACAAACTCCTAAAAACATGTTATATAAAGTATAATCACAATGCAGTGTGTGCAGTGTAGTTTATATATTTTGAAAACTACGGGAATAGATCCTGAGAGGTTTTAATTGGTTGGACAATTTTTGCATCTCACCAAAATTACCTGTCACACCGACACCTGCAGCAAACAACAAGTCCTGCCATGAAAACAGAGAAAAAACTAACCCTCCTCCTGATCATTAATTTAGGGATGCTGTCCCATTTGTGGACTTCACCTTTAACCACAGTCGGCTTGCCTGGCAGCTGTGCTTTTATACTCATGTCTCTACAGAAGATGATCAAAGCAAAGGTCACTGCTCCTCGCTCAAATGGCAGTGGTGAGATGCTGGGATGTACCCACCTGGTAAAAACACTATGATTTCCTGTTTTATATTAAGCTGAGTCCTAATCCCCTGATTGCCACCACTTCACCATAATGCATATTTGTGTCACTGTTTCTATAGCTGGAGGACTCAAACATCAACATGGGATTACATCCAGGTGGAGTTACAGAAAATGCATGTATGTATGTATGTATGTATGTATGTATACAGAGAACAAGGAAAAAAGAGATAATGTGTATATATACTGTGTGTATATATATATATATATATATATATATATATACACATTGAGCTCAGCTTGCCTTGATTTAAGAAGGAGGTACACTAATAATTCTTTCATGGGTGCGGTACTGCAGTCATCTCATTCTGGAACATAGTGACATTACAGCCTTGTCTACAGACTTCATGCAGTGGAGTCAGACAAGGAAAAAGATGATACAAGGTGATACAAGGCTGACATCATACTACATGCACCATGAAAAAAGCACAGTGCCGTATCGAGCAGAGGTACCACAGATACCTGATCCATGGAATGGATATTGTTTATCTTTTACACTCCCTCTCTTGCGTATCCTCTGAAAGAATCACTGCTAGAAGCTTGCGTTGTGCTATCGTAGTCATATCATTCACTGTCAGTGTTAACAGATAACAAACAAAGGATTTTATTTGTCTCCCATGGGTGAGTCAGCATTGTTACTGGCCTTGTGAAGAAATCCACCGGGAAATACTCGATTTTGCCTCCGCAATGCAATGACCTGCACCCAGTCCACCAGACTTTGGGGATGATGGGGTGGTGCGTAAAAAGTGATCAGAGACAGGGTTTTTTTCAGATTTTGGGGAGAGTGGTATGGACACTGGCACACTGAGGCAGTGGAATGAATGTGGTGTGGTATGTATGCAATGTATGACAGAATGGTATGGTACACAGAGGATTAACTTTGTGGAGGTGGGTGTGGTGTGTAAGAAAGAGAGGATTGCAGATGAAGGATGAGAGAGAGAGGAAAGGTGGGTGTATATCCTCTGTAGGACAGAGGAGCTGAGGTGGGTATATTCAGACTGTGAGAGGACAGATGGGTATATGTAGTGTGAGAAGGGGAGAGGAGAGGTAGGTATATGTAGTGTGAGAAGGGGAGAGGAGAGGTGGGTATATGTAGTGTGAGGCAGGGAGAGGAGAGGTGGGTATATGGAGTGTGAGAGGGGGAGAGGAGAGGTGGGTATATGGAGTGTGAGATGGGGAGAGGAGAGGTGGGTATATGGCGTGTGAGAGGGGGAGAGGAGAGGTGGGTATATGGAGTGTGAGACGGGGAGAGGAGAGGTGGGTATATGGAGTGTGAGAGGGGGAGAGGAGAGGTGGGTATATGGCGTGTGAGAGGGGAGAGGAGAGGTGGGTATATGGAGTGTGAGACGGGGAGAGGAGAGGTGGGTATATGGAGTGTGAGATGGGGAGAGGAGAGGTGGGTATATGGAGTGTGAGACGGGGAGAGGAGAGGTGGGTATATGGCGTGTGAGAGGGGGAGAGGAGAGGTGGGTATATGGAGTGTGAGACGGGGAGAGGAGAGGTGGGTATATGGAGTGTGAGATGGGGAGAGGAGAGGTGGGTATAAGTAGTGTGAGGCAGGGAGAGGAGAGGTGGGTATATGGAGTGTGAGACGGGGAGAGGAGAGGTGGGTATATGGAGTGTGAGGCAGGGAGAGGAGAGGTGGGTATATGGGCGTGTGAGGGAGAGGAGAGGTGGGTATATGGAGTGTGAGACGGGGAGAGAGAGGTGGGTATATGGAGTGTGAGAGGGGGAGAGGAGAGGTGGGTATATGGCGTGTGAGAGGGGGAGAGGAGAGGTGGGTATATGGAGTGTGAGACGGGGAGAGGAGAGGTGGGTATATGGAGTGTGAGATGGGGAGAGGAGAGGTGGGTATAAGGAGTGTGAGGCAGGGGAGAGGAGAGGTGGGTATATGGAGTGTGAGAGGGGGAGAGGAGAGGTGGGTATATGGAGTGTGAGGCAGGGAGAGGAGAGGTGGGTATATGGAGTGTGAGACGGGGAGAGGAGAGGTGGGTATATGGAGTGTGAGACGGGGAGAGGAGAGGTGGGTATATGGAGTGTGAGACGGGGAGAGGAGAGGTGGGTATATGGAGTGTGAGATGGGGAGAGGAGAGGTGGGTATATGGAGTGTGAGATGGGGAGAGGAGAGGTGGGTATATGGAGTGTGAGATGGGGAGAGGAGAGGTGGGTATATGGAGTGTGAGGCGGGGGGGAGAGGAGAGGTGGGTATATGGAGTGTGAGGCAGGGAGAGGAGAGGTGGGTATATGGAGTGTGAGGCGGGGAGAGGAGAGGTGGGTATATGGAGTGTGAGGCGGGGAGAGGAGAGGTGGGTATATGGAGTGTGAGGCGGGGAGAGGAGAGGTGGGTATATGGAGTGTGAGACGGGGAGAGGAGAGGTGGGTATATGGAGTGTGAGACGGGGAGAGGAGAGGTGGGTATATGGAGTGTGAGACGGGGAGAGGAGAGGTGGGTATATGGCGTGTGAGAGGGGGAGAGGAGAGGTGGGTATATGGAGTGTGAGATGGGGAGAGGAGAGGTGGGTATATGGAGTGTGAGATGGGGAGAGGAGAGGTGGGTATAAGTAGTGTGAGGCAGGGAGAGGAGAGGTGGGTATATGGAGTGTGAGACGGGGAGAGGAGAGGTGGGTATATGGAGTGTGAGGCAGGGAGAGGAGAGGTGGGTATATGGAGTGTGAGACGGGGAGAGGAGAGGTGGGTATATGGAGTGTGAGACGGGGAGAGGAGAGGTGGGTATATGGAGTGTGAGACGGGGAGAGGAGAGGTGGGTATATGGAGTTTGAGATGGGGAGAGGAGAGGTGGGTATATGGAGTGTGAGGGGGAGAGGAGAGGTGGGTATATGGCGTGTGAGACAGGGAGAGGAGAGGTGGGTATATGGAGTGTGAGACGGGGAGAGGAGAGGTGGGTATATGGAGTGTGAGGCAGGGAGAGGAGAGGTGGGTATATGGAGTGTGAGGCAGGGAGAGGAGAGGTGGGTATATGGAGTGTGAGGCAGGGAGAGGAGAGGTGGGTATATGGAGTGTGAGGCAGGGAGAGGAGAGGTGGGTATATGGAGTGTGAGACGGGGAGAGGAGAGGTGGGTATATGGAGTGTGAGGCAGGGAGAGGAGAGGTGGGTATATGGAGTGTGAGGCAGGGAGAGGAGAGGTGGGTATATGGAGTGTGAGGCAGGGAGAGGAGAGGTGGGTATATGTAGTGTGTGACAGACAGAGGAAAGGCTGGAATATGTGATATGACACAAAGAGAGGAGATTTGGGTATATTTAGTGTGTGACAGATAGAGGACAGGCAGGTATATGTGGTGTGACACGTAAAGATGTTGGGTGGTGCATGTGGTGTGTGACACAGCGAACAGCACACAGAGGCAGGGGAAGCAGGACAGTGGTACATACTGAGAGGTACGTCCCCGGGGAGAATCGAGACTGGCTCCGCTGGAGGACGCACACGGGTGGAGCAGGGGCACACAGCAGCCATGGAGCAGCATCGCGCAGGAGCAGAGACACACACAGGAAAGGGGGGGGGGGGGCAGGGAGGAGAAAGGGAGCAGGGTAGATGGGGAGGACAGGGAGAGAAAGAGAGGGAGGAAAGAGGGAGGAGGGGAGATGAAGGGAGAGAGGACAAGGTAAGAGAAATTAGGAGATAGGTGAGGAAAAGAAGAGGGCAGAGAAAAAATGAGAGTGTGAGAAAGAGGGATGGAGGAATGAAGTGGAGTGAGGGGGAAGGAGGATTTTAATGAGGATTAAGGAAGAAATAGATGAAAGGTTGAATAAAAAGGAACAAGAAGATTAATGTAAAGATATCAGTGGGTGAGAAATAGATGGAATGATGGATAGGTGTAAAAGTGGTAGGTAAATGAATGATGGAACGAAAGAGAAAAGCAATCAGGGACAGATATAAAGGAAGGAGGAGAGTTGGTGACGAGGGGGAGGACAGGAGAAATTAAGAAGGCAAAGGGGGAGCAGAGAAGAGAGGAGGGAGGAGGGGCAGTGGGCACACAGAGACACAGCAAAGCCAGACAGGACAGAAATCATATGGTTAGACACATGAGTCAGCAAAGACAGAAAGAGACCAGACAGAGGTCAGAGAGGGAGATGCGAGAGAATACAGGGACACCAGAGAAAGGTCAAAAAGCGGTTAGCAAGAGGTCAGAAAGAGGTCAGTGGAAGACCAGCGGTAGATCAGAGAGAGGAGCTCAGATCATTCCACTTCCTCCAGTGGAGAAAAAGAAGAGTGAAAATGAGACAGAAATATAGGACAGAATTCCAAAAAAAGTCAGTAAAACTGTGGGGAAAAAATCTGAAAAGTGCAAAGAAATGAGAAGGAAGTACAGTAGGAAGAAGTAGCACATATATTATGAGGATGAATATTTTAATTGAAACATTTTGCAATAACCCCATTGTAACTGCAAAAAAAAACTTTAAAAAAATGTTATTTATGTATATGGACATTTGAACATTAACTAAACAGTAATGCCCAAAAATACAGTAAATAGAGCTGCATACAAAGTCAAGACCTTCTTGTTGTATTAAATAACCATGTACAAAATGTACAGGATTATGATTCATTCTGTCAAAAAACAAAACAGCAGTAAATAAAATAAATGTCTGGTTTAAAAAGACAGAGACAGACAGACAGATAATGGTCTGATACATCATGTACTGACCCCCAGGGGAAAGTGCAGGACATTCTGGTTGGCTCAGTACTACTGCATGGTACCTGCATACAGGGCACAGCCACTAACATGGGGGAAAGGGGCAGCATAAAAAAGACAAGATTTGCAGGCCTCCATAGTGAGGGCACTAGAATTGGAGTTTTTCCTTCAAGGATATGTACATGCACTGGGTCATTTTGAGGGTTGTTCTTGTTCCCACATTTCAACACCTAGCAATAAATCAGAATTACCAACTCAAACACAAGAAAGAGAAACCCCCACTTTTCTTTTCTCTCTCCTCCTTGCTCTGTCCATCTCTGTCGGCTCTTTCAGCAGACGCCAGCTTGTCCTCCATTGCCTTATTAAACAGGAATCCCAGAGAAACATATCTGTTCTTTTTTTTTTTGCTTTTGTTGTAATGAGTAGAGCTGCTGGTCTCAGGAAAGGCCAGTGGGAGTGAGGAGCGACACCAGCAGAATCAAAGGGATTTCCTCCTTATTAGAAGGTGTTGAAACTACACAGCCGACATCCACAGCCCCCTTATCACCCGTCACTGTGGTTTAAAGGGATCTGAGGTGAGCTTAGCTGTCCCTGGTATTTATTGGGAATGGAATAAGAGGCGAGCTCTGCGAATCTGAGCCCTAATGGATGTTTTGTGATTGGAGTCACATGTCACTAGCACACAAAGGGGATCTTGAGCATGCAGGAGTTTCTAGATCTCTTGTCTGATCTTGGCACAGTGAGGCGGATGGAAATGAGGTATTATAAAGGGAGCAGAAAAGAAGAAATAAAAGGGAGGTATAAAAAAGGATAGAAGAAAGAAGTATAGCTTTATCCTGTTCTCTCTTGCTCAGGATTTAAAACTACAATTCCCATGATCCTACTGCTTAGGTTTCAGCTCCCAAAGCAGCAGAGATGATGAAGATTATCAGCAATATTAAGGGATTTTCTACTTTATCTGCTTCTCCTCTCCATTCTCAATAGGAATCTTTCATGAGATATTGTATTATGTGCATTATGTATTATGTGTGGCTAAGTTGGTAAAGGCAGTCACCATGAGAGCAGACTAGGGCTGCGTTCCATACTCAAATTCGTCTCCTCCTTTCCTCCTTTCCTCCCCTCCTTTCCTCCGTGCCCTGGAAGTTGATTATGTGTCCTCCTTCCCTCCACTGTTCCAAAACGAAATCTCACCTCCTCCTTTCCTCCTTTCCTCCTTTCTCGTTTCCTCCAAACAAAGGATACATCGACATATCCTACCACGGAAGTCTTTTCACATTTCTGGGTGACATCATTGTGCTCACGACAATCCCACAGATTATTTTGATTGGCTTTGGTATCCTCGGAGTCAGTCGAAATTATTACTTCATCAATAACCGGCGTAGACTTTGATGACGGGCGAATCGGATTAGCTGTTCCAATTTTTGATTCATCTCCTCCTTTCCTCCACTCGTTTCCTCTCCTCCTTTCCTCCACATATTTCCGGCATATTTCCGGGGTAGGAAAGGAGGGGAGGAAAGGAGGAGACAAGAAAAAGTATTGGAACGCAGCCTAGGTTCTGTAGCTTTAGGCCTATAGAATTAGCTGACTACAACCATAAATTCTTAGCAGCCGGATAAAATTTGTCCAGTGTTAGAGTTTTATTTTATCAAAATTCTTTAGTTTACTACCATATTTGATGCTAGTACATTATTGTCTGAGTGCCCAAGAGGTACCAGCTGTCTTTAGCAAATGATGCACAAACCTTCTTTTGGGGTGCTGCCAGCTGTTGTGTGGAAATTGAAGGCAGGGAGAGCTCATGTTTTTGCTGCTTTTTATATACAATGCAGTGCCGGAGCAGTGCTTCATAACAGTTGGTGATTCATAACTGGGAAGTATGGTTAACATATTTAAAAAATTAAACACAAAATAACAGGGTCACAGCCTCTGACATTCCATAACCTTTTCCAGTCTGCCTTTTCCCATATCTCTTATGTACAATGTATTTCTTGTTTTATGTCATTTGGGTTCCAAAATGCCATCATCGCTGTTCACTGGCAATGATTAAGTGTCAATCACTAATGATTGCTTGGCTGTGTGCACACTGTCATGATGTGTAAGGTTACATGAAATTGTGTTGGTTTTGTGTGGTACGAGGGGGTGTCTGTCATGCATTTCTCAACCCAGCCAGTTGTCACCATATTCCGCTGAAATGCACACACAGCTTGTGTGATGATTCGATTATTTGTAAGGAGGATTTGCATTCTGTTTAAGAAATTAGCTGTTTCTTGTTTTGGTGGTCACTCTCACTCTCTCCATGCTGTTTTCTTATTGCATTGCTAAGTCTTCATTTTTGTTTCAGAGCTGGAATTGTCATAGGTAACTTTTGCAGTACTATAGAAGAGGACACAGTAAGCTACACTGGTAGTTTGCTTTCTTTTTTCCAGACGAGGGAAGAGGGGGTCAGAGGGCCAAGGTTTAAGAGTCACGGTCCGCTACTGCTGCAATGTGACAATAAAGGGCACAGCTGCAGGACACGCATGGTCAATTGTCTGTCTTAGAGGCTAACGGGCTACTCATTGTTATAGATTTTACAGGACATGCCACAGTTCTGCCATATTGAATGACAAGTTGCATCTTGGGAAAGCTAGATAGGGTTCATTGGGTTTCCAGTTAAGGGGTTTATGGTTTGAAAGCTCTATCCTTAATGTCATCAATCTCTCTCACTTGTGGGTTTTTTCCTGCCATTAGAGGCAGTTTTTTTTAGACTTTTTTATTGCCCCCTGCAGCTCAGTATTTCACCTTTACAGAAGCCACTAGACCAGATCATGTAATAATCTTATCTGAAGGTGACCCATCCTATTTTTTTTTACCACTTTCCCATTTGTAACTTTGTTCTGTCCCCCCTCCTTGATTGAGAGTGGGCAAGGATATGATATTTGATTTAGGGAACTGAGGTTTTTGGCAGTTGGGCCCAGGCCCTAAAACTTTGCGGCTCAGTGTCAGGGAATCTTTTTCAAGGAATACAGAGGAAATGAAATCTTCCATTATCTCTCTTTTGTGGTGAGCCAGGGTGAATGTATCTCTGCTGACATAGTGAACCACTCTGTTTCAGTTTGCCTGAGGGATATTTTAGTATTTCATCTTCACCACCCTCTTCACTGTCTCTTTCTCTATCCCATGCTCCCTTTCTCCACACACCACACCCACGCATGCTCTCCTTCAGGGCTGGACTACAAGCCCTATTGTGCTTCTACATTTGTCCTTTTCCCTGCAATTCCTGTACCCTGTTCCTCCACAGAAGCATCAAAACACTAGTTTAAAAGACCATGGTCATTGTTACAAACAACCCAAATTCGACTGAAATTGTGGCCATTTCGCAATAAGACCAAAAAAAAAACAAAATGTTTTTGCTTGTCAATGAATTTGTTTATAGGTACACTGTCTCTGTTACAACCTTGTCTCTCTGAATAGTTCTAGACTTTTTATAGCTGTACTTTTGTTGTTACCAGCCCCCTTTATTCTAACATGAGAGAATGGTATGTGTTTTTGTTTACTGTCATAGCTGAATTAAATGCTATTGTTCCCAGTGGGGGTGGTGCTTTTCTTGTGGTTCAGAAATTGGGTTTGGACTTAGTGCCATTTTTATGTCCTCTAGAGGGCCAGGTGAGCTATTTAGCCACATTTAGACCAATGTGTACCATATTTTCAGTGTGTGATGTCATAAGTGTTAATCTTGTGTGTAGGGTGTGTACAGTACATCTAGTTGAGTTGCTAATCTATATAATGTATTTAAAGTGGGTTCAGTGAATGAGGATTGAATAGCTACTCTATACCTTTTGTGCACAGTATGTGTGATTAATGAGATTGAGAGTTTACTCTTACCTGCATCTCTGCATTGAGCCTGGGCATAGAGGCTGCTCTTCCCTGGGTCTCCAGACCAGAGGGATTCCCTGTATTAGCGCCATGGTGCATCTTCTTCATCTCTACCAGCTCCTACAAACACACAAACACAGAGAAAATAAATGTTTAAACTGTTAATGTTTAAAATATTATCTTGCTGAAGGGTTTGGGTTTTATTTCATATAAGAGTTTGCCTGGTGGAGTTGAACAATATCTGCGACATCTGAGTCCAACACCATTAGCAGTGCTACAGGAATACTACAACAGCAGATTTGTATTAAACACTTGAAATGTACAGGGCATTTCAGAATGTCTGGCAACAAGTATGCATGTAAGTGTCAAATGCAAATTGGTAACCATTTATTTGCATTACTGACATAGACATTGATAGCCAGCCACCTTCAAGAAGGAAAAATGGCTACCTTATTTTTCCCTTAAATACAACATTTTGTTTATTTGAATCTATTCAAGAAGTCTTAAAAACTAAAACATTAAATTCAGCTGCTTTTGACAAATCAGATTCTGTACCCAAATGCTCACAGTACAATATGTGTTTATGCAATCTGTAGTGTATACTCACCTTAGATCTAGCCGAATTAGCATTGTCCTCTGATTGGCCCCTTGGAACTGTACGTTTGCTTGTGACCCAAGAGGGTGATTCTTTGATGGGGCCACCCTGTTGGCCTTGCCTGGAGAAACACCCACAGATCCAGTCATCTTAACCACACTGAGGATGTGGATGATTACCCTCTTATCAATATATTTACACATATTCACCTTCAAGTGTAAATGGATGAAACATACACTGTATTGGTCCTTAAAATAAAGATACAAGGGGACCTCAGCTGTGAATGTCAGATTGGCAAACTAGTCTGTGCATGTGTACATTTGTTTATATGTCTGCGTAGTGTGCATGCATTTTATACATGTTTGTATACATTATGTGTGTAGTTCTCGTAGCATGTATGATGTGACTGTTTATGTGTGATTGCGTATGTGCTCGTATGCAATATGTGCATTCTCCCCTAGGCACTCACATGGCACCCCCATTGTTAAGGGAGGTGGATACAGGTGGTGGACGGGGTTGTGGGTGGGGCTCTGATGGTGACATCATGCTGCTCACAGCCGTCTCCTCGGCCTGCGGCGGCACTAGTGGAAGCACAGGTGTGAAGATGGCACCAATGTTACTCTGTGAGAGAGGGAGAGACAGAGAAAGGGAAAGAATGAGAGAATGCACCTTTAAAGTGAACTTCATTTGAAAACTGCCAAATAAACAGCTCAAACCAAAACATACAGCTTCACTTGAACAGCAATAGATCAACCATATTAGAAGGATTTTTTTTAATTAGTCCTGAGAGTATAACACACACACAACCTGATTGTTGATAGCTATGAAACGAAAGTTACCCTAATTAAAAACATGGCAGCAATTGTGGTATATTGTTAACAATTACAATCCATAAGGATTGAAATAATGTGAATTGTATTTTCATGTCACTCTCACAGTCACAGTACTTTCATAGTTTATAATATATTGGTTATTCACACACACAGAACAAGGCATTGCAATGCTAGGCTCAGCTGAAACACAGTGATCCAAACTCTCTCCACTAGATGCATTACTGAGAGTGGAGCCCAGAAAAGAGTCCTCGCAGCCAGCTGGCCCTGAGTTACATATCATCAGTTAACTTCCACACAGTACTGCAACAAGAAATCCAGTTAAAGTAAACCAACTTATCTACCATTTCAAATACTCTTATCTGCTCATCGGGATATAGAGAGTAAAATTCAAACAAATGGAAAGCCATCAGACACTGAAAAACTAACTACAAATTATTAACATAAGGATATACAATTGAACGGAACTGAATTGAATATAATTTAACAAAACAGAATGTAATTGGATTCAGTTGAAGTTATCTGAATATTAGATTAATCTGATGTTTGTACAAGAGAGGAATGGTAAGAAGTATAGATAGACCAGTAAAGATGGCGAGAGAGAGAGAGAGAGAGAGAGAGAGAGAGAGAGAGAGAGAGAGAGAGAGAGAGAGAGAGAGAGAGAGAGAGAGAGAGAGAGAGAGAGAGAGACTGCTTCCAAGGTAAAGTGCTGAGAAGCTTTGCTTTTTTGTGCCTCATCTGCACTTGGGTCAGTGGCCACAGAAGAAACTATCATCTGCATAAATTTCATTCTGTAAAAGAATTTCAGCAATCATCATAACATAACACATATTTTTACTGCATAAAAAGATTAAAGGTAAAGGTTTTAAAGGTTTTTAAGTGCCTCTTCCAACTAATAAACATGTTATCAGTGTAAGACAGATCTTGCAAGCTGCATTGAACTCCTCTGCTCTTAGGTACCACACCACCTGCCCACCATCAGCACAGAGTCATCATATCTGTTAAATTTTTTCTTCCCGATTTTGGCTGATTTCATGGGAAAAGAGCCAAGTAGATTAGCCTGATGGATCTTGTTTGAATGAGGATAACTAGGTGAAGATCACTATATGGTGAAGTTTTCCATCACCTTGAAAATTGGTACAAGAATGTGACATGACACCACAACATCAACACATGACAGAGAATAAAAGTGGGTAATTGAATTATTTTGTGCTTAATATACATGTGCTATATCATAATGCACACTTTTTTTGAAAAGCGATTCCTTTGTATATGTGTTTTATGATATTTCATGGGAGAATATTGCACCAAGAGAATACTGTTCTGTGAACTCAATGCAGAGATACATACCATACAATGAGCTGAGTGTACAACCCACTTACCATTACAATTAACAATATGTTAGAAGTAAAAGATATTTTGCTGAGATAAACTTTGGTAACTAAACAATGCATGTTTCATGAATGATTATTGATGAAATATTTATTATTCGGTTCTTTAAAAATGCATATCTCGTTTTTTGTTCAGCTGAATGGCAGGCATGTAATGAAGTAACACTCCTTTACTGTGGCTACCAATGGAATGCTGCAAGCAGCTTGGAAGCAAAGCTATTAAATTCGAAAGGGCGAATGAATAATTCATAACGATTTAAATCTTGGACAGTCGTGAAACACAGTGATGTTAATATCACTTGTTTCAATCATAATAAAGAATCTGAAATGGAAACTGAAATGAAATGTGTTAAATATTAATAACAAAACATGTGAAGATTCTGAAGACCCTTCCCCAAGCATAACAGTTGGAAGTGTATGTGAACTTAAAAACTAACTTTGGGAAACACCTGGTTTGCAAAACATGTGAGTGTTTCATATATAGTTCAATTAAATAAATTAACTTTGTGATGGTGCAGAGTGCATATATGGAAGGCTGCTAAGGTACTGCCTTGTGTTAATAGGGATGATGGAGATGGCTGTATTTGTAAGTGTGTTTGTTGAAAATAAGCAGTAGTGTGTGTTACCTGGCTACCACTGGCTGGCGGCTGTTGTGGCTGCTGCTGCATCAGCTGCAGTCTCCGTGCGCGATTCTGCTTGTAGTAGTCAAAGATCATGAGGGCGGCATACACCTTCCCCACCGTCAGCTCATTGGCTAAGAGACAGAGAGAAGGAAGGGTTAGAGAAGGGTATGAGGTAACAAAATGTAAACCTTAATGTTCTTGGATATCATGTTTTGTGACTGTACATTCTATTAACTTACATCTTTCATCACCTGGCATCAATAACTGACTCATATGACCCAACAACCACAGCAGACAGAAAACATTCCTTCAAAATGATGAGCCACTCTTGTTAGCTCTACCAATCTTGCTTTGAATCCTCCCTCTCTTATAACTACAAACAATAGCAGATTCTTTTATCTAGGGCAACTTCCTTTCCTTTCCTTATACTTATTCAGTATTGCAGACAGGACATTTACAGAAACAACCTAGTTAAAGTTCTCCTCTCAAGGGCCCAATATCAGGACCCCATCCAGAAAAATCAAACCTGCTATCTTTGGGTTACAAGCTCTGCTCTTTAATCACTATTCTGCACTAATGCTTGCATCTTGTTCTGTTGACTGGAAGTGTTTCTGAGGGACAGGAGAGAGAGGCGCCAATGTTGTGATTAATCAAAAGGCGCTGTGGCTCCAAAGGTTCTATTTAGCCTTGGCGCAAATTAAACACCACCCTCATCAGATGGCAATGTTCCATCAGAGCAATGGGGGCCCTGTACTGCCCCCCACTGGCTGTCTGGTACATCACAGCATAATACCTCTTCTGTTTGGTGGGAGGTGGATGATGAACCTATTTTTAAACCCTGATTGTTTTTCTTTTACTCCTAATTTGGAATGTCTAAGTGTACTTTCTCGTCGCAGCAATGTTCACAATTTGGGAAAGTGCAGACAAGCCCTCCTTGTGAGATGCTGCAGCCAATTATGTGCTGTCCTGTGGGGCTAGTGGCTACAGTCAGCACTGGCGTGGGTTCCACAGCCAACCCTGGGGCATATCAACACAATAGAAGCCAGTATGAGCTGCCAAGCAGCCTCAGCATAGGGTGTCTGGATGAAACGCCACCCATCCTCATGCAGAGCTCTTCAGCAATCACCCTCAAACACCGGAGGGCTGCCAGCTGGAGCAGCTTAACATTAATGTTACTGTAGAACTTACTGTATGACATACCACTAATTTCAAAAAAAGTAATTTCTTTGTGGCAAAATTATCCTTAACTGAAGAGCAATTAAGTACACTGGGTGTATATTAAGTATACATCCTCCAAGTGAAAGTGGGAGGGGAAGTTAGGGGTTTTCTTGACACCCTTCGAGCAGGAAAAAGAAGGAAGGTGTTTATTGTTTTCCAATTGGTTGGCATAACCAGCTGTGGCCACTAAGTGTCAGTAGTGATTTAGCCCATGCAAGAGGATAGGAGTGTAGACTCCAGGGAGGTGCAGTTCTTGGGAGGGGCGAGCCAGGCTGACTGCAGCAGACAGCACTGTTTGTGCCTGGGCAGGCTCAGATTCTGAGGGTTAAGAGGGAGGGGGGACAGGAGGGTGCAGAGACTGGTCTGCCCAGTGTGAGGGGAGGAGATTATACCACTGTGACAGCACCGGGTCTCTGCTGTGTGGAGGTGTGAAGTCACAGACATAGAAGGTTCTCTGGACGAGAGCCCTGAAATGGAATGTGGATCCCACACCATTACCAGCAGGAGGTTAAATCTGCCCTTCAGACGGCAGGAGCTGGATAATGTGGTAGAACTATAGCCTGGATAAGTGCTAGAGCCAGGAACAAAAACACTGGGAAGTGTACAGACAGAGCATGTAAGAAAAGCAGAGGCTCTTAACACAGCCTCTCAAGGCCTTGTTACCTACAACTGAATCAATCAAAGTCTACCTATAGCATTCTCACATCATTTGACTGAAAAAATATTTAAGGTGGATCTATTCCCTATGTCACAGCAGCTTCACCATTATCCTGACAAACTAGTGCACAGGTTAATAACCGTGCAGTTAATATCTCGCTTCATTCACTGGCATAGCTCCTGAGCCCAGCCAGCCGTGCATTACATATCGACAGTGTTATTGCTTCAGTTTGTGCCGATGTTTTCAGTTATCCTTGATATTCCCAGTTTGTTCTGTTTACAATAATGACCTTATAAGTCACTCATTCACTTACATAAAATGTGAATGAATAAGTATGATTTAATGTGGATTGGAATTGTGTGTATTACTGTCTTCCTAAATGTTGTCCCATAACTGACCTCAGGTCTGTCTAACTGGGCACACAGAGTGGTTCCTTTAGGAGCTTTGGAGGAGCTTACGTTTGTGTGGTGTCACAAGCAAGTCCAGAGTCTTCTGAGAAAGGTTTGGCCAGACAGTGGCAAGCTCCTTCTTCAGATCAGCATCGGACAAACGCTGGGCCACCATTCCTGAAGACAGTTAAAGGATCAATGTCAGAACAGATAACAACCTCTCCTGATTACTTCCACCCTGTGCCCAGATCAGTCACCATTTTCCTAATCTCTTTAAGCTCTGCGGTCAGACCAGTTACAATTCACCTCATTCACTTCAAAACTATACTCATATAAATTGTTTTCCTTATTCATACCTTTCTATCAATTGTCCTAACTCATTTTGTTATATAATGTTTCCTATTACTTATTGAACATTATTTAGGTAAACCTGGCTGCCTCTGTGGTTTTGACAATCTAGCATTAATTGACACAAGCAGGGGTTCGTATGTCAACATGTACACAGAAAAGACTCAGCCGAGCTGTTTACTTTACACCTTGAGTTTGCCTTTTCATATCTACAAAAGCTTCTTTCACACTGAAGAGCAGTGACGTGGTCTTCAAAAACCAGTGGCACCTAATTCTGATCAAAATATTTATACAAGTGTGGTTCACAGTTTGCAAGTAATACCAAGCATTTAGTAAACCAAAAGGATGTCTAACAAAGATAAGAGCCCTGAGAAAAAGGAAATTATTGAATTTAATGTTTATCTTTTTATTTATTTTTTTTCAACCAACTTACCTCCCCATAGCAAAGATCTGAGATGTTCCAATTAAATACAACCAAGAAAAGAATAAGGCTCAAAACATACATACATGGGCTCTAGCCATGTCCCTAAGTCCCTAGAAGGCGTCAAACTCCATAACACTCACAAATGTCACACATGGCTGCCATACTCTGAAAAATCTGTCAGGGCACCTGGGAGAATATTGAATTTTCTCCCATTTTAGAAAATACTACAGTTAAAGAAAGAAAAGTTGTTGGTCTCAAGCAGGCCATCACCATCTCTTCCAGCAGAATTATCATGTCTCCTGGGACAGAATCTTAAACAAACTTTTTTCTGTGCTTTATTAAACAAACTTTGCGTTTTCTGTGGTTTCTTCTAGAACAAACAAAATTCCTGGTGCTGTCAGAGAGGAAGTGGGCAGTGAAGCTGGAGAAAGGCATACGGTAGCAGCTCCCAGTTCGGTTAAGTATGGTGCCACGCTGCGCTACGCCAGGCTGTCTAATGAGCCCAAATGGGACTGGCATGCAAACAGCCCTGTAAAAACCCAAAACCACAACTAGAACCTCACAGCAAGAACTGCATAGGCAAGCAAACAGCTGCACTGAAAACAGAGTAGCCCTGCATGGATAGATATATTAATACCAACTGCTCAGGAGGTAGGTACATGATGAAAACAATTTAAAATAGAGTGTTTCAAGTTTTCAAGTGGGCGATTTAGTTTTTCTTTGCAAAAAAGCCAGCAGCAACATTCCAAGATGGCACAACTGATTTGTGAACATTTACCCTTGAAAAAACATGATTGTTTTTGGGGGCACTGCCTTCTGCAAAGCTGAATGAGGTGGAGTTAGCCCTCAAGAAATTGCAGGACAGGAGAGTAAAAAGGAAGATTGCGACAGGAGGAAGAGGTAGACCTTATAGGAAGGTTTGAAAAGGGAGCAGGCGGAAGAGAGAAGGAATAGAATGTTTGGGGGGAAGGGGGTCAGGCTCTCACCGGATGCCAACTTGATCTCCAATGCGGTGCGGATGAGGGCCATAAGGGTGGAGGTGAAGTGAACCGTGTTGTCATCGGCAATTGGCATGTTCATCTTCACCAGCCGCTGAGGAGGGCGGGGTAGGGTTAAAGGCGTGGTTAGAGTATTCAAAATTAGGGCACCAATCAGTCATCATCAGTCACATGAAGCATTATCCTGTGTGCTGCTGTCACCCAGACACTCTGAGGAGAGTGTGTGCAACAAGCTCAGTAGTTGAAGCAGTAGGAGCATGTGTACTCTAAATCAGATTAATTTCCATATTGCTTTCAGCATCTAATATAACAATAAACTAAAGAACTGGGAAATGCAAGCCCATTACAATGGCTGCATGAATCTTGGTCATACCCAGTAACTAACCACTAAGGAGTTACATATTACTGTATAACCAATTGTTTATTACAATTATTATGATTAAGAACTGAACACATTGATACTATAGACAAGTTTCTGTTGTGAGTGCAAAATAATAATAAATGTTTTTTAGCATTTTCTTGCAGAATTGGTGCACTAATTCTTTTTTCATGAATCATACTGTACACATCCTCATCAGAATTCTGTGTAGCTGCTGTTAAGCCAGTGAGAATTGCTTGTCCTGCTCTGGGTCAGCATTAGATAAAGAGGATCGCTAACCTCGTGCCAAATATGTGGCTTGGTCACAGCACCCACAGGAGTTGCAGAAGGATAATGTAGTCTCATAGCAGTACACAAAACATTACTCCCGCCACCCACAGAATATCAAAGCAGCCATTTCCATGCAAAATACAGATGGCATTCAATGCAAAAATGCTACTCTGTGTGTGTGTGCATGTATGTATGTAGATGTTTGTGTGCCCATGTACTAAGCTGTCCAATCAAGCGGCGTCACTGGTGACAGACGGCTGACGTACAGACAGACCGGACTGGCATGCAGACACAGTCATCTTGGTGCAAACGTTTAACATTGTCTGCAAGAAGAGGACTGTCACCATGACCGGTAACCACTGTTCTCAGATTAGCCAAGGAAACTGACTGAACTGTAATGCAGCACTGCATTTACAGAAAAATACACTGCACGTTTGCACTAAAGTAGCCTTCTCTAACGTCAGGAATACTGCATGTACTGTACACCAGTGTGCATTTCCAGGGGGAGATTGCACTACAGGACATGATACAATTGGCATGCATCTACATGCCTATTATCTATGGCAGTGCAGAGAGGGTAGAGAGGCTGAAGATTAGAGTGGAGAACTGCATATAGAACATACAGAATGTGCACACACATGCACACACACACACACACACACACACACACACATATGTGCACACAAGGCACCAAACATACAAAAGCACCACAGTGGTCACGTTAATGGAGGGAGAGTGAATGGAGCTGAGGAGGAGAGAGGGAGGACAGTCCCAGCAGAGAAGGAATGACATAGCTTTGGCTGAAACACTGCATAAAGAGAGAGCCCAAAAACCAAAGAAAGAGAAGACCCACCCCCCTAAAAATGAAAAAAGCAAGTGGTGGGAGAGATAAAAGCAAATTCAGAAATTACCCCCTGCAGGGGTTAGAAGAGGGCCTCCACAACTACTGAAAGAAGGACAGGAGCTGCAGACATGAGTCTCTTGACAGATCTTCTAGTTTGCTCATTTTCATTAGGGCTTATAGAAGAATGCAGAAATCATCAGCTGTCACATAACCTGTATCAGAGCAATCATCAACTATGTCATAGTAATCATTATTTATATCCCAACACAGATTAACTATACTGTAATGATGATCAATTGTATCATGATTATCAGCTATTAAGCAGCAGTTATTGCAACGAACAATTAGACTGCAGCAACCATCTGCTATATTACAACAATGATAATCTATGTCTAAGCAATCATCTGTATCATAAAAATCATGCTAACTCTTTGATTGTGATTATCTAGTGAGGTTTGTGGGGTAGGGTATAGGCAAAACTGTTATCATTCATAGCAAATTTGTCTACAATTGCTAAATTGGTGCAATTGGAATATGGATGTTGATCTGTGACAGCAACAGCACTAATATGAAGTAATATCCACCAAAATATTTATAAAACTTGGTAGAAATTGAGAGAAGCATGTTTATCTTTACTGTAACTGTAACTCATGACAAGTTTTCTGTGAGCTTCCAAATAGCTTTACCATACTGTTGCTAGCCTTTTTTCCCTAACTTGGGACATCTAAGGGGTCTTCCCCTTTCAACAGCTGAATGTAAGGCAGCATGGGGAGAGAGAAGGGAAAGTCACATCCAAAAAATCAGTGCAGAGAGAAAAAACAACAACAACAACCACAACAACAGAACAGAAAACAAAAAACAAAATGAACACTGCCACAGCAGAGCAGAGGGATTGGCTGGATAATTAGCTGATAAAAAGACAGCGGAAGCACACGGGGGGAAGGGGGTTCACGAGGGAAGACTACCTTGTAGGCGATTCGTGGTGGACATTTCTTTCCCAAACCTAAGGGAGGGGACAAGTGCAGCAGCATCTCGTACATATCGAGGTACTTGATGCGGCCACTTCAAGGGGGAGCGAAAACCAAAACCCAAAAAGAAGGACAGAGGAGAGAAAGTAAGAGGGATAGAGAGAGGGGGAGAGAGAGTTAGCAAGAGAGACAGAGAAAGAGGAGGTAAAACAATAAATAAATAAACAAAAAAACAACAGTAAAAACAGAAATCCGTGTTATTTAGATTTCCAGGCTAGAGACATGGATGTGGATGCCATCCTTGACCGTTTTGGGCAAGGATGTATCCCAGAATTCAGTTGGAGAGGGGAGAGCGTTCTGAACCCTGGGGGGAGAGGAGGATGTGGTAATGACAGGGGCGATGGACTTTGAGTGAGAGACACATGAGGATAAGAGATGGCTGTGTTGTTCTGAAGATGTCTGCTGTTGCATGCTGGGAGACATCAGCTGGTAATCGTCAAGGACACTGAAACAAAGCCTGCAAAACCTTGATTCCCAAAATTTTCCTCAGAAGATACCATATGTGTGTGTGTGAGTGTGTGCATTGACAAGCAAGAGAGAGAGAGATAGGGGGAGAGAGAGAGACAGTGAGAAAGTGAGAGAGACCAACACCAGTTTGAAGAATTCCAATGTATCAACGTGCATTTGGTCTGGAAGAGTAATTGATAAGAAGGATTTTATAGGATTTGAGAGCTCTGTTTCAGATCAGACTTTACCACCCATGATCCAATCAGAACTGAGAGGGTGGGTGCATTAGTATGGGTGATGTAATTGTTGCACAGCCATTCAGTAAGGTCTCCAGGGGCATTAGTCTACACATCCCCTAGTAATAAATGTGTGGGGGGTTGCAAACCTTGTAGGCCACCCTATTAGGGCAGTTCTTTCCTAAGCCAAGAGGAGGAGAGATAATGCGCAACAGATTGTACATATCCTTATAGACAATCCGTCCACTGCAAAGAGAACAAGCAGGTTTAGAACACAATACCACAAGACATTTTCAGGTGAATTGAATCATTATAAGCATTAATGAAAGCTGACAGGCGAATATCTTTAGTTTTGAAAGATTGACTGTATAGCACTGATACAGGTTTAGCTAGTGGTTCGCAAACTGTGGGATGGGCCACACTGAAGGATTGTGGGATTGTTTCAGGTTGCAGCAAAACCATTTACATAATTATTTGACATCCTATTGAAATTCATGCCAGTCATACTAAACCCTGTACCTCTTAGACATACAGCATTCTTTCTAGTTTACACACAATTATGTTGATATCTATAATACATACTTTGACATTAATTCCACAGTTGGAACTTGTAGGATCAACTACATGCTAGTAATGGGCGAACCAAACAAAAAAGTGCTTTTATGAACTCAAAGTTTTGAACACCAATGTCATGAGAAATGAAACATCTATGTAGTATAAGGTAGTGGTCAGAACTCCAAATGCTGGTAGTCAGTCAGGGTAACAGGTTTTACCAACAGGTACCAACAGGAGAAAGATACAGGACTTTATAATTGTTGCACCGCTAAAACTTCATTTGCAATCAAACAATAAAAAACGATTAACTTGCCTCAAAGGTTTGGAAGAAAAAGCACTAGCAATGAGCATTGTTGAACATTTCAGCAAAAATACAATAGCGGACAATGGGTATTCATTCCCCATAGTGATTTAGCAATTTTAAAATGCCTAAATGCAGCGCAAGGCAAATCATTTATGTGCTTTTTATTTCACTTTTGCTGATCTTAAAAAACAGATACCCATGTAGTTGTTTGTTCTTCCCACTCTTCTGTGCAGTTCTTAAGATTGAACTGTACAGTTCAAATGTCAAAAAGCTTGTCAATGCCAAATGCCAAACATCTATTTCAGTATTCATTGTTTTAAAGCTAAATAGCAATCAGTTTCTGCACAGTGCATTAAGTATTATTATGTTTGAAGCTTTCTCAGTCACAATGAACAGGTAAGTCTTGATAATCATGATGCAAGTCTGTTTGGAACCCTTCCAGTGAAAATAAATAATATAAAATCCATTATGTACTATATTAAAGGTCTTTATACAAAAAATATATCTGTGAAAATATCACTGTAGCATTCATATTTTGTCACCTTTTTACCACTCTTTTAACATCCCTCTAACATCCACTGACTCAGGAGGGGGAAGCCATACACATGTGACTTTGCCAAGTCATGTGATGACTGACCCTAGCATCTTTCAACAATTTTCATTGTTACATAACGCCAACACTGTTGGAGGAACAAAGTTAGCCTACACATGGTTCTGAAGTGGCTGATATAGAGGGATGAGCCTGATGACTTTAACCAGTCTAACCCCTTAGCTACAGCATGATTATGTACCTCTACTGAGTGAGCTACCTGGAGGCCTGCAGTCTATTTTTTTAAAAGTTATTAGGAGTCTCCCTTGCAATACAGTGTGGAGGAAGCTGGTGGTACTGCTGCTTTAGCTTTGTCATAATTCCTGAAGGACACAAGGCGATATGACTTTCTTTAGTTAAATATGAGTGCACAACATAATATCCAATGTTCATTTAACACTAACAGTGTACATATAAAAACAAATGGACTCATATGTACACTGTAATAAACACCGGGCATTTTGCTGTGTGACACTTTATAAAATAGAAGTACAGTACACTGACAATAAAGCATGGAAGGACAATTAAAGGACATAATCACAGCTTTTAATTTGATATTGAGAAACTCATTTAAAATACCATTGAAACTGAGAAGTATCTGAGCACTGGGAGATTAAATGTCTTTCATTATATGATAAATATTCTATTCTCTGACAATGAAAAAAAGTATTTTATAGCTTTCCTCTGCATTTCAGGCATTTTTCCCAGTGTCTTCCATTCTTTAATAATACGGGATAAATGTTATTAATTTTTTTCAGTGTCATTTCTAGCACCACTATGAAACAGTGTGTCTAACGTCCCTCCCACCAGATATGAAAAAATCTTAATTAGAACCACCATTCCTCCCACCACACTTGGTGTGAGCTGGAAATATGAATTAGTGCATTGGCTCATTATTTATATATGTTTTACGCATGGGTTAAATTGTATTAAAATAGGTTGGGACCATTGGTTGGTTAATAATTAAACATGTGATCTACCTATGTTGACTCAGCTATGCTGTATTGATGTATTGATATATTACTGTTTCACACATAAAGATAATGAAAATCTAATAAAGGTCCAAAATTTCTTTCATATTTACATGGGTTATGGGTTTTTCACACTGTAGTGACTTGCCCTCCATTATCTTCGATGGAGAGAACAGCACAGAAGTGCATGAAGCATAAACAGAGCAAGGCAATGCGCCAAAGTTTAAATTATTACTGTCATTATTGCACCTGATTATGTGTACCCGTTGAAGTTGCTTTGTTCAACATATATGACGTATTCTCACATAGCTGACAACATTCTTTCAGTGAGGCCTTGTAGAGAGATGGATGGCTTTTGGTGCATAGCCTATGTGCTTTCTGTATGTGAGAGATCAATTCTTCTCTGAACATTATCCAGCAAAAAAGTAATGGGGGTTCCTTTGCTTTGCAAGTACCTGGAGGAGGGGCAGGGATTGAGAACTTCTCATTCACTACTGCAATTTTTAGAATTGTTTGACATACTCATATTCCATGCAGTCAATAAAATATTTTTTTCTGAAGTGACTTTGCATATGTTTAAATCTGTGAGTTCAGTGTTTAATCTTTTTTACAGTGTTACTGTTTATAAATGTTGCTTACATAGGTGATGGTAGAAACCAAGGAGCCCTGCTTTATTTGTACAATTATAAGTTGCTAGTTAACATTGTGAGTGTTTCAGCAGAATAGTAATTAGCTTCGTCCCTGGCTACTGATTCACTTGCCTTGCTGATTCACTTGTCACACTGAAATGCTTAAATGTTGAACACCCAGAACAAATATAAACTGTGGTAATGTTTATCTTGTTTTATAATGATTACTCTGGATGTGCAGTAATTGGTGTGGATCTGGGCTTTTTCATGGTATACAGGATTTGACTTATCTCTAGACAGCTGCATGTTAAAAAGAAATGTGAACGTGGATCAGATTTGTTCTCATCAAATATATTACTCATATCTTATCTTGGTACCAGGGATTATGGGTATTGTTGTACTTGAACCTTCTGTATGGCATGAGGAAAGGAGCACTGTGTACTCCACAGTTTTATTTCCTATGAGCTGGTTGAAGGTGTCTTAAAGAATATCATGTGTACTGTGCAGTAAAATAATAATACAGAGCAATTAATTCCAGCATCATATGGCAGAATTCAGATTAAGAGCAATAGCCATAGACTATTCTCATTTGGTGTAATATAATCTGGCCCACAGTGGTGGTAGTTCATCTTTAAAAGCATTTTCCCCTCGTTGGAGGAATGTCTTATCCCCCTGATACTGCAAAAGCTAAATGTGCCTGCATGACAGGAGTGCTTATTTCCAGTCTGCTGCCTCTATATTGAAGGCATGATAAAAAATAAAACATATTTCTGTCTCTCCATGTACTGTATGTATGGTGTCTTTCCACCTCATTTCAGGACTTCTTCTTTAATTTAATTCTTTCTTCTTTAATTGAAGACTCACCTCTTCAGGATGCACCTATCTCCTTCTCTCCCTAGCTCTCCGACTTAGCCTTAGTTGTTTGCTGTAGCTACCTTAGGGTTATTATAATTGTTGTTCCAGAGCTATTGTTTATTAATTATGTTTTCTTTTTCCCTCAACAGGTCATCCATAGGGTTCAGCCCTTCTAACCCTACTGGCACTTGAGACTTGTACCCTTCCCTAGCACTTTAATAATCTTGTTCCCAAAGAAATGCACTTTGTGTTGTAAGTCGCTCTGGATAAGAGCGTCTGCCAAATGCCTGTAATGTAATGTAATGTAATGTAATTTTATGGCTGGAGTTCCATGATGGATTATTAATTGTTGAGAATGAATATGAATTTTGAATGATTGTTTTGATTATTTAACTTGAATATTGCACTCACGCTGTGATTTCTTTCAGTGCACGTTTCTCATAGCTGTGCAGAAACACTGATTGAATCGTATCTTCTTTGATTTTTCTTCAAAGTTAATGAGCAGCTGCATGTTAACAACACCTAACACAGAACTCACATCACTCCTTGCCATACAGCTCTTTCATGGCTCATCTCTGCACCTCACACAGAGCTCACAATATGGGTTTTACAAGTTTACCAGCAATCCTTAGCTTAGAGGACCAGCACGTGCATTGCCTGGTCAATGCTTTCACATTTGCAGGAGCTGTAGAGGAGAAGCAGGCATACCAGGCTGCGGGATCATACTCCGCCCAGACCCTGATGAATTCATCCAGGTGGTGAGGCCCCAGAATGGAGGAGTCCCGGGTGAGGTACTCAAAGTTATCCATGATGACGGCCACAAACAGATTCAGCATCTGTGGGAGCAGGAACAGGGGAGATCCATGACTAACAGGACACCATCAATTGTTTAATAAAGTAACAGGGTAAGAGGGTACCACCATCAATGGGCAGAGCGCCCATATGTCATTTGTGAAACTGTTATTTCAGCAAATTGTTTGTTAGAACCACAAAAAGTAATTGCAATCAGCATATGTCAGCTCCTTCCATTTTGAGGTTTATGAAGCCTCACTCACCTAGAATGACTTTATACTACCACATGCCTGTTCCTATGGCCTATACATAGGTTTCAAACCTGGGCTATGTCAGTAACTGGCTATACTTGTAACATAACTGGCTTCACCCGACTAGGGGTAGAATTTAGTCCAGTGTTACTGCTGCTTTACCTCCTTCTAAAAATTCACAACTTGTTCACAGGCTACAGGTTTTCCTTAGCAAGAAATACACATTTTCTATGACTGTGTGGCCTGTAGGGTATATGATTAAAAAAATGCATTGGAGGAGTACAAACACAGCAGACGTTGTGTGTGTTTGGGGAGACATACGGTGCAATGGGGAGACATAAGGTGCAATGGGCACCTAAAAATGGGAGAGAAATAACTTACACACATTTTAATTTCTTAGACCAACATAGTTCAAAACCTTAAAGGAATTCATAATAAACAGCAATTTGGAAGCAATTCGAAAAGTGCACGGATGTCTTTACTTCTTGCAGCCATCTCCAATATTTCCAACACCTGTTCTAGATTTAACAGGATAAAAAAATAAACCCTGCCAGATTGACACTGTAATCAGTGAGGTGTGTGGTGTATAGTGTGTGAAGTATGGATGGCACAGGCTTTTTGTCTTGAGAAGAACTGACCAGGAAGGAACAGAGGAAGATGAAAGACACAAAGTAGAAGTAGGCAAAGTCACTGCCACAGTCTTTTCCCATGATGCCTGACCGTTCGTCACAGTCACGGTGACTCAGACATGACAGCATTATCTCATGCCACGCCTCCCCTGTTGCACTCCTGGAGGAGAGAGCAAAAAGTTATACACAGCAAGAAGAACAAAAATGGAAAGACAGAGGTGGACAAAATCATGGATAACACAGACAGAAAAATAAAAAACAGTCCAAAATAGAGAAAATGAATAAGGAAGGGGCCTGGTCTTGGTTCAACTTAAAGTGGTCATCTGGGTCTTTGAACCTAAATCAGCAGCAGTACACCAGTGATGACTGGATGTTGAGTAGCAGGTTTTTAGCTCAAGGGGATGTGAACTGATCCTCATGTGTTGCAACCATATATATGTGTGGAATGTTTTCCTCTGAGCAATTAATTGTCTTAACGCATATGAAACAGTATGGGTGGCAGGAATGCATACAGATATGGACGTACCATACAGTGATTAAGCCGTCTCTGATTTAATGTGAACTGATTGCGATGTGTTGAAAACGTGTATGTGTGAAACATGTTCTCTCAACATTACATTTGGTCCAGAGAAAGTGATTCAGCAGCTCATTGGCACAGCAATGAAACCCTTCCATGATATTTAAGTGACTGAAGACTTTTCAATGACGTTCTAAGAATACAAACAGTTTTTGAGAATTTAATTTTCATGTACACAGTAGCAACATTTTTGTGAAACCTGAAATTGGACTGCTTAAAAAATGGAACTGAGGGGTTGTTAGGAATTTATCAAACAAATTCGTATAATATGTTCATAATATTATGTTTCCACATGGACAAATATGCTTGCAGACTCTTTTAGCAACAATTGCTATTGCAAGGCACAATCTGCAAACAGCCTCAATATGAATAGTGAAAAAAAAAAATTGTTGGCGACATCAGCCCATTGACCTTCCTAGTTGCAGTACTTAATAAAATCATGCTGGGATGCAACAACAATACCTATTGATAAAAACAACTTATAATACTTTTAACAAATACTTGTAACAAATAATTGTGCAATAGTTGCAAATTAGACAACAAGGAAAAGTAATAACTGAAATTCTGAACAATACAGTGCGTGAAAGACACAAGTGACTATGTCCACATGCCTCATTTTACATCCCTTCTTATCTTTCATTTTGTATGTGCACAGCACTTTGCAACTTTGCTGTTAAAAATGCTACACAAATGAAGTTTAATATTATTAATATTCTGAATATGAGAAGAAGGAGAACAAAATCACACCATTCTTATAGCAGGCTAATGATAAAGGCTAGAAATGAAGATACTTTGTTTAGAAAGTTGACACAGACACAGAAAAAAGATTAGCAAATGTAGGAAACAGGCTACCCTAAGTGTAGAGTTTGAATCAAAAATAGATCCAAATTAATAAAATTCTTGTACTTTCTTACAATTTTCAGTACTTTCAAATAACTTACAGTTTTTTTCTCAACGGCTCTGTATATCAGTGCCTGTGAGTTCCTGCTACTTATACTTTTCTTGGCATAAAGGACACAAAATAAGTTACATACACTGAGGGTATTGACATTCAATTTCTCCACTTCATTGATGGTATGTCCCTTGCTGTGAAAGTTACAGGAAGCTTACTAAATGAAAGATTTTGTGTCCCTAAACATCAGCCTTTAACAGACATAATTCCAGTGTCTGAGATCAGTCTCTGTACACAGCCAGCGAACATGTCTGTAAGAAGTGGGCCGTTGGTGGAGAGCATGGTTCATTGGGGAAGTCAAGGGCATGACATCAACGTTTACCTGAAGAGCAACATGAGAGCCTGGAGAAAGGTCTGGAAGTTGTTGTGGTGGTTGATAGCCGTTTCCTCATTGAGATCAATGTTCCCAAACACCTGAGAGAGAGAGAGAGAGAGAGAGAGAGAGAGAGAGAGAGAGAGAGAGCGAGAGCGAGAGCGAGAGCAACAGGGCTCAGTGGCAATCTGTGGCCTGGAGGCACACAATGTAGGTGGCTCAGATGCACAAGAAGTTCAAAGGCCAGAACCATGGTGGCTTGAGCGCTCCTGTGGAACAACGTGATACCTCCTGCCGAGTCCATGGGCAAATCGAAATCATCCTCAGCCATCTATCAATTATTAACACTGCCCTATGGCCAGGCCCAATCAGGCACCTGCGCTAATGCTTTCATCTCATGGTGCATTAAAATAGGTCTCTGACACAGAGGAGGTCCAGATGGCTGGACTGTACAGGTTATCACAATTACTGTCATCACCCTTCATTTTTACTACATCATTTCTGACATCTTAATAGGGCTGGAATTGCGACAGCTCCTGAAGCTAAAATGGACTCTGTTAAAATGTTAAGGGAGAGCTCATAACTACCTTGGCTTTTCTTTGTATTTTAAAGGGTACTGGAGTTTGAGCTAACACAGTGGTATGCCATGATTAAACAGCATCCTGGCTATAGTGCTTCTTGCATTTCATAAAAGATGCCATTACCAATGATTCACTATGCTTTGTCTATCTATTTATGGAATCTGTTGCCAATGGGCATGCAATTAAAACAATGGCATCTATTTTAGGAGCAATCATGGAAATCACAGCGCTGCAGTCAATCTGTGCTATGAGCGATGCTTTCTTTAAATAGCTTCACAGATCTGCTGTAGCAACATTTGTACAACAGACATCTGTTATGCACAATTAGAAAATAAAAATGTGAAAATGTCAGCTCTCATGTATTTACACCTTGAATCTATAGTATTATTAACTCCGTACTATCCTTTACTGTTCCTGGTATTGGCATATCCTCAGTATCTCTCTCTGCTTGCAATGTTTGTTGTGACAAAACACAAGCTTTGTTTAAAATTACATTATCTTGACTGCACCAAGACATTTATCTAAAACTCTAGATGCAAAAAATACATCTATATTTTATTTATTTATTTTATTTTTTTTTTTTTCACAAAAACAGTTCATTATAGCATTGGTTATCTAATTGGACCAATTAATTGATTTTTGGTTGCATCTCATTATAATTAGACCTCCTCTGTACTGTTATAATGGTAGCCATAAACATAAGGTTGCCATAAAAATCCCATTGGGTGCAGTAGTTAGACTTCTGAGCCATTTTTATCTAAAGGCTGGCCAAGCATATATCAATCTGTCAAGCTCTATCATGTACAGCATCTTTTACATACTTTATGACTTACAGTTAAAATACTTTGCAACGAATACATCTCTCACAAACTCTGCTACAGAACCACTGGGGCAAGATTTCTTCCAGTGAGAAGATTATCAATAATTCACAATTCAATTCATTCATAAATCATTCAATGGTAATATTTTCTGGTAAATAATAAGCCAATAATAATACTCAATACCAATAATAATAAAATAAACAATGATTCAATTATAACAGTTACAGCAACAAAAACAACCTCAATAATATTAACAATAATAAGAAGAAGAGTAGGAGGAGGCACTAACTTGCATGCCAATGATGGCATAGATGAAGAACAGCATGGCAATGAGTAGGCAGACATAAGGCAAAGCCTGGAAAGAGAGGAAAAACATGTTAATTCAACTCAGTGCCTCTGTGTGAAAATAATTGCAGCAAGGTTTGTAGATCTTCACCTATATTACAGTCAGACAAATTAATCTGACAGTTAATCTGTACTGTTTCTTACTATGTATTTAATTCCTTCATAAGGAAACACAATCACTGTAATTGATTTCTTGAGTTCTTACAGTATTTGTGTAGAATACACTCCAGTTATTTTCATTTGAAATGATGATCGAGGAAGACCATGGGAAAAATTGGATGTGTTTTCACAGGACTGGTTTGCAGAACTAATTTAAAACAAATACCCCAAGAGCGCAATACCAGTAGAGTGCAACTGTGCTGTGCAAGGATGAAATTTAGCCTGTGTATGAATTGTACAATATGTATTATTTCTGCCCAGTTCATTCCTACCGGGACCTGGATTACAAGGTGGACTAGGCCAACCTCAACACAGCAAATAAAACTACATCTCAACAAATCCTGATAAAGTCTAAAGTCTTTTTATTTTACAGATTTTGGAAGGAGTCCTTGGGGATGCAAACAGTGTAGTGTGCCGCTGCACAATTTATTTGATCCTAAGGGCCTCAGCCTCCACAGTATTGAAATGCTCTATGAGTAATAGAAATTCTAAATTTATTTACCTTTATTAACATGTAAAACAAGATGTGCCCAGGATATAAACTACTTGAAAATAACTTTAAGCTCTAAACTGTGTGTGTGTGTGTGTGTGTGTGTGTGTGTGTGTGTGTGTGTGTGTGTGTGTGTGTGTGTGTGTGTGTGTGTGTGTGTGTGTGTGTGTGTGTGTGTGTGTTGAACTCAAAAATTAGCCAAAACAATTAAAAAGTACAAGAATTATCATCATAATATAATGAGATGGTGTTTTTAAGCACAGTGAGAAAACCCTTATGTACTGCAGAGATCCTTTCACTAACCAAAAATAATACATTCTCAGTCCTGACATCCACAAAATTTTATTTGTTACAGGATAACCTCAATTAACATCAAACAATTCTGACTGTCAGGTCGACACGGTTGTCTAATCTAAGATATCAGTCTTAGGTCATATCACTGTGTCTATTTTGGTCTGTCTCTCCCAGTCCCAAAAAGCTGGCCTACACTTCACAACAAACAGAAAAAGATTAATTCTTCATGAGATTCATTTTCATGTCTCACCTTGAAGGACTGGACGAAGGTCCAGAGCAGAATTCGAATGGTGTAGCCTTGCCGCAGAAGCTTGATAAGGCGGGCTGCCCTGAACAGCCTCAGGAAACTCAGATTGATCAGTTTGTTCTATGAGAAGGAAGGAAATGACACATCACTGACTGGAAAAGCCACACCCTTCCTTTTAAGGGATCAAACTCACATGATCATACTGAGAAACACTAAATCCCTCAGATCAGTGTGGCACCAGGAATTCAGCAGAGGGGGGCTGGATTTTGCACTGTATACCGAATGAGGCATGCAAGCTATAGTGGTGCTTGGCACTAGCCAAATATTTTTCTATCAGTAGATCCATGCGCAGCACAGCAGATCAGATGGGCTCGGCTTTGCCCCAGAGGGTGTGAATTGTAGAGAACCTCTTCTGAATTTATAATAGACACAAAACTTCAGGGGGCCCTCAGAGCAGCAGAGAAGGAGAGTGACTTACCGTCTGCAAGAGCAGTTGTTTAGGCAAGGAGGAGGACAGGCACCAGCCAAGAGTGAGTGTGGACATTAACAAAGAAAGAGAAGACAGAAAAAAAGAGGGAGAGAGACAGAGAGACAGACAGAGGGAAGAAGGGAGACAGGAGGAGAGACAGATGGAGGAGAGAAAGAGGAAAACAAGAAGAGCAATCACATGTAGCAGAGAACAATCACAGACACAAACACACACTCTAGCCACTTATAGCCTGAAACACATACACAGTAAGACACTGAAACAGGGTTAAATACACTAACACAGAACATAGCACAGCTATAATTAATGAGCATTGTGAATCCTGCTTGGGTATATGTGACATGTGCTTAAAAAACATACTGTACAATCTGTCTAAACTTTAGCGATGTTAAAATTACTACCAGTTGTGCATTACTGTGATTTATCTTTTTGTGCCATTCGAATGTGAAAAAGAATATGACACAACTACTAATCAGTTACTTGCACAAAACATGCTGGCTCAATCTCTTTGCACTGGTTGTAATTGGAGTTTTAAGTGCCCAGTGATATTTCCCCTTGTTCATTCGTCACCACCTCAAGCTGAAACTCCATGGCATTCTAAAAAATAAAGCCACCCTCCTCCTTCCAACTGCCATAAGCCCTGCCCCCAAACTTCAGTCCTGCCCACTCAGCTCCTGCTTCTCACCAAAGTAAATTGTTACAATTCTAAGACAAGTTAGAACACTCTAATCAAGCATGCAAACAACATTGTGTGGTGCTCACATTAATCTCCGTGACTAAGATATCTGTTATGCTTCCCAGCACAGTCACAAAGTCAAATACGTTCCAGGCATCCTTCAGGTAATTCTGAGAAGGAAAAAGAAGAATGTAAAAAAAGGATGGAGGACATTCATAGTCAATATTCTTCCTGTTTAGTATTTACATATTCAAATCCCACACATTTGTGTTTTTCTACAGTGTGATCCTGCTGGTTTATAGATGTCCCATACTGCACATGGAGCAGTGACAAAGCCACTCAGAACCCATGAAAAAACCGTTCCCTCAGCCAGGACAATCTGTCAGACCATACAGTAATTACAGCACACTGCTCCGCTATCCCTGGCCATTTGTTTAATGACAACATCCAGCTACCGGCAGACAAGCGGCTGGCGCCCCTAGCCATTGCAGTAAGTGATTATAAGGTCAGTGAATCTGCTATACGGGCTGAGACCATTTTTACAAATGAGAGTCAAACTTGTATAAATTTGGTGGGTGACAGGATGGAGGTGGGGTGGAGGGGTGAAAGATGAAATGCTCTGCTTTGGAGGTAGATGGGATTCTGTGTGTGTATAAGTGTGTGCACACATGTGTGTGATGTCCATAGTGTGGTCCCTGCAAGACGCTCCACATGGTTGCCACATCTGTCTCTTATGCTCATTTGGCTCAGTGGGACTAGGAGCTTTTCCTTTGGATTATGGCGAGTGGAAAATTCTTCTGTCAGAAAATTTCTGACAAGACTCCATTCATCACTGCACTCTGCTGTATGATGGTGGGCGTGGCACAGGGGTGAAATAGTGGGTATGTAGTTTTCCTCCAGAAAAATGTACCTTCTGAAAACTAAATGGAACAGAATCGAAACCAAGTAACACAGGCAGTGGGAGCATGCTGGAATCTCTAAACGCTGTAAACCCTGTATGATGAAGGTTATAATGCAGGAACTCCAAGACAACAGAGTGGCCCAGAAGAGTGAAGCCATCATTTAGGTTGGAGGGTGATCTACATGACATTAACTAATGAATTCATATGTTGCTGTGAGAAAGAGGTACTTTGGAATCCTGTCACCTAAACTTCTGCACCATAGTCAGTGGCTGCCACCTCTACAGAGCTAATGGAAGAGGCATTCATGTGCTTCACTGAGAAGCTATGATGTGCTGTCAATGACTGACCTATAGGGATGAGTCAAAAAACTGCTGTACACAGGAAAATTCCCCTAAGTGTATGCTATGCTATGGTGTGCCAAGACAATTTGCGAGTGCTTCAGGGATTTGCTGATTTAAAGTGCCATTGCTACTGGCCTAAATACCCTCAGGGGAAATGAGAAAAAATAAAGACTATTTTAAACAAGCTTAGCAAAGATGAGGAGGAACATGTGAGGACCACCAGTTGGCGGCTGGGATCTGCGCTCTGTCAAAACCCATCAGTTCAGCCCCTGAGCAGAATCTCACTCACACTGGTACAAACATAGACAGCTCCCTAGAACAGCTAATATTCCACTACTAATAATATGTCTGGAAAATACACATTTGCACTCCTGATATAACAACAGGTTAATCCAGAATACTTTATTACTGAAGTAGAAAAATCCCAATGCAAGACTCACAAGTGGACCAAAGGCAATGATTTTGAGGATACACTCCAAAGAGAAGAGGGCAGTGAAGACAATGTTCAGGTACTTGAGCATAGCCTCGTAGAACTGTGGGGCACCATGGAACTGGGGAGAGAAAGACAGCAGATTGGACAAATCCCATCACAAAACCCCCAAGAACATACAGGGGAAAACTGAAGCTGACTGGATATACAAACATCTAGAATGAGGAGGAGACTCAAAGCTGATTAGAGTTTCTCAACAGACCAGACTAGAATTGAAAAAAATACCTCTGAATAACATTCATTTATGCACATACGCCAGCAAACAAATAAATAAAGACAAACAAACACAAACACACACATACACACACACACACACACACACACACACACACACACACACACACACACACACACACACACACACACACACACACACACACACACACACCGTTTTATGTATTCTGTGCCTGAGTAAATGGACCACAGTGAGGAGTGAGCTTGCTCCTATTGGACCTGCATCAAAGTAATGTGAGGATCAGGTAAACAAAGCATATTGAGGCTTGCGGCTCTTTGAAATTCAGTCAGGTGTTGTTTCAGCTGCGATGACAGGGGAGTAGCCTGATTGCTGATTGTTGGAGAGCTGTATTCCTGTTTGAAGTCTGCAGCATAAAACACTGTGGGAAAGATGAAAACTGAGGGGCCTTAGGGCTGGCACTTCAAACTCTGAGAAACCAGAAAACAGTGTTGCCACTGTCTGCTAGATTTCAGTTTCCAACTATGAGGGCCTTAGGTAAATTTATTAGGTATGTATTACCTGGTGAAAGAACCCTCCAAATCTTGATCAAGGGACTCTGTCAATTTAGTGATGTCAGAAGACCCTCCTTAAATGCTTTCTCTGCGCAGTGAGAATGGACACTAACCTTCATCATCAGCACCACGGTGTTGAGGGCGATCATGGTTAAGATGGAATACTCAAAGGGTGGAGACACCACAAACTTCCACATCCTGTACTGGAAGGACTGCTGGTTCTGTGGCATGTAGCGGGTCAGGGGCTTGGCATTGATGGCAAAGTCGATACACGCTCTCTGGAGAAGACATGCACCCACTCATTTTATGGCATGCTAAAGCTTGCATTAGCAGTGTGCATACATTTTTTCTGATTGGTCATCATAAATAGCATTGGTCAATACTGAATATCTTCATTTTCTACAAATGGTATGACCATCATTAAGACCAATAACTGTCAATACCAAAAGGAATCCACATTCCATTCCTCTTTGCTAGTTGGCCCAGTTTCATCTTTGTAGCCCTTTCAATAATCAAAAACATTAAAAATCGCATAACAAATGGTACGTGCAGAATTGTTCTCTCAGGTATGGTTAATCTCAAGATTTAATCTCCCAACCATGAGTATAATTGAAAGCTCCAGCTCCATAAGGCTTTGTATAACTTTGCTTCATGGATATCAATTAACAACCATAACAATAAGGTATGCAAAGCTAAGATTCAGGTTCCATGTAGTTCTCATAAAAACAGAGTTTCCTTTTTTTGGGCTATATATTTGCCATAATTTGTTTGTAGTATGCTACAGTCAGAACAGGATTTAGCATATGTACATGCTGTTCATAATTTCAGATTTCAGATATCATGGCAGTAATTTTAAACATCCTACACGATGGGGTTGTAGCCATAAGTGTAAGCTATTCATCCATTTAGCAAGTCAGAGAAGATAAAACATGCATAATTAAACAGGCACATCTAAACTATACTGCAGTCTAAACAGACTTAACAATGAACCACATGACACTAGGGAAGCAATGATGCCTGGGTAGAGAAAAACCTCAATGTTTGTTAAGCAACCTTACAAGGCATCTAGCTTATTGGTAATCTATTCACAGTGTTAGTTTGCAATCACGCCCCAAGTTGCTTGACATCATCAACATCATCACCAATCATCTTTTTAACCTGTGATGTTTGGCAGTGCTGTTGCCTTCCTACTGTGCACTGCAATGCATTCAACAATTACTAAAAACTTCAATTGGAATCTTATGATTTTAAAATCCTTTAATGCAAAGAAAGTTACCACCCAATTACATGATTATAACGGTGACCAGAGAGATTTAAAATCCCACAAAAAAATATAAAAAGAAATAACTCTGACTTGGAATGTTTTCCACTTATGCTAAATTTGTGTGGAAGCATGGAATACAAATGATGAATTTTTTTTTTTTGTTCCACTAAGACAATCCTTCAAGGATTCAATGTTTAGTCAAGACAAAATAGCTGCAAATCCAAAAAGGAGGAAAAAAAACAATAACAGTAATAACAACAGCTATTGTAAAAATGTGTATATCTTTTAGGCTGTTAACCCATCCACAAGCCTATAAGGCCTATGAACTGTCCCTCCATCCCCTCCCCTACTGAGTTTCTATGAATCCATTTGAGAGGAACCATCTTAATGGACTGTGAGAGATTGATTACTTCTCCAGCAGCTCCATTCTCCCACCAGTTGGCGAGAAGTGCAGGCTAGCATATGGAAGAAGGAAATTTATTTTCTGTGGGACTCAATGGGTTCTGCCTAATCGGGTCCCCCTGGAAAGGAGGCCCAGAATGGCTCGCTAGGTCTGTTCGCACCAGGAGACGGACCGACAGGAACCGGTAGATTGTTCAACCCCAGTCTTCACCTGGGAGTGTTTGCCTGTTGCCCCCTACTGGGCTTTGCCAACAGATATGCCATGCATGTCTTGGGATGACGGCCATGCCCACAGAACACTAGTATGGCTTCTCGCCATCGCATCACCATTCAAGTTGTAAGGTGAGTGTCTGAGCCTGATTCATCACAGTCAGCCTATCAGGACCCTGGACTTCCCAAAGAGCGAGTTTGCAGACAAAACAAAATCTATACTGGAGGAAAGGAAGTAACAGCATATTATATTCAGTATTTATTTCTTAATACTAGAAAAACTGATATCAATATCTGGGCCCAGAGGCACTTTGTAAGACTGAGAAACAGAATCACTGGATGAAATCATTTCCTGCATTTGATATTATTTTTCAAGGTTGACTGTAAAATATAATAGAAGGCCTGTTTTCATTTAAAATGTTTTAAGCATAAACAGTAAACTTGCAAGAAAAGGTGAGAATCTTTTTCTGGATAATGCAGGACATTCAGTGAAAGGTTTAGTGGAGGATCATTTAACAGAAATGAGAAATGAGAAAAATTCTGTTTCAAACAGAGAACATTATCACACTGATGGTAAAGCATGTTGCAGAAATCACTGCCTGTTCTGTGGCAGGTACTAGGGCAATGATCAGGTGGACTTGAATGGATCAGCTGACAGGATGTTCATTTGGAATAAATTGCACAGTTCATCTGACAGGATCTGCCTGGATCAGCTGGCAGGAAGTGAACAGATTATTGACGTGCACTATCATTCTAACAGACACACACAGGAAGGATATCTGAATGTAACCATACCTCATTCTTCTCCAGGCTGCACTCTGACATGGCCTTGTCACCCTGCTCTTGGAAAGTGATGATGATAAGAGCCACAAAGATGTTGACGAAGAAGAAGGGGAACACCACAAAGTAGACCACGTAGAAGATGGACATCTCGATGCGGAACCCAGGGCTGGGGCCTTGATCTTCGAAAGTAGCATCCACAGAGTGCTTCAGGACCCTAGAGAATAGTGGAAAGGATAGCCTGAATGAATTTCATGTATATAGCTCCTTTAATCTCAAAGTACTTTACCCTTTACTTCAATCACCAACAGCATTCCTTTTTCACCAGAACACACTGTGTACACACTGATGTAGACAGGAAGAAGGGTAATATTAAGTTAATGAAAATTAAGTCTGACTTGGTGAGCAGTTCAAAAGAGCCAGGTAGGAAATGTGGCCAGGACACTTGGGAGTCCCCTATGTTTTGTACCATGTGACCACATACTTCCAAAATGAATCAGATCCCCATGTGTTTTCATGTCTTATCACAGGCTAGCAAATTTGACATTCTGTGTCATCATTTTCAGCCATGGATTCACACTTTCTTTCCGGTTTAGGTATGACTTACCACAGTAATCAAAGAAATACTACTACTGTCTGGGCAGTCTCAGACTTTCATTTTGTGAAGGATACACGCAAATCGACTCACACCCGGGCAGAAAAGACACCACCCCATCATTTTTACACATCACGTATTGCTGAATTATTTAATAATCTACTTTAATGATTTTGTTGAGGACAGAGGGATGAGGAAAGGGAGATATGAAGAATTATGGACTTTAGGGAAATTGCCCGCTCTCTCTGGCATGCTGACCTGACAAGCCTGGATACTCCACTTAAATAAGATATAAATCAAAGCCAATTAGTGGGACCAGTTCTGTACATTTTCTGCGAAAAACCTGAAACACACATTCAACCCTAGCCGATCATAAAGACACATATAACTGTAATGTCTATACTGCGATGCATGGGGCCTTGTTTATTTATTTCTTTAGTTTTTCAATGTGGAGGTGGTATTCAAAAGGAACTTCAGAGGGATGGTGCTTCAAACGTGCTGATGGTCATGGCCTTGGATCACAGGAAACAGAATAAAAGGAGACTAAGGTCACATGGGGGGAGGCTGAGGATTTGGACGAAATGGCTGTAGTTCAGAGCAGCACAGAGTTTTAGCAAGTGTGTAATGTGTGGGAAACACCTTGTTCTTACTGAAACCCTTGCAAGACCAATTAAATAGAACCACCTGTTCTTGGTGTGACTGCACCCATATTGTCAAATGATGTTCTTTTATATATTTTTTTCAGTTTTAAATAGTATTTAAGATGGAAAAAATAAAGACGACATAAACTGGTTCTAATTTTGATCATCAGCCTCCCCTATACTCCAATACACACAAACACCCTCATACTCATAGACATACACAAACACACATTCCCATGGCTCAGCCCTTCCAAAGAATACACAGACTCTCACACTCACAGACACATGCACACTTACGTGGGCCAGCCCTCCCCAGTGGACACGGTGAAGAGGGTGAGAAAGGCCCATAGCACATTGTCGTAGTGGAACTCGTATTTCTTCCACTCCCGTGGCTGGGCAGTCACTTCGTCCTTGTCGTAGTCCAAGAATTGACCCCTGGACAGGAAGAAAGATGTAAAAGAAAGAGAAAAGGGAAGGGGAAGAGAGTGAAAAATATTTGTGTGTATCCTAATGCATTTTTCTTAATTTCAGGAAATGCATAAAGAATGTATAACACTAAGCATTTCAGTGTGAGTTTTTGACAACTTATTCACTGTTCGTTGTCATATGACAGCTACTGTGACTGAATTTATCATAAAGAACTAAAGGTTTCCATAAGCACACTCCATACAGAAGTTAAGGAATATTAACATAGCAATCAATGGACAGACATGCATACAAACAGACAGATAAAACAGATGCCAGCTGCACATGGCAGCAGGCTGTGAATGACAACATGCAGGCCAGCACTATGTGGTGCTACAGTGCTACAGGCCCTAATCTGCAGAGGGCTTGGTAGGTGACATCTGCACAGCCAGGGTCTGGTTTGCACAGCTGTGGTCCCATATGCGCAGCCAGAGTCACAGCTGCACAGCCAGGGGCCGTACTGCATCTGCACAATCAGATAGGGGGTGGGGGTAATAGCTGAGCAGCTTGTTTTGGCACTGTGCAGCCAGGCTAAAAGGCAGCTGGTTGACTGTACCTGCAGTCTTTCTCCAGCCCCTTGGACTCGTCGGTGCAGTAGAAGAACTTGCCCTTGAAAAGCTGTACAGCGATGACGGCGAAGATGAACATGAAGAGCATGTAGACAATGAGGATGTTGAGCACGTTCTTCAGGGAGTTCACCACACAGTCAAACACAGCCTGAGGACACACAGATATACACACATAAAGGTACTCGCAGTATATACATAACGATGGATCATTATTGTCACATTGAAAGTAACACTGAATTTTTCCTGTAATGTCATATACCTGTTGCTAGATGCAGTAAAACACACTAATACTTTCTATGGAAAACCTCAGAATTCCACTCTGCTAGTGGATCTGTTTTGTTCAAGTAAGAACAAATTTTGAAATGATGCATTGTACTCCTTAGAATGACATTAAATAGATTTTATAGGTTGTGGGCACCATGGCTGATTTTGGCTGATGTGAGGAAAGAGAGGGGGTAGGAAATGGTTTCAGACCCCAGTCTTGATCATATCTTTATCTTCCCTGTTTGTCACTCTGCTCACATACCCCCAACTCCTCAGCATTGCCACTACCTCCTCACTGTCACACTGTGGACAAAAAGGCTATATCAGGCTGAGTTCAGAGGGCAGGTTCTGAACCACAATCATACTGTCAGTTTGGACAACTGGACATTACTTTTCCATTAGTTTCGGCAAACAAAGGTGGCCAACTTTCATTTTTTACATAGAGATGTAACCTACCTTCAGTTTTGGCAGAGATGGGTGACCTAGCTTTAGTTTGGGAAGAGAGAGATGACCTACCTTCAGTTTGGGCAGAAAGAGGTGACCTACCTTTCGTTTGGTCAGAGAGAAGTGACTTACCTTTTGTTTGGTCAGGGAGGGGTGACCTACCTTTCGTTTGGTCAGGGAGAGGTGACCTACCTTTTGTTTGGTCAGAGAGAAGTGACCTACCTTTTGTTTGGTCAGAGAGAAGTGACCTACCTTTTGTTTGGTCAGAAAGAGATGACCTGTCTTCATTTTGGGCAGAGAGAGGTGACCTACCTTCAGTTTGGGCAGACGTTTTATGGTTTTGAGTGGCCGCAGAACACGCAGTACTCTCAAGGACTTTATGGTGCTGATGTCCTTTCCTTTGCTCCCTCTGTACAAAGGAAGCAGAGAGTTACTACCACACACACACACACACCTCCTGTGTCAGTGTGAATTACTCCCAGGTAGGACCAGGAGATAAAAATACTGTTTTCAGGTTTTAAAGACTGTAGTTTAATGAAATATCATTATATCTTATTGTTTATTAAAATTTCTGATAATGTATACATTCAAAAATGGCATACAATGTTTTAAAAATGTGAACAACTAGATATAAACTAACTTGTATGGCTTGTCACATTGATATACGTTATCAACTCAACTGTGTGGGTCAAGTTTCATTGCACACCTCCGGAGAGTGAAGATGAACTGAAATATTTGCTGAGGAGTTCACCACCTCCTGGCTTTTGTTGCTAAATATATTAGCTTTTAAAAATACATTCCAAGTCAGCCAATCAGATTTTAGTTAAAATGTAAATGTTGCTTTAGTGTTAATCTCAGGATATTGGACAAACTACACTCTTTGTAAATATCTAGTACCATTTTCTTGACCCTAAAAAATCCACTGAATTGAATATCTAAAGTACACTAGTCTTTCAAACATGGCAGGGAAACAAGTTACATTAAAATCAGGTATCCTGTTAATTGAGCTAATGTGGTTCTCTGAAACTGTCTCCCACACTGTCCCCAACCCCACTCCAGGCTGAAAATTGATTTGTGATCTCATAATAGCACATGCCTCATCAGACCATTCCGTTGTGCGGGCCATGTAATTGTGCTTTACATGGGCTAGCTAGATATATTCCACAGTAGGCACATGCATGTACATTAAGTTGAGTTGATTATTCTACAGAGACAAAATAATTTGTCCTCCAATTTAATCCATGCACAGGCCAGGAAGAGTTAAATTATGATGCATTCTGATGGTGCATCTGGTGTCTGTAGAATAAACAGCACAAATTGATAGAAAAAGCTCAAAAAGAAACTCTTATGATTAAAAGTTTCTTTTTTAGGAACCACTGCTGTTGTAGGACATAAATCCTTGATAATAAGTCACAAAGCTGGGGTGGAGCTGAGAGATGCTGAAAGAGAAAACATAATGTATGCCAGGGTCTGTTTTGGCTGATGCTGAAACTAAAGGAGACAGGAAATGGTTCAATTTTAATTTTTCCACAATGAGCTGATGAAATAAAAAAAAAACAGTTTAAATAAAATATACTAGCTTTTTACAGATGACAAAATATAATCCAGATAAAAGCTGTCTTTCCAAAGCTATTTTAGGACCACAATTATTTTGAAATAAATATTACAGTGCAAAATAACATTTCTGCAAAACCAACGGTGCTCTTAACTAAAAGCCTTCCAAATGATAATTCTCCAAAATACATATTTTTCAATAAAAGCCATGAAACGGAGTAAGCAAAGAGCCAAGAAATCTGAAAAGAGCAACATTGGATTTGACTTGATTTGATTACAGGGCCAGTCCCACAATTGGCAAGCCCTGTTGTCATAGCTACAGTGATTGACAGATTTATGAATGGGATAGTGAAAGCCTGCTCAGAATACAACAACAATGTTAAACAGAATGAGGGCATGTATTGTATCTGCTGGACGCTTGTGGTGGGGAGGTTCTGTGTTTCTAACATTCACAACTCTATCATTGCCAATACTTAGGAATTCCAAGTGTTAAAAATATCCCGTGGAACGTAAATTAAGAGAAGTGGTCATAAAGAAAAGTGAAGGTAAAAACAACAGCAAAAGCCGAAATATTGGTTGTCTTGAAGCACACATATGCAGAGAAGGAATAATTGTTAAAATAAATAATAATTGATAATGATGTTCTGTTTGATTACCCAGGCCCTGTGGCATGCTTATGTGCACACATATTCTACATATGCCCAGATAATAAAGGCTTTGTAACTATTTCCCTTCTCTGTGCATGTTTGCCTGAAGACTGCAAAAAAAAAAAAAAAAAAAAAAAAATATATATATATATATATATATATATATATATATATATATATATATATATATATATATATATATATATATATATATATATATATATATATATATTTAAAAAATATATATGTTATTTGTTTTCTTTTCTTTTATATCATCATCAATACCAGGAGCATGTATGATGAAGTGCCTACAAAAGTTGGGGTAGGGGAATCCTAAATGATTTCATTACAATGCTCCTGAACCCAGGAGTGACAAAATTAATTTCAATCATATGAGTATATATTCAACAGCATAAATGATCCTTAATTGTTGAATTCATCCCATTTAAGGGCATCTGCTTTGCAAATAATAAAAAAAATGTCAGCAAATCTAAAGAACAGGACACATTTCTCCCAGTTAATTGAATTTCTTTCACTTAGACATGCACATTGTTCTGATTTTTTACGTAACTATTAATCAGAAAAGAATACAAAACCTTATGATTTTATCAAACCATATGCTGAAATGATTCTGCATAATAAAGGACAAAAGTACAAAGTTCATTTGTGAAGAGGGGGAGCAGACTCTCCAAATGGACACAGAAAAAAATGATCCTTTGGTTTGAATAGGTCATGTCCATTCTTGTACAGGTCATTTCCTGGACTGGGCTGTACCCAGATTGACCAGCGAGGCTACATATTATCACGCCGTGGTTACTTTTTCTCCTCCCCCCTCCCCCTCTCTGTATGTGAGGGGGGGCGGGGGAGGGGGTTCTACACGGTCTCACTGGCATGCACATCTCATGCTCTGGTGGTACACGTTAGTCTAGCATGCTACAGTTCAGTACGACCTGTGTTAATACCGAGGGAATACTGGACACAACGGGACAGACATTCTGACAGCTTTCACAAGAAGCCTCTCGATCAGCACACTACAGGGGCTTAGGGGACAGCATTTGGGGAATTATGTGAGAATTTCTGTTAAAACTGTCTAGGTGCATCTCAGCTGAAAATGATCTGGGAATTCCTGAGTCTTCCTATCCCCACAGATAAAACGACAGCTTTATTATGTTCTGATTCTTCTGGCACAGCTCTTTGACACTACTCAAAAATGTCTTACTTTTCACTTTGGCAGTTTTCTTCACACTATTTACATTTTAGCATTTTAGCAAAACTCTTTACCAATTAGCTTTTAATTGGGTGTGATTAGCTGCTCGCTCTATCCTGCTCATGCAAAGGCAGAGATGAACAATAGATGAATAGAAGTTTTACGCCAAGAGGGGCGTTTCCATGTTTTTCTGTTCTCGCGTGATTAAGAAACCTCATCATTGTTCGTGATTGTTTGATGAACATCTGAGCTGCTGAGTACAAAATTATGAGGTGTGACATCAGCTGTGCTTCATTCATATGGAGACTTTTGCTGACTAACGTCAGGCTCTGGACAGAGAAGGCAATCCATTGAAAGCTCTCAGACTGACTGTGACACTGCGGCAGCCTCTGGCCGGTACAGAAGACAGACCAACGGAAAGGTCAAGAGGCATAATTTTTAGCCTAACTAATGAGGAGGCAGGGTAAGGGTGGGGGGTGAGGGGAAGAGTTAAGGCTGGATTTTGAGGGACAGGACATTAGAAGGTTATGTCTTAAAGAACAGATAGGAAGGAGGGGGATCCCCACCTTGTGACGTTTTGCTGCGATCTAATGAAGGAAAGCAATGATTAAAAAAGCAAAAAAGTAAAAACAAACAAGAAAAAAACAACAGAGGACATTATGGCTGCTTCACAGAAACAGATGAAAGAAACGAAACATTTTTACATAAATCCATTAAGAATCCATGAGAATTCATTTAGTAAAATAACCTTCAGTATTTACATAAATCATTAAATATTCATATTTCTAACACAGGAGACTGAAATAAAATGAAATACCGTATAATGAAGAAGTGCAGAGAATGGAAGTGCTGAGCAAGATGTACTGGGCTGGTCACAAATTAGGAAGTTTTATTGGAAAAACTTGAACTTTATGTAAAGTTCCAATGAAAACAGAAAAAAAGGCATCTGGTAGCATTACTGCTATTCTACTCATATTAGTTTGATGAGGTTTGATGGATGTTCTGCACTGGTAGATATTTCAGAGGTGGAAATCATTTCTGTAGCAGCATATATACTGCACAATTTGTATCCGGCATGTAATGAAAGGGGGAAAACGATTCATTCTGCCACAGATATAGATCACGGACACAAGCGCTACAGAGACAGTGGATTTGTAAAATTACATTTGAGAAAAAGAGACTCAGATCAACAATGTGGCATTCAAGGTCAGGTTCTGAAAATGCATGAGATGGGTGAGGTTGAGTGAGGTGGAGATCAACTGGCTGCGTGTGGTTCATCATGGAACCTCTTCATACTCAGGACACTGGTCACAAGGGACACGCAGTAAGTCGCTTGGTCGTAATGACCAGCAGGGTGTTGTCAATGCATCAAAGGCTACCGATTCTGACCGGCAGAGTGTTGCTCATGCATCGGTGAATGACCGGTAGGGTGTGGTTCAATGCATTGATACTACCAGGTCTGACTGGCAGGGTGTGGTCAATGCATTAGAACTACCTGGTCTGACCAGCACGGTGCAGTCAAATGCATGGAAGACCTCAGTACACAGTACACCAAGGATTCAAACCCACCTCGTTGAGGTTTGTTCTGAACTTGGGTTAACAAATGTATACACAATATTTATTCCATACTATTCTATATATACATATAAATTGTACTATAAATATGTTATATGTGTATGTCACTTACACAGAATCATGAGTCCAGAGCTTTGCTGGAACTTGGAAACAAGAGAGAGTTGTGTAAGTAACACAAAACAGTAGCCTGCATTTATGCTCTTTATTAGTCAAGGATGCTCAAGGTTGAGAACAAACCATAGACCAAAGCGGCTGAATCCAGGCCCAGTCCTTAGGGATGGAGAACGATGTGGCCATCAGCAACACATATGCTTCCTCTTTATGTTCCTCTCAGAATACACTCTACACACTATCCTTCAGACTTTAAATACACAAGAATCCTCTCTGACTGTCTGGCAACTGTCAGTCAGTGAACACTGATTGATAGCATGAAACAGCACTGATGCAAATTCATTTCTGTATGTAACTGCTCTTTTTGCACTTGCTTTGGTTAAATCATATCACTTCACTACAACTTATGTTTACAGTTTTATCCTAATAATTTTACCGCATTATAGGCTTTTATGCTAGGATAACTACCAACTACGACAAACTGCTTCTGCATTCGATGTTTACTTTATTTGCAACTACAATGATTATGGTCCTGCACCAACTCCAATGATAAAAATAATTACTATTGTTTTTGTTTGTGAATCAAAAGATGAACCTAATGGTTCTGCACTGTACTTAGCAGGAGTTTAAAATCTCAGTTTTAAATCACTAGATCAAAAATCTGCCTTACAACTAGAACAACAAATCTGTGAGATAAAGAGCAGCTGTCCCAGCTCTTATTTATTTCTGCAATAGATTCTAAATGTTTATCCACCTTGGCAGGGAAATGTTTGCAGGTTCATCTTGAGCTTCATGTATAAAACATTGTCTGTGCTGCTTCATGGGCATATGCAAAAATAACCACTGCTTTTTAAGCCAACGGGCCGACTGTACGTCAGATAAAACCAGCCGGCAGAGCTCACATTCCCCTCTGAGAAGTTTGATTACAGGAGACCTTCTGTACGGTGAGTCCCTACTGGTGATCTTTATAGTAAACAAGAGTTGGACAGAAATGCGAATGCCCCTCAGGACAGAGGAGGTGAGGTGACTGGGATCGGTGGACGTTAGAGGACGGAGCGGAGGTGACGATGAGGAGACTGACGGACGATATGAGACGGACGGCTGAGAATGAAGCTGCAGGACACACTGCATGCTGCCCTATCGCTCTATGGGCTGAGGCACAGGCCCTGGTGGCTTACAGAGAGAGACAAAGAGACAGGCAAAAGGACAGAGAGCAGGAAAGCATTACCCCATGAAGCTCCTGTTAGCGGTCCCAGTTTGGGGGGAGGAGAGGAAGAGTCAGAGTAAATACCACAGAAACTGCAAGCACACACACACACACACAGACATGTATGCATTCATGCATGTGGGCAAAACCACATACACGTATGCATGTATGTTCACTGGGCCTCACACACAAACATATACACAAACACACTCATTAATGCATACACTCACAAATGCAAATACACACATTCCCACATACAGGCCAGTATTAGCTAAAGGCAGTTTCTGTATACTGTATTTTCATCAGCATGTTTGCTCACAGTGATGCTGCACTGGATATCAACTACAGAAAATAGGAACAGAAATGAGCATTTGTTTAAGGATTTACTGACAGGCCCCAAGCCTTAAATCATTGCGCTGAACTCAAAACTGTACAAAAAACAAGCAACAGTTCTCTCTAGGCAATAGCCTGAAGTTTATTGCTGTAGGCAGACAGATCATGATGATTTCTTTTTTATTCAATAAATCAATAGAAAGTGGGTCAAAGATGTCATAGAAGGTAAAGACACTCCCTCCTAATTCCCTTCCACATGAGCACATGTGCAACATCTTTATAACAATTTAACACTTTACTTATTGATGAACAGTCAAAATGAAATATTTCCTCTGTATCCACCAGGATGATTTATCATCTATGATTTTGTCACTGTAAAGAGTTCGTTTACCACACAGCTCAGACAGAGCCATGTTTCAGCACATGTCTCAGAGCGAGGGAAATTTGTATGGATTAAAAATCTGTATCTGTTCTGTTCCCTTTTCTGCAAAAAGCATAGTTCATTTGAATATAAATATATGAGAATTACGCACTAATATTTTAGAACAAAATTATATTGGACTGTTAAGGCAACATCAAACACCCAGATCTAAACCTCTACTTGTTTTCACCAAGCAGTTTACGATTGGAATAGTACTACACAAGATGAAAAACATGACAAGTGAAGAAAGGACATCTTTTGAGCTCCAAGTTCATATTTTAACAGATACTCTACTAACTCCTTACAAGATTGTTTGATGTTTGGCCTCCCTTGCCAATGCAAATCACTGTGTTTTCTCATAGTCTGTTTTCATCATATTTCATGATATTTGTGGATGAAAACAATAAATAAAAAAGAAGACAAATACTAAGAGGAACTTAAACAAAAATCATAGGAGGCAAATAAAAAAAGAATTGTACTTACGAAAATGCGAATGCCACCAGTGCTCCACTAACCACAATGAAGTCCAGAATGTTCCAAAGATCTCTGAAGTAGGACCCAGGATGCAGCAAGAGGCCCAGATCCACCATCTTAACAAGTAGAGGAGACAGGGAGGTGAAATTAACCTTACCCCTGGATTCAATCAAAACTGTCAACTTTGCCTGAAGACAATGGAACATCCCCTAGTGCACTACAGAGGCAGATTATTTTTCAATCTAATAGAACTTTGTCTCACAACAGTGACCTTTAAACCCCTTTTCCCCTCATTCTAAGCTTAGTGTCCCATAAGATCCCATAATGTCATGTCGTCAACTTCCTTTAAGAAAGAATGGCCTTAGTTCAGGTCAAAAAACAGTATTTTTGTTGTTTGTGGTTGTATGGGCTCAACACAAGACTAAATGAACAATTTCCCATAACTGACCTGTATGTTCCAATGATACATTCAGGTGTGTGAGCATAATGTATCATTAAAATATGTATAGTTTAGAATGATGCATGGGGAATGAAGCGGACCTGAGCTGACATTATAAGCGTTGCTTAAAAACTGATTATTTATTTATTTTTTTTGGAAATCAAGCAAAACCATGAAACAGAAAGGGTTAGTAATGAGCATGAGAGCTCGATTTCAAAAAATGTTTCAACTCAAGGACTCAACAGCTTTAGGCATAGCTCTGGAAAATATGATTAAACTCTCAGAATGTGTTAAATATGCTTTCATCTCTGGTAACTTTCACACAAAGAAGGTCACAGAGTTGTAAATGTCTGGAGGTATTTGTATGAATTGACTTGTAAAGACAATTGAGTTTAATGTTAGGCTAATTTTTGTCTGGGCCAATGAGTAATGTGTCTGTGGTAGGTGTTTTGGGTTTGCCAGTAATTTGAGAAAATTTGGGACTCATACAAACACAGAAGAGAAATCTTTACCTTAATCACCATCTCAAAGGTGAAAACACCTGTGAAGACATAGTCTAAGTACTTGAGCACCTGAAAAAGTGTGTGAGACAGAAAAAAGAAATTATGTCAATTTTGAAACTCAGCTCACAATTTCATATTCACGTTGTGTAAAAGGTCATTCACACCCTCAGCTTGTGGTGAGTTCTGTCAAAGGGCAAACAGATGGTTCATGTCTCCTCTGCTCCAGATACAAGACTAGTCAGTCTGTCATTTTGGGGTTAGGCTTCAAATTTCAGTATTTTTACCCTCCTGTTTCTTTGAAATCCACTTTAAGTACTATAAGCATAAGTAGATCAGGATGCAAAAGGGATAATTCACATTTTTGCACATGCAAGAAACATAAACCCCTCCACCCTAACACACACAGAGAACCCCACATAGGGGATGTAGGGAGGCTCACGTTGTTGCGCGGGGCATTGGGCTGTACAGGGTCTTCAGCCGCCAGCGCAATGCTGCTCATAGCGATCACCACCAGGATGCACATCTCGAAGTAGCGTAGGCTCACCACGTAGTGACAGAGACGCCTCACCCTGACAAAACGAGACAACGGACATGTCTGAGAACGCTAGGCATCATTGTTCTGTAGCCTCCTTCCTGTCCCTGTGACTCCACAGGAAGTCTGACCTGAGCAGAATCCCCTGTCACTTATGACTGGGTCTCTAAAGGCCATTTTTTGCTTGCAGTAAACACCTAAACTCCAAAAGAGGATTTGACCTATGTCTGCAGGCATGTCATCTAGCACATTCTCTCACTTAAAAAAACTGTTTCAAGAGATAGGGGGCGCCAGACAGAAAATCACTATCTGAGTAGTTCTCTCGGCCCTTCAGAGGCTGTAGCTTGTTAGCGCTTGCTTGAAGTTCATTGATCTGAGGGTTTACGTGGAGATTTACAGACTCCAGAGAAAAAAAGCAATGACACTGAGACATTTAAGCAAGAATGGATTTTTAGGATAGCACTACACACAGTCCCTGAAGTAGTAGAAATATACATTCCTTTTAAAGGTGCTCTAAACAGCTGTTTCTTAGATGCACAGATGGGATCTGTACCTTTTTTTACATATCACATGCTTTTAACTTAGTATGCAGCAAATGCCTGTCTACTGAGACTTGTCTCTGTGTTTCCAGTACAGTAAGTACTGCCAGAAGTTGAAATACAGAAGAATGGTGGGCGACAACCACCCCATTGGCTACATGTGCAACCCAGTGGAATTCAAAATATTACACAATTAAGCTTGCATCTGAAAATGCTGTAATTATATACATTTTGCTCCTGTAGGTGCATGCACAGAAGTATTTGGATAATTGAGTTTTAGGGTTGCAAATATGGCCCACTAATAAGATTATTTATTACCACTGATTTTAGGAACTCTTTACTCACTATTGTCTTGCCATGAATAACAAGTTTGCTCTAGTAGCATTAGGGTTCTCCTGGCCTGAAGTCTCTCCCTCTTTTCTGCACACTTACGGATTTGTTTGGCCAAACACAAACATGGAGCTGTAGGGCAAGATCTGTCTGGGTCCATTCTGGGTCATGTCCTCCAGGTGCTTCTCATTCATGGGCAAGGCCTCGCAGTCAATGTTGTTCACTGCTGCGAGGAGGACCACAGGCATCACAGTAGCCCCAGGAAATAATGTTAGAGTGAGGTTTTTGAAGCCACAATCCTCTAAAACAAGTTAATGCTGTATTTCTGGTTGAGGCACAGTCACTAACCTGAAGCACAGATGCTCTGTACACTGTAGTTGTGTTAACTTTACTATTAACATTGACAGCTCTGCTTCCCTAATGCTGAAGCTCCACTGTGTTCTAATTTGTTGGATCATCAGGAAGGGTCAAGGTCGAAGACAAAACATCCATGGTTTGTGTAACGACACAGATAGCCTCCTCCTGTTACAATCTGCTACTCCTGATTCTCTAAACTACGGGTTTGGCTATTGTGTTTCCTCCATCTTCATTACTTCCTGGGTGGTTCAAGTTTGAAACAGGAGTTTTCAATACTATAGTTTATGCAATACTGTAGTTATAGCTTATGAATATTCATGAGGACAAGCACCCAATTGCAGGACATCCAATGTCATCAGTATTGTTTTTTTAAAAACACCTTCATGAACAGTATTTGATATTCATAACAGAGAGTTGGCTATCTGATTAGTCTATAAGAATCTATGTTGGAACATCACCACTGGTACTCACTGGGGATTGTGGTGGTTTCCTCAGATGGGGCAGTTATAGTCACTGGGATGTGGACGGTGTTGGTGTTGATACCCATCTGACCTGTCCTCTTGACATTCCTCTGGTTATCCGAATCCTCTGGCTTGTCCCTGGGACACTTATGGCCCTGGGCAGGCTGCAGGGGTGTCACAGCCTGCGGGTCCCCCTCTGTGTCTATGTGTCTGTCAAAGAGGGGCACGGACAGTGGTGGGTAAGAGAGCCCAAACTGTTCTACCATGACCATGGTGAAAAACCCTGCTATGTTTGAATGCTTCTTGCCAGCACTTCTCCTTCTATACTGTGCTGAAAATGTTATACAATATATATCAATTATTGTATAAAATGAATATGGACAGCTATACCATCAGACAGCTATACCGTGTGAAAGAGAGATGGAGACATAAAGTGAGAGGGTGGGAAGGTGAGAGAAAGAAAGTGGTAGAGAGGAAGTAAAATATTAATTAAAAAATATCAATAGAAACAGAATTCCTTTGATGTAGAAACTGGCAAATAAACATAAAGTTAAGGTCTATTCAATAACAACACTTCCAGATTATTTATGCAATGTATTGCACTTCAGACACAACTAGATTTAATCGAAGGCATGCTAAAGAAAACAGTCATACTAAAATAATAAGCTACACTGCAGGTGTACAGTATGTGAGTTCTTACCTGTGGTGGACATGGCTCCTATTGTCCTCCCTCTCTCCATTTTCTCTGCGTTCTTCCTCTGCCACAGACTGGGATTTGGTGCTGCGGGGACGATGCCTCCGGCGTTCGCCATTGCCCCCATTCTCCCCCTTGGTGCACCCAGCTGCCCTCTCGCCCTCCCGGTTGGCTGAGCGCGAACCATCTTTGTGGCGTGACCGCCGCTCACCCTTGGCCCCGTTGTTGACCACCCCATTGCCCTCCTTTGACTGCCGATGGCTGTGGTGACGGTGTCCATGGTGTTCCTTCTCGCCCCCTCCCCCTCCCTCGTCCACCGAGCTTTGGTGGTGATGCCGCCGGCCCCCCTCGCGGCTGCGGCTCCGGTCACCCTTCCCCCGTGACCCATCATGCTCCTTGCTCCGTGAGTGATGGACATGTTGCCGGCCCTCTCCGTTCTCTGCCTCCTCTCCCGGTGGTCTGTCCCGGTGGCGGTGGTGCTTGCGGGGGTGCGCAGGTGGGGGTGGCGGCTCTCCCGGTGTTTCACCCTCCTCTGGGGTGGCACCCTCGCCCTCAGCGGGCCTAGGCCGGTCTCCGTTGCTGTCACACGGTTCCACCACCAGGGGGCGGTCCAGGTGGGTCTTCATGTTGGGCCGGAGGCGCAGGGCAGAGGACAGGTGCAGGCGGTCATCAGGGTCCAGCTCACTGTAGAGAGCTTCACTACTTGCCAGCAGGTTGTGTCTGCGTAGCTGGGTGGCACGCTGCTCCCATACCGACATCATCTTCAGGGACTTCTCCTTACTAGTGGAGGAAAGGAGGATGAAAGAAAGGGGAAGAAAATGGAGGAGAAGGGAGAGGGAGCAGAGGAAAGAGGTAATGGAGAGGGGGAAGAGGGGAAAATGAAGAAGATCAAAGAAATGGCGGAAGGGACCGATTAGCGGGTAGTGGTGGAGATAGAGAGGAGGAGAAACAGGCAGGAGAAAGCAGAACAAGTGGGCATGGCAGAGGTTGATATGATGAGGGGAAGGGATGCAATCCAGGTCAGCACAGGGTTACAGTCTATGCTTTTGTGTTTTTATTTTTGTATGTTGCTTTAACTTTGGAAAATGAATACTGCAATAAAATACAACACCAGCATCCATATTTAGACCACCTTTAATAGCCAGGCCTTCAGGTTTTTGGGTTTTGAGTCATTTATTAAATATCAAGCAGAGAATTCCACAGGATATTACCCTTTAGAGATCATTACTGCAATATTGCTTTTTTTAATTATTAGCTTTTTAAAATAATTTTTCAAATTTCAGAAACTGTAATTAGGAAATCTTGTACCTTGCAGAAAACATTGTGCAGTGTCATGTTTTTTTTGTGAAAATAAATGGAAGTGTATCTTTTACACAATCAGAAGTTGGCATAAATCAACAACATAACACACCATGTGTGTGAAACTGTGAATATTGGCTATGGGAAAAGAGGGTCTTTATGGATGTGCCCGTACAAAAGTTCACCATGGCAAACCACGCCATGCTGGTCAATTGTGGCAGAGGCCCATGCATTCCGGTGTCTGTCTGTCCCCCCAGTGGAGTGCTGACCGCCCATCCACCCTCCCCCCACCAACACCCTGCTCCATGCTGTCCTAGCACACCCACAGACAGTGAAGCTTTGGCCATGGTTCTCCAAGACAATATACAACTTTCATAAGGGCAGTGAGCGCTCTTAACACCAGGTGTCTAATGCAATGAAAAGCTGTGGTCCCCTCCAGAACAAAACATGGGGTGCCCAAACCATGGTCCCCAAAGGACCTCTCTAATTTTGGACAAAGGGGATGTAGGGGGTGAAGTTTTGGGAGTGGTAAATTGTAAGAGTAAATTTTACAGTAGATGGGTTCATGAAGCCTTATTCTCCCATTGTTCCTCATCAAACAAGGATTTCATGGAAAGATCAGGATGATATTTCAAGGTTTGCTTGCAGCTCAAAAGCAACTGGAGGCAGGAGATATCTGTTCAATAGGGAAAAATCACTTTTCATTAAAAGAGCTGCAAAGGACTGATCTCCAGACATCTGGTGTAGTCTCAGACTCGTAGAGACTGATCCTGCTCCTGCTCCACTACTCTCCTGATCAATGCATTCAGTGCATGCCTCTTGCATCTCGGCAAATTCCCAACTACACAGTGCTGCTGGCAGACAGCAGACAGGCAAACAGAGAGGAGATGCCCAATGGGAACTGCAGAGGGTGAAGGAGGGGGGGTGTTGTCAAATGACCACAAACAACTGTGATTGGTCCATTTATAAGTTGGCCTCTCTAAAATTTACAGTTGCACCATAAAAGGAAATTATATTCATGAATGTAATTTCCTGCCTGTGTTCCATCTGAAACTGAATAGAGGGAAATCTTTTTTGCGCAAATGGAGGGATAGAAATGAATTAGACACCTTTTTTGAGCTCACCTCACCAAAGAAATCAGCAGTGACAATAACAATCATAATAATGCATGTATACGTGTTTGTATGCATGTATATAACCAGTGTACGTATGTATGACAATGTTGGAAATACACAATCACCACCGAAACAGCCTGTGTAGTACCTGTACCTTAAGAGGTGATGAGCGGGGGAGTAGACAAAACTCCTAAAACATACATACAGTAAAGGATCACAAAGCACAGTAAAGACAGACATGAGATAAAGTGTTTTTACAAAAGGGTGAAAGGAAAAGGAGAAGGGTAGACACCAGGGAGACAGAAAATAGGGTGAAAGACAACAGGAAATACAAGAGAGGTGACTCACAAGGATTAAAAACCCAATAAGCAATAAATAATTAAACAAATTTCCTAGTGAGAAGAAAACATAAAATGATATTAGCGCTAAATTAAGGCAATGGAGACATACCCATATGTTGGTATTGCACTCCAAGCAACATGTCCCAACACCATCCCCAGGATATAAATGTCCACCACAGGCTCAAAAGAGGTACTCCCACCAACCCCCCCTATTCCCCAACTCTCTTGGTCTCATTCATTCTAAGAAGGCAATGTCCTTCAAAAGCAGCAGGCCACACCTCCTGTCACTGAAACCACCATCATGTCAAAGATCAGACAGTAGCCTTGTCTTCCACGCTGTTTTCCCTCTGACATCGCATCATGTCTGGCTTCTATAATTATATATTATTATATTTTTATTTTTATTATTATATTTAATTATCATTATATTAATGTAATTATTAAGTCAGAGCACACTATTAATGGTTTTGTAAAATGTGAGAGAAAGTTGGTACTGTCTATCTAATTGAAATTGGTACTGTCTATCTAATTTAGAACCAAGCTTGTTGTCTATGGCATTTTAGAATTCGTCTTTAACAGTAGGGTTAAAGAAAGAAAGAAAGAAAGAAAGAAAGAAAGAAAGAAAGAAAGAAAGAAAGAAAGAAAGAAAGAAAGAAAGAAAGAAAGAAAGAAAGAAAGAAAGAAAGAAAGAAAGAAAGAAAGAAAGAAAGAAAGAAAGAAAGAAAGAAAGAAAGAAAGAAAGAAAGAAAGAAAGAAAGAAAGAAAGAAAGAAAACAAATCTGTCAAAGTCTCTCAGAACTTCCTTCTCATGAAATAGTGAAATGAACTGCTGAAAATGTAATGTTCACCGGACATACGTTACATGACAGGACAAAGAGAGAAGCCAGGAAACAATATGGGTTTCAATCAGAGCAAGATGAATGAAGCAGTTCCAGAGGACTTGGAGCTGAAGCTCAAGACAGTCCTTCCCCCTTTTTTTATTCTACACGACAAACATGCTTCACAGGCCCAAGCAGGCCGCTCGAGGAGTATCTCAGAGTGCTTCAAACGCATATCACAAAATCCACCACAGACAAGAAAAAAATATTTCAGCTGCCTTTATATTTTTAGGGAGATTAAAAACAGTCTTGGTTTGTGTTTTTAGGAATAATGCAGAAAAAGAATTTCCGTCACAAGCTTGACCCCACCAGAATAGTAATCAAGGCTGCACGTAAATGCTGTAACTCACAATAACACAGCAAGTAAAAGAGGCACAGATGTCTGGAATATTCACTGATCTGTACGTAATGAAAGGAGCCAGCCTGATGAATAAATATCTGTGAATCTGTAACATCTTTACAGCACTGACCCAAAAAACAGGTCACTCAGTGTGCAATGTAGACACTAAAATGAAAAAAAGAGATATGTAGTGGAATGTTTCAGCCACAAATTTCAGCCGGTCTGACCATTCTATTCCCTAATATTGTTGGGGAATGCTATATCTTCAGTTTGTGAACAAAAAATTTCCTATGACAGATAATTGTTTTCCAAAATCTGTGGCTGGAATTCAATCAACATTTCTCCTTAAATTGTATTTGCAATTGAATAAGAGTGTTATGGTTTTGGTGATTTAATTTTTCTAAATACTGAACTCATCAAAGTGTATCAATAAAGATAAACATGAACACTTGCATATAATTATTAAGGACAAACAATCAGTGTTTTAAGCATCTAGTTTTGCATGTATAGTTTAAGATTATGGTATGTATTAATTTTACTATATTCATTCAGCATTTATGACTGTCATAACCAGTGCTGTTCAGCACACAGAGCCATTATTATGATACCGTGTCATACAGTACACAGCTCAATTTCAGAAAATGGGTTCTCAGCACTTAGTGGAGTCAGTAGGGTGGGCTGTTGAGATTAAACAACATTTAGAATTGTACAGATGTAAAAGGATTCACTTGATTCATTCATAAGTGGGGTGGTGTGACATGGGTGCCACAAAGAGGAAAGGGTCTGGTTTTTCTGACAGCACAGTTCCACTGGAGTGGCTCCTAAACAGATTCAGAGTGCTTATGACTGATTCGATGTTAAGCAGCGTAACCCAGGGCAACACTGCTAGGAGTGCAGAAGATGCTTGAAACGGCAACAAGGGCCCACTGTCTCCTAACAAGGGGGTGGCCACCACGTGGTTTAGTAGAAATCGTCTCTGATTCCCTGAGAGACGTGTTCTTTCTGTACGAGACTGTACATGATACAAAAAATCAGGCTCTCTCCTTTACCATGCCTGGACAAGCTACAGCAAGCATAGGGAGGGACACTAATATGCTCCACACACTTAATATCAGCCGCATGATTTAATGGAAAATACATAGCCACTACAAACACAAACACTAAATTAATGTGAGTTAAATGGTTAACAATTAAGTTAAATGATTAACAATGTATTGACAATGTACACATGGACAAGAGATGGCCACTTTCACTCTTTAGATGCGGAGAGTAGATAACAGCTGAGGTGAATTTGGAGATGCAGGGAAGATGGGGGAAGGGGGTCAGAATGGCTCAGAGAGAGACAGGTCAGTATATAATTTGTCAGGATTGAAGGGTGCAGGGGGATTTGAGAATATTGTAACAGAGAGCAAAAACTCACGGTGAATTAACGCTGCAGATGGACGAGCTGCGAGATAGAGCACCTCGATTTTGCTTTACAAAACTGCACATGCAAAAAGAAAAAGACGAGACAAAAAAGAAGAAGACATTGGGAAGATGTCAGAGTCGGGGGAAACAGGGGACAGAGCGTCTTTCTGTCAGTCTGCCCCTCCCCCTCCCCATGCTCCCTCTACATGCTCCTTCTGTAGGCTTCTATCAGTGGTACAAACTACAAACTCAAAATTATCCCAAGCCAACATCAACACAGTAAAATGATTAGATAAATAAAGTTGGCAACAGAAATATTCCAAAAGTAAATTATTTATAGCAAAGAAAAAAATAAAGAAACACAGAATTGGTATTTCTGAAGACTTTTTAGCTTCGAAGTGCACAACTGGGCCACACATAATTCTGGCATGATGTCTCACAACAATAATAAAAATTGTGATTGGCCAGCCTCTTTTGTGAAGCTCAGTAAAACACAACTTCTTGTCCCAGAATTGCTTTAACGAAGCGCCATGAAAACAAAGTTACAGTTGCACACTTGAAGTTAAAATAATCTGTGGTCATCTCCAGATTCAATAAAAATGCAATATTTTTGAAAAAGTTAAACTGAAGGCAGTAATATGACTAACCACAACAACAAATGAAATAGTGCTTTGAAAATTTTAACTTTCAGGGAAAAAAACAACAACTGTATGCAGAATCATGAGGTGACCCTTCTTGATGGCTAAAAGGGGTCACAGCACAGCAGGCATCTACAATAAATTTCAGTGGTACAGGGATGGACAGAAAAGCAGTTTTAATCTTTCATTCTGTTTTAGTGTGAGGATTGCACCAAAGCAGACTTTGGCAGACATCAGACATGAGTTTAATTACTACTCTTTATGACAGATTAGTAAAGCACTTTACTAATACTTACACTACCTGTCCCAGATGGTTATAACTGGAGGTTCAATGCACTATTTCAAAATGAAAAACATTATTCAAATGCAATAAAATTAGAACAGCAAACAAAGGTCTACAACAGCATCATCATATGACATTGGCTATTTTGGCTCTGGGCGCCAAGAGTACTTACCAGCCTTGTAATACATCGTGAGTATGTCACGGCTGTGGCCTTTCTGCTCACAGCCAAAATTTGTGTGATCCAGATTACCAAAGCACACACACACAAAGCACACACAAGCCCACACAAGGGGCACCTGCTGCTACATACATGCCGCACAGCCAGCATCTGGGCACTCGCCCAGACGTGTGCCTCTCAGCGGGTAATTGCAACAGGGTGGGCGGGCAGAAGCTGCCGTTCAGTGTGCAAGCACAAGTGGGGTTTGATGCTTTCTAGCCTGTCGGGACCAGCTGAGTTACAAGTACGATGTGATCATAGCAGAGATGGTCTAAAATTGAAATCCTAAGAACTGCTGGACATGAGAAATCTGTAATGGATTCATCGTAATTACATTATGGCCTGCACTGGCTGAGCTGTCCTTTCACTACCGCTGGCCTCTGTGTCCTGGGATCCTCACAGGCCAAGTAGGGAGCCTAGTGTGTTTTACATAAGGTTACAACTTCTTTTTGGTACGGGAGACTCAAAAGCTAACATAACCTCTGTTATACATAGATTAATCTTTTAACATCTCTTTATCCCCCAGTTTTCAACATTGCTCCCAAATTTGGACTGTTCAATCAATTTCATAACCTTGTCTCATTTCTGCAGCATACCTTAATTTTGGAGGTGGCATACTAGCATGTGTGTTAGCCTTTCCATATTTTATATTGTCTTGTGGCAGGTGAGATAGCTGGGCAGGCCCAAGTTGTCTGATTACCCACATCAGTCACTGTTGTATAAAGACTCCACAATTTCCTTCCAACAGAAACCCTTCTCCCCTGAGTGACACCATTATGCCACAAAAAGAACAAGGCTCACACACCAGTTTGCAGATTAAAGAAACTCATTTAAGTTTCAAAGTTAATCCATATGCTAAAATGTGCTTTTTGTTCATGCTCTTATGGTAACATTGAAAAGGCATCAAAAAAGTATCCACCCACTTGTTGTATGCAGTTGGGCCAAATTTGGGAAGACCCAATGGAGGATAGGATGGTGGGGGTGGGGGGGAGTCATATAAAACACACCAGAGGTGCAGCACCAACAAGTGGATAAAGATTCACTTTAACAGGAAACAAAGGGGATGAGGGGGCAGACAAGGGAGGTCAACAATCAAACATTGATCACAACCACACATATACGCACACACATATACACACACACAGAAACACAAATAATATGCACAGGAACGGTATTCAGTAACACACACAGAAACAAGAACAGGAACATTTCAAGAGAATAAGAAAACAGCATCTATAATGGGTCTGATTTCTGTTTTTGGAGGGAGAGCAGAGGGAGGGACAATGATGGGGGGTCAGGAGGGGGAAGCTGGTTCCTCTTTACTTACGCTGCAATGGAAATGTTAGCTGCCGATATTGGGCTAACCTCCTTCACCTCCTTTGCCTTCTGGAGGGCAAGCTTCTTACTGATTGCTTCCTCCTGCTCCTCTTCATCCTAACCAAATGGGATATGGGAAAATAGGAAAGGGATGTAAATAACAATAACTGACAAATGAAGAGATTAAAGTCATGGAGTCTCCAGGGGGAGACGGGATGTGAGATTTATAATACCATACCACAGGTTGAGCTTTAATAGCTGTAAATCTTTCCCACCATTTGAAAAAAAAGGAAAACTGAAGGCAGTAATATGACTATCCACAATAACAAATGAAATAGTGCTTTAAAATTTTAAACTTTCAGGTAAAAAAACAAGAAGTGCACAAGACCTGTATTCAAAATCATGTGGTGACCCTTCTTGATGAATGAGAGGGGCTAACAACACAGCAGGGAGTGAGTACTAACCCACATAAGCGTCCATTTCTAAGGTAAATAGATACCCATGTAAACAGGGTAAAGAAAAATGCGTGTTCAATAAACCAGTGCCCTGCAGTGTGACTGGAACCATTATGGTGCATTTCAGCCAAACCAAAACTGTGGAATTGGCTCTGATGGCGCAGAAACTAATGGGAAGACCATTGATCAAAGTTGGAGGGGTTGGCTGTGTATATGTCTGTTGTTTGGAAGATGTCAGGTGAGTTGGAGGCACTATAAGACACAGGGAGGTTATCAGGGCAGGGGAGAAGCTCAGAGACTGTAACAGATTTTCATGCACTACCTTTGTCAGTTCTTGTGCATTTGCGAGGTTGTCAACAGCAATGGCCAAGAAGACATTCAGGAGAGTGTCTGTTTAGATGCTGGCTAAGGAAAGTCCAGACAGCTAAGTTCTAATACAGCAAAAGCCACACAATATGCCAGAATATGCCGATGATCTTTTCTATTGGCTATTTAGAACCTTGAGGGTAATGTACCATTGAAGAACTTACAAATCACAAATGGCTGTTCTCCAAACAATTATGAGATATTTACCCCTTAGTGATTGATTAAAGAGGCACAGGTATACGTAACTAAGGCTTTTAATCAATTAAATGACAATTAGAGTGAGGCATTTAAAGACATTTGAAGTTTTCAGAGAGAAAGTCGATACTTGTTTGGAGAACGACCCCAGGGAAAGAGCCTGATCAGCCATACCAAATGGAAACAAAGCCAACAACCCTCTAGTTTGGGGCTTGGTTTTTATAACTGAAGGACCCCTGGGGCCCTTTGATGTCATTTATAATCCACCAAGTTAAACAGGTCACTGAAGAAGCTGATATCTCGATGGCTCTGAGTGGGGACAATAGAGAGGATACAGTTTCCAAACAGGGTGAGAACGATGAAGTATACAGAGGAGAACATCCCTCGCTGCACTCCTCCCTGAGACTCAATCCCATGATACATCACTGCATTCCAGTCTTCACCTGTGAGAATCTAGAAGGATTTATAACAGTCGTTTAGAACAGATGAGATTAACACAGAGCTACACATTCCTTAGTACAGAATTTAAAATCTTTGCCAGGTTTGATTATAGTTCATTATACATTTTCATATGAGTTTACCTGGAAAACTGTAAGTATGGCAGCAGGGAATGTGTCAAAGTTTGTGGTTGGGGTCTCCTCATCAAAATTAAACCTTTGGAGAGAAAATCAAAAGAAAAAAGAGAGTTATTCAGCTTAGGAGTTTGCTTAAGTATCTCTGAACTCTGACTTCCACAGAAACTGAAAAATCAAAATCCTTTCAAAATGTTTCATTTTAATAGCAATCCTCCCATTTGTAAGAACCTTGTAAAACTGAAATGCTGCAAATATTTCACACTGACATCACAAATATGCAACAAAACAGCTAAAGGCATAAGCTGTAAACACATCTGAACAGGGAGGAGTACTACTGACATATTCAGAAACGTTTGCCCAGATATCCACAGGGGACGATGACTATTTGGCCATGGAGCTGCTCAGTGTGAGGGGTTTATGACCATCAGGTGTTTTTTCACCTCATTGCTCAGTAGTGACTCCTATGATTAATTAGGCACTGAGGATCTGTCTACCAGTTGCAGCATTTGCGCAGTCCTCTTATACAATAACCAATCAGTTAAGCTGGTACTTTTCAGAGCAAAACAAAATGGCAGCTGAATGTATGCATCTCAGAGGATGTGGTTGCTAGGTTTTGCTCTTGAATTGGCACACATATGAGCGTACAGTTGTGATTTTTTATTTTAAATCTTCCCCCTCTTTCTTTTTGTTTAATTGGCTCCCTAACTAATTGCTGTTGGGGGTGGGGAGGGGGGGGAGCAGGGATACCATGCACACTAAATGATTTAGATACCTGGAGTCAGGTGAATGGTGCATTTAGTGGAGTGCTGGAGAGTGCTGAGATCACAATGTGCTGAGAGAAGAAGCTCACATTACATTATTCATTGGCCTGGGATTCCAGATAAGTGGAAGCCTCAAAGGTATGACATCACTTCTCCACCTGGGACTCAGACCTGCAACCTTCTGGTTTCCAGCCAAGATACTGAACCCCACTGCACGCAATGGGGTTGTCACACAGTGAGTGTGCTGTTCTTGACCCCTCACACTATTCATACTGGTGTTCCCACTGTGCCAGCTGCTTCCTGCTGGCTTCAGTCATCACTGCTACTTTCCTTCACTATATGAAGCCCTTAAAGGCATAGTTCATCCAAATGGATACATATTTCTGTACTATTCTTGAAACTTATAAGGCATTTACCAGCAAAGTGTTAGCTGGTTGGGCATAGACAGTTATTGTATTGTTAGCATTGTTTGCATGGGATGGGTGCAGCATTCAAGAAACTGCCTAATTGTCAATATTCTCAATATGGCAGATCACTTGCAAAGTATTGGATAAATTACAAAAATATATAATCTGGGTGAACTATTCTTTTTAAAATGCATGACTGAACATACACAGCACTCAACAAAAAAGTATACTGATAGAAAAATGTTTTCGATTTATTTTTTCAAATACATAATGAGAAGGATGTTGATATATTTTAAGCAGTTTCAAAGGTGTCCAAAAACACTGCAGTGAAATAATTTTCAATATTGCCTTTCCAGAGCGGGTTGGATTGAGGGATTTAAATTGTGTTTTGTGCAAATATTCTGTGATACAACACAGCTCAAATAAATGAGTCAACAAAATCAAAATTATAGTAAACATCTTTTCGAAGATCCTGTTCTAGCATGTAGTGAGCTGAACTGGAAGATCGAGAAAATTAACCAAAACAAAAATCAAAAATAAAAACCAAGCTCTTTTCCATGAAACTGTCACCATTTCACTCATCTGTAAGTGATACTTACTGCACATCTCGGCTACCTAGGATGCAGTGTCTAAAAATTCAGGTAAAATTAAAATCCTGTGCTGACTGCCATCCAAAATATTCACATTCTGTCACACTCTTAAGAAAACTTTGTGCGATTGAATAAGTGGCACCAATACTGCCTGTGTCTCTCTTAAGTGACAATTATCAGTTGTGACATAAGTTGATGTGACCAAATTCTAATAAATTCTATTCAATCATTTCATTTGTTCTTTCTGTATTCAGCTGCAGTTGATGCACTGCATGCTTGTTTATGTCACATATTTTCTGCAGAACAAACAGCCTGTATCGGATAATCATGTTATTGTTTATTTTCTTCTCCGGCAAACCTGAGATCGATATCTGTGGTTTTAAGCAACTAAAACAAGACAGACCAGAGATTGAGACAGTTGTACCTAATAAAGGACACTATCAATTGCAGGGTGATGTTTAAAATGGTCGCAAACTGCAGAATGCCAGAACAATATATTGACAATGACTACTTAGGGTACCTTGAAGTGCACAGTCAAACACGTAGGGTTATCACATGATATCACCATGACAATACTGCTTGAAAAACTCCTTCCATCTATGTCCTAATCTAAATAAATGATGAGCAACTTATAAACACTGAGAACCATGGTGATGGCCCCTCTTACTCTGGCAAAACTCATACATATGCGTACATACCAAGGCCTGCACACACACACACACACACACACACACACACACACACTTTTGCACTCACACACATGTTCATACATACACATGCATACATACTGCAGGTGCTTGTGTACCCATAGGCAATTCCAATATAAACATGAGCTCTGGGGATATTGGAATATAGGATATCATATTTTATTTCTTCCCACACATAACACAAATAGCTGGGGGGAGCTGTACCTCTGCGACTGCATGAACTGTTATTTGAATAAACATGCACATCCCACCGACTCGGGTATTCATTCCAATAAATCCTGACGTTTTTGTACTGCTCTCCAAAGACCTCTGTAGGGACCTAATTAAATCTACCCATAAAGTAGATGCCTCGGTGAGATGTAGGCTCTCTGTGAGTTTTACATGGCTCTCAAGAACTACAATACTGCTCCACTGAAGAGCATTCCAAAAACATGGAATGCTCTTCTCATGGATTGCTCCACACAGCCAATACTCTCCACGTTAGTGGAATTCACATGGCAGGAGCTGCATGTATAGTAAAAATTCTGTTTGTGTAAATATCAGGTAAAAAATGGAAAATAAATGTATATTTTTCAATGTAATTGTATTTCTGTAATGCAAGCAATCAAATATTTTTTTCTGAACATGACGACACATTTGCAGTCCTCTCATTTATGGAGGCAACCCCTGGACCTGGCATGAAGGAACCCAAAAGGAATCGGCAATTTCCCTGGAAATAAGGAGGGTAATTGACAAGACGGACAGGTCATCATTCTAATCAGGTTTACAGCCACCCTGGCTGTAGTGATGTGAAGCTGTGGGGGCCCAACACACCACCTTCATGCTGTAAGCATCCTTTCTTTACCTGGAATATATGTATCCAATCGTTCAGAAGGAGTGCGTGCAGTTAAATGGAGCTGTTTCGCCCTCTCTGTTTCACTATTAACTGACTCCCACATTATAGAAAGCTTTGAGTTGAAGACAGCGATGTGATGATCAATGGAGTTCTGAAACCACATTTTATTTTCTTGTAAAGAATTATTCAATTTAGCATATTAATATTCATAAAATACTCCAGATGTAACTCAGTTTGCAAAAATGAGTCCATACTCCTTAATCTTTGTACAGATTAGACTAAAAGTTAGTGTACATCTGGTACACTACCTTCATCAATTATTGTTCGGTCGATACTAATTCACATTTAACATGAAACATATATTCATACAGTATTCAAGAAGCATAATGCCATCGTTAACATTATGCAATATCTACTTTAATTATTTATAGGCATATGTAATGCTTCACCAGAGATGGCATATTACTTAATGCAACACTATATTCTCAAATGTTTAACAGCATTATGTTACTTGACATGAGGACAAGAAACCTGACCAGATGTGGGAAACCAGAGATGATATATTTGCATCAGCAGAACTACTGATAACATGTTTCACTGAAACAGGCAGCACAGCAATAGGTTTTATTTTAAAGTATCATCTTATCTTAAAGTATCAAAATGGTGGTAGAAATCAAATTATGAGTGAAGTTTTGGTTTCACGTTCTTTCCATATCTTGCTCATTTTTACGTCATATTGATTTATTTGGGTTCTTGCATGATGGCGTTCACAAATTTGGACCAAACTAAATTGCCAACAATGGAAGAAAAACTCAACCACTATGGGCTATAGGTTTTTTAAATATTGCCAAAACAGACTATTTGCCTTGTGAGTAAAACACAAAGCAGCAGAATCAGATGAATAATTTATACAGTGAATGAATCAAACTGCTTGCTCTCACATTTCTGTTGAAGAGAGGTCAAAACTAAAGTAAAGAACAAAGGAACTAGAGTCCTTTATGATTAAATACTCTTCAAGATGCTGAAAGTGCTGCGGCTCAACACCAAGAGGGTACTGGATGTGATGCTGTGAGGAGTTTGAGATACTTGTGCGGTATTTACAGCTACAGTTCCTGAAATAGCCAGGCTAAAACACAGAGTACTATAAAAGATTGAACACTACCATTCAGCAACAATGGAACCTTGTACTGAGTTAGCTACAAAGGAATGAGCCATAATGATATCAGCTTCATGCTGTTGTTTGCCATTAATGTTAACTTATGGGTGGTGTATTTCTTAGAATTGCAAACATACAATAGGCAGAGAAAGACTTTGAAAGGCTGTACTGTGTTACTGAGGATGTGCCCAGGAAGAAGTACTGTTTCTGTGATGAGAATGATGTAACTCTGGATTTTCCACAATTCCACTCCTAGTTTTCTGGTGTTTATCGTAAAAAGATAATGCAGTAATTCCAGTGAAAGTCCATTTGATACTGCACTGACCAGTGTAGAATTTTGTACAGAAGCCCATACAATGCGATTATGTTAGGAAGGTGAAGAAACATGGGATTGTGGCTTAGGCTGGGATTGAGGCTGGAATGGGGAGTAACCTACTGTCCTCCGAAGAGCTGCATTCCCAGCAGAGCAAACACCACAATGAAGAGGAAGAGTAGGAAGAGGAGGCTGATGATGGACTTCATGGAGTTGAGCAGGGAGACAACCAGGTTCCTCAGAGAGTTCCAGTACCTACACGATCAAAGCAGAGTGAAGGGCAAACACAGGTAGTGGCATGTGACTGAGAAAAATCTTTCATGAAATCTTTCATGACATGTATGCTCTATTGGAGTCTTCACACAGGCAGGGTGTACTGAACAGACAGGCTCTATGATGGATTATGAGAAAGCAGCAGGGCCCTAAGACACCTTTAGTGGGAACACTTACTTTGTGACTTTGAAGATCCTGAGCAGACGGAGCGCCCTCAGAACACTGATGCCAAACGAGGCTCCGGGTTTGATGGCTGCCCACACAACCTCAAAAATACTGCCCACGATAACCTGGACAAGAGTGAAATGCCCGCAATTACATTTTATCTGATTCTGACCTGATAAACTGAACAACAACCAAGAGCTACATAAATCAGTTAATCAACCCTTCAGTTTCTTTTTCATATCAGAGAACAATTTACAGAGTTTGTCAGAGTGGGATTTTATAGAGGAACAAGAAAAAAAGTTAATATAAGAAAATTCAAAAACTATTCTCCATTTTTTTCTCAGTGATCATGTTGTATATAACTCTCACTTCTCTGATACATGTGCTTATGTACATGAAGTTCCCCCAGTGAATGCCTTTTATTTTAACAATAGGGTCATCAGGGTCAATAATTATTCATCATCATAATATTTGAACAAATTTGCTGAGTTGTGGAGCATAACCACACCAAAGCATTCAGCTTGCCAATATGAGATCTGACATGAACAGCCATGTTGCAACAGCACAAAACTGTGTAAGTAGAATAACTGTTTAATTATTCACACCAACACAGCATGTTTTGATTAAGCCACATGTAATAACATCATAATGTCAACACTTATTCATTTAATTTGTTTGTTGTATTGTAGTCTTAGCCTAGCATATTATCACATTAAGATTATTCACTTGAGCTAACAAAATAATTTTGTAGGATGCATTATATTCTTTAACCACACTATGCCACTGGGTACATTGATTTGTGGGCCCTTCTGTATTGTTCCATCTCATGATTGTGTGCTTTTGTTGATTAACTTTTGTTTCCTGCCTTTTGCTGAAACAGAATAAAACCACAATGTTCTCTGAATAACTATGTCCTATTTGACCAAAAGAATAAAAAGGATATCTGCAGTTTTTAATACAATTTTTAAGCCACTATGTGGACAGTGCATATGTATGACCTAAAGTATACAAGGGTGTTATATACGAGTATGCCTTTCCACATCAAGCTGAAATATGATAAAGTACAAGGTCAGTGTGGAATTGAGTATACACATTTTACAGAAAATCAGTGTTTATGCAACATTGATGAATATTTTTCCTACCCAGGGACCACAGCTGAAAATTACCTAACTCACATCAGCTGTGATGTGCATGGTCCCTGTTAAATAAACTAATAAAGTCAAATAAAATGAAGTAAATAATGAGGCCAAGGTCATTTATCTGTGAAATCACTGCCTTATTTGATCAGTTAAGTACTGAATAACAAAAAAACAGCAGACTCTGTAGCTCTCAAAGACTAGAGTGATAAACACTGCCTTAGGGAGAGGCTTCACAGCCCCCTATGTGTTCAGGGGGTAAGAGCGGAGGGAGAGTGAAGCATGAGCACATCGACTCACCCCAAAGTCAAAGCAGTTGAAGGAGGAGTGGAAGTAGTTTCGGGGGCCCAGTCCGTACATCTTCAGAGACATCTCTGTTAGGAAGAGGCCCAGGAACACAAACTCTGCCAAGTCTGCCACCAAAGGCATAAAAAAGAGGGATTACCTCTCTATTATCTCAACATATATACATCTGTTCACTACAGGCCCAACACACAGGGATCAGTTCACTATTGACCCAACACGCTGGGATCAGCTCACTCTTCACTTTTATGTTGGCAACTCCAAACATATTATATTAGTTCAGGATTTTCAGTCCTCACTACACAATAAAAATGTGAATGCTGTGCCTGCTTTACTTGTAGACAGAATTAAATTGTGCCTTCTCAAGACTGATCTCTGGTCAGTAATCACAGTAGTATCACTGTTATACAGACATAAATGAGTAACTACAGCACTTCGGCAAAAAGTAGATAAACATTTGAAAAATAATCCCAGAGCAAAATTTAACTCGGATATACTGCTTTGTGGTGTGCATGTTTTTCCAGAAAATAAGAACATTTTCCTTGGATTTTACTTCCAATTAGAAATATCCAAGTGATCTTTCAACAGGCTGTCACTAAGCCTCACTGAAGATGTCACATTTGGAGTCTTGGGAATCAGCAGATTTAGGGAATTTTTAAACCTCATGCTGTGTTTTTATTCTGAACAGCAGCTCACACACACACAAAATGTAAAAATAAATGATTAAACCATGAAGCATGAAAATAAATAAGCTCTTACATATGAAAATCATGTGTTATCAACTATCTTTGAGTGAACGGATCTTGTGAAAAACTTTACACTGGTTTTAAGAGCTGTGATCTATATTCCAGCTACTAGTTACAATTAAAAGCACATTGCATACACAACACAGTATATACTTATAAGACAAAAAAGTACACATTATACCCTTATTAAATATAAATCAAATGAAGTGTTGCTTTAGTACTGAAAATATATCAGTATATGCTTTAACATATACCCACACTATGGGCCTCATTCATCAATATTTTCGCAAAACTGTGTGTAAATTTATGGGTCAACGGCTACGAACTAACAAATTCCGCCGGATTTATCAAACATGCGTAAACACAGTATTTGTTCGTATTTCGTGCGTATGTTGATAAATACCAATCAATCGTAAATGACAAGCGCGTTCACAAAATGTTCGATTAGCATAAATCCACGCCCCAGAAATACCATATAAGGAGCTTGAAATCCCATTGCTGGCAATGTAAAGAGATGGCAGAGAAAAGGCAGAAGACAAAAACTGTTCTGAAGCGGTGAATGAAGTTTTGTTAATGGTAACAGAATAAAAAAAACACTTTGTTCAGAAGTGTAAGTAGTTTAGTGTCGGGGCCGGGGAAGACCAAAGCCTGGCAAGAAATAACTGTTTGTAAATTCGGTGTCAAAAGTTCCGCCGTAAGCTGCAACTGGTTAAAGGAAAATGGTTTGACATGAAACTGGAGGCGAATTATTGGAGAGACGTCATTAGCTGGAATTACCGTGGAGGGTGACCGGGATCTGATTTTCCCTGGTCTTGGATCAATCACTCTCCAATTCTGAAGGTAAATTTTTGTATATCAGCCTTATCACTGCCATAAATCCTGGGGGGCAGCTGCACCCGGACCCGCGAGGGGGCATGGTTGGCCAAAGTGGTAATGTCACATGCGGTACATCGTTGGGACCGTCATGTTTTCCCTAAATCTACTTGGAACGAATCCCTAGTTAAACAATTCGTTAAAATTAGAACTATTAGGATCCTCCATAATAGTGTGCCCTCCCTTGCCTTTCCCTCCACTCTGCAGTCCCTCTCTAACATCATTTTACCTTGTATAAAAATAACGACAACGATTGTACTAAGAACTAAGGACTGACATAGTAGCAGCAAGAGTACTAGAAGCAGTCAAAGAACAGCAGAACTTTCTGTTCAAAACCTGAAATTGTCATTGAAGATCATTATACCTGACCAGCATTACAGTGTTATTATATCCAGAAAGTTATTTCAAAATGTCAAGTCCGGTAAGGTAGCTAACCGGCAAGAATGCTGTATTCTTTGGATAATTTTTTCAACTACCTTAAAATTGCAGCTTGGCAGTTATAATTGTTGCTTAGTAACGTTAGCCACATTAACACACTCAACATTCCATCCATGTGAAGTCAATGGAGGCGTTTTTTTTTTAAGATTTGTAGTTTCAAAAGTATGAATCTATAGCTCAGAAAAATACAAGCAACCTGACCAATATATTCACGCCAAGTTCGGTATGTCTACCTTAAAAACTGTTGGGGGAGATACTTCCGGAAGAAGAAGGAATAATAATATTAAGAAGAAGAAGAAGTAAAGATTCTATAGAAGAACCGTAGTTTGCGCCTTCGGCAAGCAAACGAATTAATTTTATTAATCAGGATTACACAAATGAAGTTGAATGACCTGTTTTAATGTTGAATCCAATAGTGATTTTATATAACACTTTGAACCGTTATAATGTTACGATATTACTGCCAAATAATTTGCTACTCATTTTTAATCAAATAAAAAATGAGTGAATGGAAAAATAAAAGCAACAACACGAAAAACAAGCTTTACAGCCGTGTTTTTCCATTTACGCACGCAATACGAACATTTTAGAGCACTCGTGAAATTTCTTCGGATCCTACGAACAAACTGATATACGAAAACTTTGATAAATCCCACATTTTTTGCGTAAATGTCTTTACGAACGATTTACGTTCAAATTCGTTCAGCTCACATTTGATAAATGAGGCCCTATGTGTGTAAATGCTTTGCAGGCTTCCATTGAAGGATGTGTCAGGCTGATGGACTTACAGAGGGCATAGGTCAGCCAGTCGGGCTGGTCGTAGTGCACGATGGCCACGCACAGGGTGTTGAGGCCCACCAAGCAGAGCACGGTCCAGTAAAAGCTTTGTGACTTGACCATGCGGCGGATGAAGAAGCGTACCCTCTTCTCCTTCCGGCGGAAGTATGAGGAGCTGTCATTCTTGCTGCTCTTCAGGCTGGCGCGGGCAAAGGGTGACCCTGGGGGAGCAGTGGGGGGGGAAGGCGCAGACGCAGGCCATAAAGTCACCACGTCTCACAAAAACGATAAGCTTTCCTACACATGTATGTAGTTCCAACCAACAGTGGACATAACTCTGCTTGCAGATAATGAGGATATGCTTATCTAACCATGACTTCTATTATAAAAACGTCTTGTAATTGTATATCATATTACATTGCTCCATATTGATGTTGCCTCTATCAATACTTCACATCATCACTCAAGACCTACTGTAAAAAAACTGTTACATAAAAAACTTTGAGCCTCAAGCATTGAAGTCTGCAGTATAACACATTTAATTCTAAGGCCTAACATTGCAGTATAATGTCCATTGAGACATATTGCATATTCATATTCAAACTCAGTAATGGCCATGCATGTTTAATGTGAAAATATAATAATTTGCCATAATGGCATTGTCTATTTTCCCTTTATTAGTCCTATAAATACAGCCTACAGAGCTGTATGAGGGCATTCATAATCATCCCATAAATGCAAACAGGGTACACTGGAATGGAGGGTGCTGAGACACCTGTCTTGGGCATCTTGGGAGTGTGAAGTCATGGGGTATGGCCTCATGAGAACCTTATTCCCCTTTAATATCTTCCAGCATGCTCAGTGACCCAGCTTAAATTGATCCCAGATGACGGGTGGTCAGGGACAAGAGGAGGGAAGGAGCGAGGGAGGGGTGAAGAAAGGACGTGCAAAAGAACCCTATTACTGCCTACCTTGAGAGCCGGATAGTTACCTCAAATAATTTACTACTCTGCTCTGAAATTAGATTTGTGTGAAGACCCCACCTTTCTCCACCTTCTCCACCCTGCTATTACCATGTTCTCTAGGACTGTTTTTTTTTTTTAATATTTAAATCAAGTAGTCCAAAATCCTAATTAAAGGTCCCCGATGTGGATCTAATTGCTGGTGTGGTGATTTATGTTGCAATGTTCTGGGTTAAAATGACAAGAGCAATGTCATGCTACAAAGCAGATAAGAGATAGCAAAGATGTAATAGCATAAAAGTCCTTCACTGAGATATTTCAGTTATTGTGTCTCTCTTCTAAGAAAAAGCTAGTGTGAGTGTTTAACTTCATAAATGCTTGTTATATGAGTCTACATAATTCATTTGATAGATTTGATATTCTTTCCCACAGATAACTTGTGTCAGTTATATCAAATCATAAGGACATTCCAACTGACTCAAAAAATGTCAAGTGATTACATAGTAAAGTCCACACTTTGGGACCACCATATTCTCCTTTGAAATCTGTACATGTAACACAGGGGAGAATGACAGGGACTCTGTATCACAGGCTGTGCGCTGTGACTACCAGACGACAGTAAATGATGAATGGTCAAGGTCAAGCCTTACCGACTGAAGAGATGTCAGTGAAGTGGTCCTCTCCTTCCTCAGCATTGATAAGGTCATTCTTGCTCTTCTTCGCCTTAGCCCTTTTCAATACTGTTACAGTGGAGATTAGCATATATGCCATTCATCGCTGCACATGGACATTAGTTCACTGGGTTACAACATTACATATGCATGCATTACAGAACATTGCAAACACCATTTTGATAGAAACTCTAGTTATAGACAGAAACCAGGTGCTGGCTCTATAGCGAACAGTGTTGGGCTCCTCTTGAGTTATGCTGGAGGACATGTTCCAACAGGCTGGGTCCTTCACCACAGTGGCCGCGCCATCCAAAGAGGCGATGATGCCCTCCTTGCTCTTGCTGTGGTGTTACACACAGCCCATCTGTAATCCAATCAGCACGTCTCCCTAATCCCCCTAATTATCCCCTGGTTTTCACACCGGCTTTAATTGCAGCTCTGCCGAGATTGAACAACCGTGATAATGTGTGGCCAACCCAAGCAGCAGGGAAGCCCCCATTTGACACATACCCACCTCACACATAGACACACATGCACAAACACATACGCACAAATTTGTACTAGAAAAATGGGGTCAGCCTGAGCAATAGAAGACACAAACACGCCATTCTCTCCCAGGTCCTCTAAATATTATGGTGTCATTATTTACCATGCCAAGGCTTCCAACATTTATTAGAAAGTTAGAACTTTCTTTGCATCCATACTTGATGCATTCTAAAACATTGTTTGACTGAATGTTTGCATGAGGTTACTGAAGCCCGCCACTGGATATAGCATACAGACAATGCTTAGAATACCCATAGCCTCATTCTCTTTTCAGTAATTTGCAGCTAAGGAAACTACAGTGTCCAAACTAAATAGCTCCATTTCACACAAACTGAGGCTGTTAGCTTGTATATTTATCTTAACACCTGATGTTTCTGGAGATAATACCACCAATATACACTAATAAAAAGTTACATGCACAAGACACAACACATGGTTAAATGCACAACACGCTAATGGTGTTTTTTGCTAATCTATTTTCTATCACCATATTGTTGCAGTGCCACTATTACTGACAGCTGCTCAAACTTAACATGAGGTAAAACTATTCCTAGCTCACCAGCAGATATCTCAGGCCAACCATGGGGGATAGCCAGCAAGGCACAAATCCTGTTTAAGCCTGTCACTGAAGTCAGCCAGGCTGGATTTTCCATCTGTGTGACGTGTGACAACATTACACAAACCTCCTGCTTAGCACATGAGTGCAGCAGGACTCCAGAGTTTTTAAAGCAGAGTCCTCCAGCAGCCCTCCCTGTTATCTGACCTCAGTGTAGATGCATTAAGGGTTATGCCAATGTTCAAGAGTGAAAGTTTTTCAGGTGGCTGTCCAATAGCCTTGTGTAGCACATCCCAGGTGGGATGAGCGAAATTGATGGAAGAGGTATAATTATAGCTTAATTAACCCATTAATTATCTCTCAACAGCCATTTATGTTATACACAGAGCTTGTGAGGGCACTGCAAATGATGATTTTTTTCCCTGAGTTTGAGGACAGTTGTGGAATTTCTTCTCTAAACTCAAAAAAAAAGATGAAGACAGTGTTACACCACTTGGTATCTTGGGGTGATATAGCAGTTCTAAAAATTCTGTGCAGTAAGTTCAATTAATGGGTAATACATTATTAATACAGACTCATTTCAGTTTCTGGCCAAAAACAGATACCTCTACCACCTTAAAAATGTCAGTTTAACAGGGACTATAATGACTAATATACAAGAGCTGCTGCTAAGCCCTGCACAGCAATACATTTAGATTAATATGGGAAATAATACAAAACAACATTTTTTTTTACAATACTGTAGGGAATGGGTGTTTTTGGCCTATTAACCTTGAGTGAACAGTCAAGCCTTATGCTGGCTGTATGTTGCTGTAGGAGAGCATGGTAAAACATTGTGGTCTTCTGCTCTGCCATGTTCCTCACCTGAGTTGTTATGTTTTCTCTTGTACCACGCACCATCCAGTGGAGATTTGGCTTCTGCATTCCGGTCCTCCTCTGCCAGCATCACCTCCTCTGAAAGCGGGAGATGGGAGTTGGATTCACGCCATGTCATATACCAATCCCTCACAGGGAAGCATCACTCACTGAGACAAACCTGAGGCCTCATTTCATTGATGCAAACTATTGCACCTTATAACCTCAGTAGTTCATCAGTTTTGTAATTTAAGTAGAGATGTTTTATGTCTTCCCGAAAATGAGCTGTGTGTTGTCAAAAATTAATTATAATACTGAATAATGGCGCTTGTACATAAAAAGTCCCTGAGTCTTTGGGCTTAGACTGACTAGAGGCTTAAGGCATTTTTTGTGTTTTTTTTTTAATTTTTCGTTCTCATTTTCTGAGAACAATGGAGGGTTTTTTAGCTGGGTGTAAATATGCACACACACCCACTGATCTCTTCAGCTTTATACTGTGATTTCAGAACACAGACAGAGGAAAACACCTAAAGAATATATAACATACAATATGTTTTAAAAATGAAAATAAAGCAACCTGGCTGCTCACATAAACATAAAACAATCAGATTTATCAGAGCAACAGATATGGTGGGACTTCAAATGTTTAAAGCTTTATTGCATTATATCTAAGCACGGGCACTTTTTAATCAAGGGGTTCAAAAAGCCTCTAACAGGCCTGCATGTGCAGTGTGGGTGTTTTAAATTGCATGAATGTCAATGCCATGCCCAATGCCACATGAGAGATAAGAGCCTCACTATTAGGGAATGGGTAAATATATCAAGCATTTAAAGCTCCTGTTTAAGAAGAAAGTATTCTCCTAGTGGTGCAAAACACAGGTAAAATAACCATTAAGTGCAACAGAATATTGGTGTTGTCTATTTGTTCCCACCAAAACATATAATATGAGAATCACATTTCTGTGTGCTGAGCATTTCCTGAAAATGTTGATGACAATAATGTGTCATGGTAACAGCCAGCTTTAACAGGTTGCACTGGGTAATAGCACAAATGTTTCACTGAGTTATATGAGGGTTACAGGGTCACAGTGATTACGCTGTAATAACAGATAGCCCTGGGTCAGCAGAGGGAAAACTTATGAATCAGTAGTAGCGGGAAATGCTGGGGTAGCATAGGGCTCATACTGGTGCATTGTATCTGATTCCTCTGACTATTTCCCGGTGTTACTCTGTAAAAAAAAAAGCTATATAAAAGAGTCCATGCTTTTGGATGTGTACTGTACACAGTGGCCTCCAAACTGAAGATGTAACTTAAAAAAGTACACAAATAAAGGAACTATGTACAAATCTAAATGTCCAAACCAGCAAATAGCATCAGTTTCCACAACATACTTTCCTAAAATTTACCTACTTAAAAAACTTTACCTACTTAAAAAACTCTTTAGACGCCAGTGAAATGTTAAAAGCACTACAGATCACTATTTACAATGCAATATGTTGCTAACCAACATGTACATATGAAACAATAATGTTGTTGGTGAAAATAGATGCTTCTTTGCAAATAGTTATCCATTTGCTGAATTTTCATGGTGTCTAAATGGTTTGTAATAAAGTATTTAATCCAAGGCTGGTCCAATATGTGTGCTTCACTGGGTAACAGATTTTAAAGTATATTGTCAACCTGGAGTGTTGGTCAGTGTGGCTATGTCTTGTATTGGCTGGAGAGGGGAGGAAAGCTAAGTAGGGAGAGAAACAGAGGGAATGAGGGGATAGAGGGAAGTCTGACCTGCCTTGCAAATCCACTCCAGGTACCCAGTCAGCTCCCTTTCGATCTGCTGCTGTCTCCGCAGCTTCAAGAACTCCTGTCTCTTCTCCACGCGCTCACGCTCCTTTGCAAACTCCCTGCAAAAATGTACAAGCACACACACACACACACACACACACACACACACACACACACACACACACACACACATACACACACACAGACACATACACATACACACACACATACACAGACAAACAAAAAAATGAAATCAAATCAGGACCATGAAATTGGGTGAGGCCTTGCAGTAGCTCACTGCAGGCAGCAGAGTCAGATCTATGTCCCTAAACTTCATTGAAAATGTCTGTCTAGCCATAGTCATTGAACCACACCTACTTTATCTTTCATATCAATATATAAATAAATGTAACCATAACATCTTGTTAAAGGTATAGGTACATACAAAGGCACATGGGTGGAAAAGGACCTGGGTGATTCTGCAGCATTGACCAATCCTTTGAATCACCTTTATATGCCTCCCTTTCCTCTTTCACAGTACCTGTGCTCATGTATTGCTTTAGGATATGTCTGCTCCCATACACACCCCTTTTTATGTGTGAGGGAGATGAATAATCTCTGTAGTCAGTTCTGACTGAGGTAAAGCAATCCACCTGACCCAAAAATAAACACACAGCCTCAATGTTTGACACAAGGTTGAGACCCACATGCACTGTGTGTGTGCACTGTTCCACGGTGGTCTGTGCCATTGAGACTGCCATTGCTGTGATAATGAGGCAGCCTCATATCTTTTCTGCTGTGCATTGTCAGGTGGCTTTTTAGTTTTTTCAACTGCAAAATGACAGATGGACCAAAAATTCCTATTGAACAGAAATTAGGCTTAAACCACTGCCCCATCATACAGAGATAAGCTGGTGAGCTGACCACACACGGTTTGCAAGGGGTGTTTTTCATTTCTCACTGTCATGAACCACAGGCAAGGTCTACATAATAAATGTAATTTAAGGGAACACATAACAGTACGTGTAAGTGGTGAAAAGAAGACAGCAGGAAAAGACAGGAGGATAGGGTAGTTGGTGGTACATAGGGGCAGAAGAGGAGCTGTAAAGCAACAATGTATAAAACTGTCAACTTTCAACTATTAAAACAACAAATCTGCATTGGGTGAAATAACAATTTTCCACCCACTTGTCCCCAGTCTTCATTTTAAGTGGAGAATCAGTTTTTCCATGACCCACCCAACATTTTTACATGTTGTTCTGTCTGCCTGTGTCATTATGTTTGCCGTCACAGCTGAGGAGACAGGAAGAGGGAGGAAGAGAAGGAGTGATGTAGAGAGAAGGTGAGAGGAACAGAGAGAGGGGGAGGGAGCTAGAGAGGGGGGTTCCCCCACAGCCCCATCTCTGCCTGGCTCTGATTGGTAACTCTCATACAGCAGAGGAAGTCCATCCCTCTCTCCCTCCCTCCCTCCCTCTCTCCCTCCTTCTCTCCCTCCCTGCACTGCAGAGGCTCTGGTTCCCCAGCAGAGAGGGTTGAGTGGGCGACCAAGAGAAATCCCAGCTCATCTGCAGCTAGGAAAGTACTACCCATTCCCCACACAAGCAAAATACATGCACCTATACACGAATAAATACACACACACACACACACACACACACACACACACACACACACACACAAATACATACATGCTAGCTGCATGCACATGCATATACACACACACACACACACACACACACAGATACCATCCCTCTGTACTGACCCATGCAAAAACAATAAAAAGAACATACATAAACACAGACACACACCAGCTACATCTGCACCAATACACAGACTCACAGACATGCATACAAAATACCCTCCCTCTGCACTCATTTACATAGACACACACATACACTACCCTCCTCGTGAACTGGTACATGCATAAACACATTCTCACACCCACTCACATACCACCATTACACACACATAATCCCTCCATCCAATGCACTTGTTCACACAGACATGTTGTCATGCATAAACATATTTTAACAGACACTCTAAATAAGACACTCTTATAAGAGACACACGTGCATACAAACTCACAGACAAAACAGGGTCCTTCTCTTTAGGATACACTTTCACAAAAGGGGCTTGGAGCAAGGCATTTCTTTGTATTCAACAATAAGGGTAATCATTTACATTACGTTTACATTATTGGCATTTAGCAGTTGCTCTTATCCACAGCATCTTAAAACACAATCATTCAGAATGGTTTCCAACAGCACATATAAGAATATAAGTGAGCTGTGTAACTATGTGTGTGTTGTCAGGGAAGTGAGCTAAATATGTTGGTCTGGTCCACACAGTGGGCCTTATTCATCAATATTTTCGCAAAACTGTGTGTAAATTTATGGGTCAACGGCTACGAACTAACAAATTTCGCCGGATGTATCAACCATGCGTAAACATAGCATTTGTTCGTATTTTGTGCGTATGTTGATGAATACCAATCAATCGTAAATGACAAGCGCGTTCACAAAATTTTTGATTAGCATAAATCCACGCCCCAGAAATACCATATAAGGAGCTTGAAATCCCAATTGCTGGCAATGTAAAGAGATGGCAGAGAAAAGGCAGAAGAAAAAAAAACTGTTCTGAAGCGGCGAATGAAGTTTTGCTAATGGAAACAGAATAAAAAATACTTTGTTCAGAAGTGTAAGTAGTTTAGTGTCGGGGCCGGGGAAGACCAAAGCCTGGCAAGAAATAACTGTTCGGTGTACAGTTACTATTAAAAATAATAAAAATACTAATTCGGTGTCAAAAGTTCCGCCGTAAGCTGCAACAGGTTAAAGGAAAATGGTTCGACATGAAACTGGAGGCGAATTATTGGAGAGACGTCGTTAGCTGGAATTACCGTGGAGGCTGCCTTATGTATACCAGCCTTATCGCTGCCATAAATCCTGGGGGGCAGCTGCACCCGGACCCGCGAGGGGGCATGGTTGGCCAAAGTGGTAATGTCACATGAGGTACATCGTTGGGACCATCATGTTTTCCCTAAATCTACTTGGAACGAATCCCTAGTTAAACAATTCGTTAAAATTAGAACTATTAGGATCCTCCATAATAGTGTGCCCTCCCTTGCCTTTCCCTCCACTCTGCAGTCCCTCTCTAACGTCATTTTACCTTGTATAAAAATAACGACAACGATTGTACTAAGAACTAAGAACCGATATAGTAGCAGCAAGAGTACTAGAAGCAGTCAAAGAACAGCAGAACGTTCTGTTCAAAACCTGAAATTGTCATTGAAGATCATTATACCTGACCAGCATTGCAGTGTCATTATATCCAGAAAGTTATTCCAAAATGTCAAGTCCGGTAAGGTAGCTAACCGGCAAGAATGCTGTATTCTTTGGATAATTTTTTCAACTACCTTAAAATTGCAGCTTGGCAGTTATAATTGTTGCTTAGTAACGTTAGTCACATTAACACGCTCAACATCCCACCAATGTGAAGTCAATGGAGGCGTTTTTTTAAGATTTGTAGTTTAAAAAGTATGAATCTATAGCTCAGAAAAATACAAGCAACCTGACCAGTATATTCACGCCAAGTTCGGTATGACTACCTTAAAAACTGTTGGGGGAGATACGTCCAGAAGAACCAGGAATAATAATATTAAGAAGAAGAAGTAAAGATTCTATAGAAAAACAGTAGTTTGCGCCTTCGACAAGGCAAACTAATTAATTTTATTAATCAGTATTACACAAATGAAGTTGAATGACCTGTTTTAATGTTGAATCCAATAGTGATTTTATATAACACTTTGAACCGTTATAATGTTACGATATTACTGCCAAACAATTTGCTACTCATTTTTAATCAAATAAAAAATGAGTGAATGGAAAAATAAAAGCAACAACACGAAAAACAAGCTTTACAGCCGTGTTTTTCCATTTACGCACGCAATACAAACATTTTAGAGCACTCGTGAAATTTCTTCGGATCCTACGAACAAGCTGATGTACGAAAACTTTGATAAATCCCACATTTTTTGCGTAAATGCAATTACGAACGATTTACGATCAAATTCGTTTGGCTCACGTTTGATAAATGAGGCCGTGTGTGTGCATTTGTTTGTGTTTGTATCAGAAAGATGGGAACAAATAGTACTGTCTGTGTATGTGTGAGCATGTTAGAGGGACAGTGTGTATGTGTAAAGGGTTTTACTCAACATTTCCAGGGGTTTCCGCATAAAATAGCATTTGTTTGGCTCAAATATCAACAAATATGAGAACCTGAAAGAGCTGACCTTCATGACAGACAGAGGGAGAGTGAGATGAAGGGAGGGAAGTAGCGAGACACAAAATGAGGCATTAAAAAAGAAAGAGTGTTGACCAGCCCCAGCCCCTGGAGTTCAGCGCTGGGCTTTCTTAAATGTCCCCTGTGAGCCAGACCTGTGTGAGCACCACAGGAGGTTTTCCACCAAGTGCGTGTGTGTGGGTGTGTGCATGTGTGTGTTTGGGGTCGGGGGGATGGGTGGGGGGGGGGATTTGGAAAGACCTGCCCCCTGCCCACTCCCAAGTCTCCTCTTTCATGCCTGCATGTGGCCCCAACCCTGTGGTACTCTCAGACACTCTGCCCTTTAGTTTCCAGCGTCCCCCTGACTAAGAGCGTCAGACACCCGCTCTGTGGCCTGCAGACGACTGAATAATGCATGCTGACAATGCCCGTGGAGACCAGCGCCATGGAAACAAACGGGACCTACGAGGGCTGAGGTGATGCAGACTGATGTAAAGGAGAGGGAGGAAAAGAGGAAGAGAGTATGAAAAAGAGAAGATGGAGGTCAAACACATATGATACTGTTGCGATCTGAGTGGAAGGGGACCTGGCACAAAGTGAACTGCATGAGGAGGGATAATAACACAACTAAATGAACCTCTCACAGAGGAACATTCTAACATTAACTATGACAGAGAGGGACCAACAAAATGAGTCATATAGAAGTGAAAATGAAATGAATTACTAAATTACATCACAAAGAGGTTTGGTACAAACTGGGATCACTGGGCACTGCAGTGACATCAAATGACCAATGTGACCCAAAAAATAAAGCAACAAATAATTAAGTAGTATAATAAATACATTCATTGATTGAATTTATTGAATATATAACAAATTTACCAAATGAAACAGGAACAGGGAGAACATAAAATAAATCACTTTTACTTTTCAATTCTTCAATAATTACTTTTGCTGCTCTTAGTAGTACCATACATTGTCATATATTTTTTATTTATTAGTTTCATTTTACAGCAGGTTTTGTCCTTTACATATAAACCCCTTTTTAGCATGTATGGCTGTGCTACCGCAGAACTTGCAGTTATAATGAGCAGCTGTTCTGTAAAGTGAATCTGCAGTTTGCAGATATGTGCAATTTGTTCCACTGTCACATTTTCCTTTTCTCTATAGCGAGAAGCAGATAGGGGCTGGGTTCTGGGTTCTGTGCTCTACAGTCTCTCAGGAGTGTGTGGGTCAGGAAAAGTTCTGCTACAGGGAGCACACCTGTTCAGAGCACACGTCTGGATGATGCATCACTAGCTGGGTGCTAAAAATGGAACAATGGAGGAGAACATCACCAAATCCCACTGCAGCACAAACTGAGTACTCCACGGCCCTCTGAGCGCTTCACTGTGCTTACAGCTTTCAGCTGACCCTGCACCTCAGAAATGCACACACACACACACTCTTGATTTTCTCTCTCTCTCACACACACATTCTCTCTCTCTCTCTCTCTCTCTCTCTCTCTCTCTCTATCACACACACACATTCTCTCTCTGTCTTTCTTTCTCTCAAACACACCATCACACACACATACAATCATGCTGTTGAACTCAACTGTAGGTTTATTGAATATTGCGTACTTGAGTCTGTAAGAGCAAAAATGCTGCTTCTGCATTTACAATTCATCTGTCAAATTATCTCTTTATTATACTATATAAAAGGTATGAATACATTTGTGAGTCGCATAATACATATTCTCTCCTGCTGTATTTTTTGAGGGTCAGTCTTTCCCCTTGAATATTTGAAAGTATGTAAATTAGCTCATTTCCTGCTGTGAGACAAGAGGAGACAGAAAACTTATAATCAAGGACATTAAGACAAGTGAAGAAGGGAGGCAGGATCGCTTTAGTGCAACTACGCAACTGCATATGCAAGCACACATACACACACACAGCATGCATGCATGCATATACATAGCTATACAGTCAATCTCTTCCTTCATCACCCCTGACTAATTGGGAAATTCTTCCTGAATGCCACAACATGGCACAAAGCAGCACACTCACATCTCGGTAGAGTGATACTTTTAGAATGATAAAATGGAAGAACATCAAACCAGCTATGCCAAAAGACTTTCTTCTTCAGTGATAGGGAAGAACCTAGGCATAGGGCTACACTCTGGCACATTTAACTTTAACTTTTCATCAGAGTGGTGGCTGTCAGGTCATTTGCCTGGAAAGGCTGAGCTTCAGAAAAGGACAGGGTGAGTAAACAGATGGCGAGCACAGCTGCTTTAAAAAAGAAAGAGCAAAGGAAGCAGAACAACAGAGGGTTTTAAGAAGAAGGCAAAGACACAGCAATAAAAGCTTAATGCCACATTGACAGTGCAGAGAGGAGAAAAGCCATTTGGTAGAAAAGTAGTGAAAATTAGATTAGATTTCCGAGAAGTCATAAATTCTGGTCCCAACAGCGGCTACAGTAGAGCACAGAGCAGTCGTTAGGAAGTTGTCCATTAAGCCAAATGTTTGTGTGTGTGTGTGTGTGTGTGTGTGTGTGTGTGTGTGTGTGTGTGTGTGTGTGTGTGTGTGTGTGTGTGTGCATGTACACATTGGGTACATGATATGTTGGGTTGTCGACGTGCATGTATGCATGCAAGTGTGTAGACACGTGTTTGCCTGTATGTGTGGGGTGTGTCCGAGTCTGTGTGTGTGTGCATACTTCACGGAGACAAAGTGTTTGCCATTGCCTCCTGGCTACATTACAATGAAGAAGAATCTAATTCCAAATTAGACTGCAATGACAATGAAGAGTGCCTAATTTAATTTACATTCACTTTTATTAAGACACATCAGAGTTGGGGGATCCTAATACATACATATTGCATGCCATTATATATAATGTGCGGTTTTGCTGTCATTGCAGTAAAAATTGTCAGACTGTCAGACAATGGCTCTGAAGCTGGCAGAGACTGTTTTCCTTTGGTGTAAGATTAAAGAGCATGATATGGAGTAGAAATTTTACACTGAGCCCAACTGTCTTGGCACAATGTATGAGTGTGTGCATTTGTGCCTTTAGCCTAGTGTGAAAGAAGAGAGGATTGGTTTCTGAAAATATTCTGCAGGGTTTGAATGCATGTATTAAAAGGGGATACGTGAATGTTTATCTGTGTGTGTGTGTGTGTGTGTGTGTGTGTGTGTGTGGATGTGTGTGTGTTTGTGTGTGTGTGTGTGTGTGTGTGTGTGTGTGTGTGTGTGTGTGTGTGTGTGTGTGTGGGTGTGTCTGTGTGTGTGTGTGTGTATTACAAGGGAAAGAGAAATTCACTTCCTAACTATTCCCAGCAGAAAGGGCAAACACTATTTCAAAAAAGTAACCACAGTCTTGCCCCTTTTCTCAAATAGGAAAAGGCATCAGTTATACCTGAGGAGGAGTCCCACTTGCAGTGCAATATGCAACCACATACTGTACTTTGTATCAAAACAATGAGTGTGCCTTATAGCAGGGGTGGTTGTTCAATAATGTTTAGAGACAGAGAAAGGAAGGGAGGGTGAGAGGGAGAGAAAGAAAGACAGATAGACAGGAAAGGTGGAGGAGAGGCTCATGTATCTCCCCATGCTCATTCTCCTCCCTGCAGTCATGACAAGGTGCTGCAAACATTCATTCTGGCACACTCTCGCTGCTCCCCCCACCTTTTCCACCCCTCCACCTCTACCTCCCTCCCCCCCCTACCAGCCAGCCTACATCGTGGAAACAGAGACCATGCTGAAAAAGCAGCCAATCAGGAGCCAGAACATGCTGAGGAGTAGGGATACCCCAGACAGAATTGCTCTGTAAGAGGAGGCACTGAGCAGTGAAAATGAAGCTGCAGCAGCATCATACTTGCTGATCGCCTATGTATAATACAGTGTGGTATGCACGAACCTCAACAAGCACAAATCACATGGTCACTGTTAGTGGCCAATGCTGATGAGTGACTGCAGAAGGTCCCACAGCTTTACATACATGACATTTTTCTGTTTTTTTTTTTTTTTTTTGGTTTTATTTGTGTTAGACTTACCCAGACAGGACTCCCAAAACCAGGTTGAGCATGAAGAAGGATCCGATGATGATGAGGGGGATGAAGTACAGCCAGTTCCAAGTGTTTCCTGAGGCATCGTTAGCCTGCAGGAGAGTAAGAGTGACTGCATTTTTAAAGTGCTCAGTACAAAGTCAGAGCCATTTTTAATGGTGAACGTATCGTAAGACTGTACAAGCTGAACAGTACTGCTCTCTGTGTGACAATGATTTATTTATTGATTTGAATCATATAATCATACTATGGTGGCCTTTTTTGATAAAAAGCTGGTCTAATTTTGCCAATATAATGCTAAGGTATATTCCTGATAAGCTTCATATAAGTCTATTTTTGACTTTATCTCTTATTGGAACATGTTTTTTTTTTTTCTTGTTTAAAACTGCATTTCATACACCTTGAACTAAATGACTAGTTAGATGATTAGTTAACACTAATCAGTCCATAGCTCTGGGTTTCTTGTCTGAGGTTCTTCAACAAGGTTTTGCACAACACCAATGACATGTTGAGAATGCAAAAAGGCACAGATTCATACATAGATTACAAATATATTCCTAAAGTATATTATCCCATATAATTCTGACAACTGCATTACCTTCCACAAACATTTTTACGATGCTGCATTATAACCCAAAGCATACTGGATTCTGTGATGCTGGCAATGATCGTGCACACCAAACATGACTTGGGTTGGCAAGCTTCAGCACTGAGCCTTAACAGTGTTTTAAACACATTTCTCACACTTTTATGGCCTCAACAAAATGAGCACATTCAACCAGTGTCTAAGATGATGTGCCAGTTGTCATCCTGTCACATCATGTCCCAGTTAATAAGATTTTTGGGATGGGTAAATATTTAAAAGTGAGGGTGCACATTTCTATGGGAATTACTTACAGTGTGCCCAGTATTACCAGTGACTCTGAAAGACATCATCAGGTGACCAAAGGTTTGGTTTTCTCTCTATTTCAGATTGATGTATCTTGTGAATAATTCACCACATGGTACCTGTTTCACACTGTCCTCCTCTGATGTACACCAAACACAATGTGGGTGACCTTTTTTGGAGGGAAGCTGGCAAATGACCTTTGTTCCTTTGTGTGAAGGGGGTAACAAAAACAGTCTCAAAGTTGGTTTGTGGACAGCACTTTCTATTTTATTTTTCTAAAGGATACACATTCAGTGAAAATTCAGTGAATAAATGTAAATATATTCTGTATCAGTAAATCTAAATGACTACAGATCACATTTACAAATTTGATTACAACCACAGTGGCCCTGTTACCACACAAATCAGTTTGGAACAGAGCAGTCCTCTAAACTGTAAAAAGGGATATTTATTAAAATGATTTTGAACCTGAAATCTGTTAAAGAGACCCCTTGCCACTCTTCCACAGTGCCTTATCCAGCATTGTATAAAAATTGAAAAGGAACAAGAATATAAATGTACTTAACAAAATTTTAAACAGGTCTGTCAGACCCTCATTTGCATGCAGACAGTTTACTTCCATGGAGAATGGGAGGACACATTTCCATGGTTATTTTCACTTGCTTGGATGCTTCAGTCACTACTGTCAAGGTGCGAGGTGACTGTACGTTGCTAAACAAAATAAAACCATACCAGTGACAGAACTCCCCATAAACAGCTTATCATTGGCCTAATAAAAACAAATCTGACGATTGCTTGACCAAAATGATTATCAATTCAGTACTCAATAAAATGCCCCAGCCTGGTTCAGTGTACATAAAAGTATGCAATATAGTGTAACGCTACAGATAAATCTGTTGGTGCTGGAACACACGCATATGCAAGCACAAACCCATAAACAGATACACACAAACATACTCAATCATAAACCTGCACATACATGTGCACACACACCAGCACAAGCCTGTACATACACATACCCACACAAACCACAAACACTAAAAGAGGAAACACAAACACAAAACACATACACATATAATACTGTGTACATACACATACATGCACTCACATACATATATACACATATACAGAGATAACTAATGGATGGCTTTTTACAGCTGGTTAATCACCTCATCTTTCACATCAACAGAGCATCTATAGCTCAATGTCTCTCTTGCACTTTATGTTTTTCTGTGTCTCTCTCCCTTGCAGTTTCTGTATCCATCTCTCTCTCTCTCTCTCTCTCTCTCTCTCTCTCTCTCTCTCTCTCTCTCTCTCTCTCTCTCTCTTTCTCTCTCTTGCTCTCTCTCTCTCTCTCAGCTGGGCTTTGGCAATTGCAGATATCACACCAACTGCACACACACACATACACACACGTCTCCCCTCCCCTCATGTATTTAATTCAAATCAGGGAATTGGTGGCTGATATGGTAAAAGTGACAGAGAAAAGCGACATAGTTTGCCGTGCGTTTACCATTTTTAGCAGGCTAGCAGATTTTAACAGGCAGCCGATTCGCAGCGTCTTCCTGCAACGTCTATAATTGCGCGAGGGGGGCTCAGGGCTGCTGAGTCAGCAGACCCAAAGTGCATACAAATCGGTGCTGTGAGCATCCTCCTCCCACCCCACATCCCTCGTTCTTTTCCCCTCTCCCACCCTCCCCCCTTCTCACAGCTGTGTTTCCACTGAAACGCATCTACGGAAAGACCTCTCCATGTTTATTTATGCGGGCACACATATGTGTGATTATTTCACGAAACATTTTTCTTTATATACATTAAAAATAGAGAGCATCAAGCATTCCTTGCATTGACTTATTGTTGCTTGAGACTGCATCTGAGATGAAGGCAAACCTGGTCCTGCACTGTCAGACATCTTGTTTTTCCCTCCATCCAAGCCACTAACTACAAATTGGATTATTAGACTTGACAAATCACTTAACGTTTACTAATCAATCAAGATGTGCAGTCAAATAAGAGGGGAACAAAATTCAGAAACATCCTTGGCACCAGGGATACCCACACCTGCACCAATTTATACAGTATTGTCAGGCCTTTTCTGACTCCTGGCTGTGTCAATGTACTGGTAATACAGCATATTGTGTACTAAATAGAACAGCACCTGAAATGTCAGGGGAGAAAAGAGATGCATTTCATTCCAAAATACAAAAATAAACATTCTACAGCATGTACTGCTAAAACAGCTTCTTTGACAAGCGTTGCCCTTCTCTCTTTTACAATATTGCAGATTCAATTTTTTAAACTTTTTTTAATTTATTTTTTAGCTGGTTTTTATCCCAGTTTTGTCCTCGGCAGTCAGCAGCAGATTCTTTTTGCTCCCGACTCTGATAAATACGTTGAATATAAAAATAAAAAATACAGTATAAAAACAGACAGCTTCTCTTTATCAAGATAAAGATAATGTACCAGAGAAGAGAGTATGGTCATTGTGGGGGATAGGGACGACAGAGCTACAGGATTTGTGCTTGATGAGCAATGTATTGATTGATCGTCTAATTCATCCCTAGAGAGGATCTTTTTTCAGACTTTGAATAATACATTGTGAAACTCGCCTCCTACACATGCCATATGGTGTTCTTCTTTAATGTACAAAATCCTCTGAAACACCTGTGCTAACATAAAGGCTCTGAACATTGCTCCTGTGAATCGTCTTCTGAGAACTCCACAGAGAAACACTAGGAGGGAAGAAAAATGACAAAAGCTTTAGAAATCTTTCAAGTAAAACCATTTTCAGTTTTAAGGATGCAGTCAGTTTCCATGTTTCAACTGCAGTAAGTGCACCCATGATGAAGCATATACCCAGCTCCTCTAAATTTGTAGTACACTGAGCCTTGATCAGGTGAGTGGATAGACAGAATCAGAAACGAGGATTACATATTCCTAACCAGTCTATTATTCCACAAGATGAAACAAATCTTCCTCTGTCTAAATTTTGGAAATGAGAAATTACAATTTTGAGGGTCTGTAGAAAAAACATTTCCCAGTTATTCACAAAACCACTTAAATTGGGTTTTGTTGCAAGCAAATACCCTTCTTCTTTCATTGATTCTCTTTTTCTCTTTCCCTCCCTCTATCTTGCCCTTACATTAGATGCACAGTGCAGCCACACACCTTTATTTAATCAGTAGATTCACAGCAGAGGCAAATGGCTTATTAATGAATCATTCAGTGTTTCATAAACGAAAAATGTAATTGTCAGACATTATTTTCTGTTGACTGTTGATATAAAATATAATATAGTGGGAATGTATAGGGAATATACATTCACTCTGGACATATAAATGCGTGCAAGCATCACTGGAAAGCATCTTAGTAAAAGGATAAGTACAGTCAGTTCAGAGAAGCAGGTATAATGCTTTGTAGTTACTAAGCAATTTTGCATCTGATATATTGGCTTCAGTAAGTAGCATTTGCTATTTGTATGTGAATAAACCTGGCATACTATGAGCTTAGGCATATAGCAAGCTGTTTGGCACACAGTCAGGGCTGGAACATGCTTATGGTCTTTATTAGATTAATCATGTTGAGACACATTAAGCAGCTTGCATTGATTGGCTGAGGCCTTCAAAGAAGTGGGAGGTGGCAGCAAGGCTTCCTGCAATTGATGCAGGAAAAAGTTGTAGTGTTTGGGATAAGTGGATTATCCCTTGGAGGACTGGAGGATGGGGTGGGGGTTTCACTGGCATGCCCAAGGTGTGTTCGGTTCTTATTACTCTCCTTCCTCATACAAAAGGCCCATTCCTCCTCATTAGATTTCATACAGAAAGGGTGATCAGCTAGAGAGTACTTGCACAACAGACCATTTTCGAAGTGGACAATGGGCAATACAGCACATCACTGGCCATTTTTTATATATATATAAATATATATATATATGTATATATATATATATATATATATATATATATATATATATATATATATATATATATATATATATATATATATATATATATATATATATATATATATATACCTTTCAGAAGCTTCCCATCAGAAACACCACTCTCCCCTGAGGGGAATTGAGGTGGACCAAAACATGCAATTGTTATTTCGCCTCTATTTCTCTGTATTTAATCAAAGGTTAACAACAAATCCCAGGTCCATTGATTTATGTTTTTAACTGACTGCCTGAAGGAGGGCCTTAGCATGTTCAGCACCACGGACAGCGACTGATGACGCCACAAATCCTCCTGCCTCAGACCCGCTCCACTCTCCCCTGCCCTGGCTATTTTTAAACATTTAACGAGTGATTAATCGATATGGCGATCGGCCTAACGACGTGGGACAGCAGCAGGCCGGGTCAAGGTGCGCCTCGGAGGTGGATTTTCCGTCTGCGTGACTCAACAGTTTTTAATGAGTTGCCGGCAACGACCGTTTCCAGGGCCCCCGCTGAAGGATGGTGCCAGACTGCCATTGAAAATCCATGTGAGCCATTGTTTTACAAGGGCAGATTTTCACACCTGTGCAGTTTAATAACCAGGTACCCTTTAGAACCGAAAATAGAAAGTACCCATAAGAAGGCAGGTAGGGCAGGGTAAAGGCCTCATATTAAATAAGTGCATCTGTTGCAACAAGCTTTTTACCAACTTATATACCAAATTATAACAGTCTCTCAAACATAAATACCTGACTTGGCCTTACAGGCTATTAATTATACTACCTGCAAGAATATAAATCAGATTATGTCAAGAGGATCAAGGGTCAGCCTTTTAACTGTGCTGGAGAATTCGTCATTATAGGACACTGTCTGCATTGTGCAAGTAAATCAAATGAAAAAGAGCAGAATATTTATTTTGTCTGCAGGAATTTGTGGTCTCAACAGGAAACAGAGGCAATGAGGTAGAATTCTCATTAGCAAAAAAGAGAGAAAAAATGTAAAAGCAAAGTAGCATGAAAGAAAGATCACTTTGTTATTAATAACATAAATTCCGCCCATTCCTGTGACAGAATTATTTTTTCTCAGTTCATCATACAAAAGTGTAGTCAGCAGATAGCACAGTGAGGGCTGAGCCTGGTTCAAGCTTTTTACTTTGGTGTCACAGATTTGTGACTTACAGTGATTATGCATTTATACAGCCAAAGACTGTATCAGAATAACATTATCTCCAGCAGCACAATGGCTGTGTACCCCTTGCCAGATAAGAAAGATGACAGGCGCCAGTATGCCTCCCACCCTTTGAGGTTTGTTGTTGCAAATCTGTGTTTTTTAATCTGTAAGCAGGAATATATGAAAAATGTATGCTTATTTACTCTCTCTATTCTGTTATTGACTTAAGAATCTTTTAAAAGGCCAAAAATGAAATGCAAAGCAATACATTGTCAAAGTCAAAAGAGTCAATTAGTCACAGAGAAAGTGAGAGAGACCCAGTGAAGACAAGTTGATGTCAACCTGCATTTTCTGTGCAAGCAGTATTGTACAAGAACAGAAGAATAAAAACCTGGTTTGGAAAGTAGTCACAGGTACACAGGACAGTTATTAAACATATATCAACACACTTCTGCATTACAGACAAAATGTAATACTGTTGATGTGTGTCTATAACTGCCTCCCAAACTGATGTCCTCTTTGCTTCAATTAATTCCTTCCATAAAAAGCCATGCTATGAATTGTGTTTGATGATAGCTGAAAACCAGGAATATACTTGTGTATATACTTGCATCTGTGCCATGCAGCAGGGATATTTAAAGTGTGTTTCTAAGATGAGATATGCATGTGAATTTGTTTCCTGTTACAATCACACCAGCTCGGACTATAACGCATTCTAATGATCAGAGAAGCTAGCTGATCCTACCAGTACAAAACCATTCTTTTAACTCTGAGGTGTAAAAAAATCAGTAGACACACCATCAATCAGATCAAAGTCCAGTCTCTGCAGAGACTGTTTCCTAGAACCCTGAAAAGGGAAAGGATTCCCATTGGCCCTGTGAAGCCAATGGTAATATGTGCTGCAGTAGGACATATTCAGTCTGCAGCAGACAAGAGTGGGTGGTCAGTAAAAGCCTGCATGACAATGTTGTTCATTAATAATGCATTATTTTGTATTTAATTCATTCTGAAATTAGCAAAGCCTTGCTTTTTATTGTTGAGAATAGCCTATAGCTATTAAAATATCATCAAGGTCATCCCAGAAGGATACATTTTTGTGAGTTGTGCACAGTGCTGAATGCAATTAACAGAAAAAAAAACAAATTCCACTTTTTTCTTTGTTTAAGTAAGTCTGTTTGAACTGTTAAAGACAATTTTATGAACAATTACTTTCTTAAACTTATTCTTCATTAGTATATGTATATTTGGTTCATTCAACAAGAAATGTCCCAACCTGACCCTCTCTGCTTTTCACAATTATGTTGCAAAGTTACTACAGCTACAACTACCATGCAAACTATACATATTGGCTCTAGCGTTGACCTCTTTCCCTCAGAACCCTTGTGGGGTATCTTCAATTCTGACTCTATTTTTAAGGCAATGGAATTTATACAAATTTTTAAAACCTAAGTATCCTGACTACTCACTAATTGACATAGAGCCATGAAATGTGCAGCACTGAAATAATGGTTTCATATAGGCATATGCAATATAAACGTACACACCATTCTTTGAAAAGCACATACATTTTAATACTGTATCTACCACAACATCTAGCTGAGGTGACTTCTTCATCGACAAGCATTCAACATATGCTGAAATTGAGTATCTCAACTCAAAAAGGATTACATATGTTTATGTATTACCATGACTGAATCTGATTAGGCTATTTAGTTGGAAAACCACAGAAAATGTGGTTAATAAAAATTCTAATGAATGGCATATGATTGTATTATTGTGGATTCTAGGGGTAAGATATTGTGGGAAGTGGGCGGGAATGACTGAGGCTGCAGGCAGAGATTACGCAAAGTGGTGTGGGGGCGGGTGGGAGCAAAATGTAATTTTGTGGGAGCAGCCGGGTGTGGGATGTCCTGCACAGGGATTGGCGCTCCTCTCATATACTATTAAAATCTTATTTCACTGTGCTCATCAGCCACATGCAAATGTGAAAAATTACATTTATGGAAAACATCAGGGTGTGGTCAGAGCAGGAAGCAAGCTGAAGCTCACTCTGGCTGCAGAAACAGTCCATCTCTCTTGTCACCTTCATCATCAAGCTCTGTGAAAAATACTCCTCATGCCACCCCCCCTCCCTCCTGAAACTCACTGACTCCTTCACTCCACTGCTATTATCAGTGTATCAGTCTCCCTGAAAGCGAAGAGCCCCACCCCTTGAAGCCTCGCAATCAGCAGGCTTGTTTTCAGATGAGAGCCACAGCCTTCAGCTGCTGCTCCGGGTTTAATGGCTGAGCGGGATCCTGAAACATAGTGCCAAAACCGCCAGGGTCAAAAAAACATCAGGGTGTATTCAGGGCTGTTATGAATGGCACATGTACAGGTGGAAGGGGGGTGGGGGGTACAGGCAGCAAGGCAGGCACATGACTCAAGCACGCTCTACAAAGCCTGGGTCTACTCCGTCAGCATGTAGCTTGATTACAGGCTATCACATTACATCCACAAATCACAGCAGGACAGGCAGCAAACAAAGGGAAATCATCTCTATCTGCTGGCAGAGGCTTCCATTGGTAAAGACAGCCCTGAGTTCCAGCGCCTGCCTTGTAGCGGGTAATAAGCATCATTATGTGATTAGCTGTGGATTTGTTAATCAAGGCCAGAATCAAAAGCATTCAAACAAGCAAGATTTGAGCGTATTCCTGGAGGCCATTTCAGGTCTGCAGAGAGACACGCATCTCACTCAGTTAGTGGCCAGTCATACACCTGTACCAGTGTATGAGATCTCCATTGGAAACAATAAGAGCTTTCCATGTGCATCTGTGTGATCCTGCTGCTTGCAGCATATGACAACCATCAGATGCTGTCATCCTATAGGATCTGCATTGAGTAAATCTGCTGGCATTGCAGTCTCCAAACCCAGGGCTGAGTATCCCTGCAGGCACTTAAGCCTTCAGGGACCAGGACTGTGCCGTCATGCCCGGTTCTAATCAAATTGTTCCTGGATTGACACAATTTAGCAAACATGGATTTCTCCATTCTGCTGTATCCTATAACATTCAAAGACAAGGACATAACTGGATAGCTCCAGCTCTCATTCAAATGTGCATGAAGCTCTGAAACCCTGAGCTGCCATCTGTCATCTGGTGAGCCAGAATGGGAGGTGCAACCCACTGGCAGCTTCCTGGTTTATCTGGCACCAAGCACCAGTGAGCAGAAACTGAGACACAGAAAATCTTTACTCAGGGAGCACACAGCCCTCAACACAGTAGGCTATTTCACAGCTGTGAAATATGGAGGGTGCTAAGAGAAGACAGAGATATTGGATCACTGGACCAAGAGCCACCTTCTCCTCTCTCTCGCTCTGCAAACACACAAACTTATATGTGCAGTTTCTGTGGTGGAGTGCACAGCTGTTACAGGCAGATTGCAGGATCCCAATTGACCAGAGGAGTCACTATTGTGCAATGAGATGGGGAAAATACTTCCCCTATTGAGTGATCTTAGAGCCAATTATACACTGAACTTTGGGGCTGCCAATCACAGCTAGCGCAGTGGATGGGCTGTGGGCACATCACACACTGAGGCTCTGAGTTCTAGTTGGATGAGCCACCCAGATGTTTTTGTTTAAGACTTAATGCTGAACTTTTTAATGGGTTTAACAAACCAGCAGAGCAACGGAATGCCAGATGACAGGTTACCATTTCATCGAGAAAAAAATTGAAAATCGACAATAAATGTAAAAATTCATATTTTGTCTTTCTACAGAACACATAACATTATTGCAGCTACAAATTAAGCATTATACAAATATGACACAAAATTAAACTACAAGAGGTAACTAGAGTACTGATGGTCACAGGTTCAGATCCCATGTGTGACACAGCAGCTATTATGCTTTGTATAATCTGCTCCAGTAAAGCATCAGCCATATAAAAGGGTAACAGAATGTTCCGGTTTTTGTTTGAGTCACCTTAGATAAGGAGCATCCACTAAGCAAAGGAATAATGATAGTTTTTACAGCAATGCTGCATCTAAGCATCATGATAAACAGCGACTGTAGAGACCATACACCCATATTAAATTCAGCGTAGCTCGGAGCTGACACCAAGATTCCTCCAGCCGTCTCCTCCTTTCCTCTGAGCTGTCAGCCAGTTTCAGGTTATGATGAATGAAGGAGCGGGTGAGGTGAGCTCTGGGGCCCCAGCAGCAGGAAATGAGAAATGAGATGTATCACAACCATCTCTCTCCTTCCCTCTCTCTCTCCTACAGTTCAGTCAGGGACATGTCATCCGACCCCTCATGAGGCTCCCGCTTGACACCTGTGCCACTCCACTGGCATGCTCCCAGCCTGGGAGTGCATCCACCTGTATGCCTGTCCTCTGTTGGCTGGACAGACCACTTCAGGGGCTTTGTGAACAAACAATATTTTCTTTTCTGTATAGTGTAGTAAGGAAGCTGAGAACCCATATTGAATTTCAAGAATGACCTGACTCTTCTGAAGTTCCATCAGTGTCTGTGAATTCACTCTGTACTGCATAGACCTTCTCCTGGAGCTGGAATGTAACTCCAGTTGCAAGGATTCTCATTACCAAAGAAAATGGACACAAGCTTTGCTGGTAAACACAGCTTTAGGCGGTAAAACATGATGCCAGCAGATGTGGATGCTATTCAGCTGGAGCTTTGCATGCTGGGAGTGGTTGCAGATTATGAATGCAGAGAGGGAGTTGGGGTACAAGTGAGAGGAAAAGGGTACAATAGCACTCTAAGAGAACAGTTTCCTTCTCTGCTCCTAAGCGACATGTTTGTTCGAAAAACTGGAATAGCATGGGGTCTATTTCCATATTGAATTCAGTCTACTTAGGAAATTGAAATAAATTCAAATTCAATTAATTAACAGAAAAAATGGGAAGAATAACATGGGCATTTTTCAATTCACTGTCTGAATTGACTTGAATTTCGAAGGAATTGGCCCCAGCCCTGAAATGTACTGTATAGGAGAGGAGCTCCTTGGCCACTTTTTCTGGCCCGTATACTTGAAGCACATGTCTTCCTGTCAGTGACGGAGCAGTGGTGCAGCTGTAGCCCTTGGCAACCACCATGCGAAGGCCGGCAAGCGTAATGAGGCAGCTGAGCCACACGGGGCTGGCATATGCCTCTCCCAGCCCACCTGCCTGCCATTAAGATGCTGTCTATGGGCCAAGACTTTGCACTTTCTGGATGAATCCTTCATTACAAGACACTCTAAGTGCTGCAGTGATCCATAGCTAAGCTCTAACCTGGGGGTTTGCGTGAGACCTGAATTTTCCATGCCAGCATGTGACCCACCACATAGTCCACTGGTGCATCCTTTGAGCCAATCTGCTCCCACCAGTGAATGACCGGGCCAATCCCATTAGGAGAAGGGGGTGGGTTCCAGTGAGCACTAGCACTAGTCCACAGCACATGGACTAGTGGACTAGTGGAATTTGAATGGACTAAATCTAGCTGGAAGATTTAGCTATCTTCCAGCTGAAAACTGAGTTCAGTTTACCAGTTTTCACAGCACAGCCAGGCACTGAAAGTACCCTTGTCAGTTTGGGCCGCGCCCATTTCTGAGCCCACGCTTATGCCTGCACATGCCAGTCCAGCAACTCTGAGATGGGCTCAGCTTTTCTGTACTACTAAATCCCTGCCAGTAGCAGTGCCTTGTCTTTCCAGCAACTACTGCACACCAGAAAGCCATGCTTACCCAAGCTACTGAAAGCATCATCATGATCACACAGAACAGCAGGTAATGAGGAAACTCATTGTTGGGGGGGAATTTTTACCATATCTGTGTTCTCCTTTTTTTTGCAATATTTCTCTTGTGAAACCCTTAGCTCCCCTAAGCACCAGTGCAGTTATTTTTGGCACCGCCAGACAGACAGGGGTCGACATAGCTAAAGAAGACTTACATTGTAGAGGATGTCCACCCAGCCCTCCATGGTGATGCACTGGAAGACGGTCAGCACAGCGAACAGGATATTGTCGAAGTTGGTGATGCCAAAGTTCGGCCCAATCCAATACTCCTGACACACTGTGCCATTTGAGCAGAGTCGTGCTGGTGCCTCCTGACCACAGGGGAAATCTGCCACACGTTCGCCTGCAGGGACAAAACATAAGCCACCAAAGTTCTGCCAAGCTGTATGTCTTAACAAATATGTGGCTCAAATACACTTTTACCAAGAGTATCAGACCAGTGTATTTCAGCACTTAAGGAGTCACTGATTGGTTAAACAGTCTGCACACCTTGCTTAAAGGTCCTACACTACTAAGTAACATTTATTACTTTTTTATAGACTAAAAAATATGAAAAAAATTTCATATTTCAAATTTCAAAAAACAACTACCACACTTCATTATTCTCTGTCTCTCATCTTATTCTCTATCTGTGCCATTCATGTGCACGCACACACACATTTCTTGAATGTGACCTTCTTCTATGTCTGAATGTCCACAAAAACAAAAGCGCAGTTTGTTGCCACTGCTTTCAAAAAAATCAAGATAAGTGTGACAAATGCCGCCAGCCATGTGAAAATAAACCTCCCTCTCCCTTACAGAATAAAATGAAAAAAAAAATAGAATTTCCTGCTAAAAGCACAATCTAAGAACCATCCCAGCAACCAGCTGAATGGTGTTTAAAGCTCTTTTATTTCTGCACAAGATAATTATTTTCTCAACATTATTCCAAGTTTAAAACATTTTAACAGCAGTAGGTCACAGTCGGTTAACTGATTTGGTTGGTCTTAGTCAATCATTAAAAATCACAGGGTAACTAATGCTTTTAAATTAATTACAAATCAATCTGATTTTAACACACTTTCCCCTTTTCCATGGAAGTAGTAGCAGCAGCAAAAGTAAACAGACAAATGGTTAAGTGCAAGTAAAGTGCAAATAAATTACTGACTCCCATCATCTCCATAATAGTCGGCAAGACTCATATATAGAGCATACCAGAACATTACAAGTTCAAATACCTATTGTTTCATTGTTCATACACGTATTGTTAAATTAAATGTTAGCAAAAGAACTGTGTTGCTTTAAAGCATGTTCCACTGCCAGTTGTGTCAGTAATACCTGTCACCTCTGAGGCAAATGTGTCTTGGACCATCCAGCATTACCCTCTGAATCTACAATGCCACTCTTCATTTTGATTACTAGAGGGTCTGTTGGATCAAGGCCTTAGCAAAGAACATTAGCAGGTCCATTACTGCAGTTAGTGATAGATCTGAGCATGTGCACGTCTGTTTGTGTGTAGGTGCTTTTGTGTACGTGTATGTATGAGCGAGTGTGTGTATTACCAGTGCCAACCCGAAAGCAGGTACTGTGGAATTTTCCCATGTAGAATTCCACGCCAATGATGGCAAACATGACGATGGCAAAGAAGAGCAAGAGGCCGATCTGTAGCAGGGGAACCATGGCCTTCATTATAGACTTCAACACCACCTGAAGACCTGGGAGCAAAAGGGGTGGAATGGAAGAGAGATTTTTGTCATAAACTTTGGCTCAAAATTAAACACAAGTGTTTATTTTCATTTTCAACATCAAGGTTTGGTGTTGCAAATTCAGGAAAATTAGTTAATGTAGAAAGTGGAATTGGAAAAAAGCTACAGCATGAATGAAAGATAGTATCAATGAAAAAGCTAATTAGAACAGGAAACAAAATGAAAAAATGTCTCTCGGTTTCATTGTATTATCACCTGATGCAGAGAGAGACAGGAGAGAGCAGAAGAGAAACTCAGTAGCATATTTAATGTGCTTCCTCACTAGGTATGTGCCAGCTTCATGTGCTATTTCTGTATCATTGTGTTAAGATTGCTGAAGTTTATTAATGCTCTTAAACAATGTTACTGAAGTTGTTTAGTCAAAATGAAAGTGGCTCTTATACATTCTGTTTCTGTGACGATTTTATTTTCCATTCAAAACACTACACAAAAACACAGTTTTTATTTATTTATTTATTATTTAGCATGTTAATATCCACATCAGTCAAGAAACAGCTTAATTTCATTTTAACTGTGAAAAAGACTTACTTGGAATTCCAGAAACCAGTTTCAGTGGTCTCAAAACACGCACTGCCCTTAGTGTTCGTAGATCAAAATCCGCCCCTACAGTGGCCAGGATCCTACAAAGACATAAAAGCAAACCTGTCATCAGCAAGTCAGGTTTGAATTTGGTGTTAATGCCAATATGAGATTTTTTGATCTGTTAAATTCAGTTGTAATCAATTACAAACACTTTTTTAAAAGGCATGAGTGCATATATTTCTGTTAAAACTATTCTGAGAGTATTTTGTGCATTAAAAGGCACAAAGAGAAAGACAGCACTGGGACCATAAGCAAGAATGCCTCTCCTCCAAGTGCATTAATTGGCACTTGCACAGCTTGCTGAGGTGGAGACATCAAGAGAAGTGCCTGCTAACTGAAAGGTGAGGGAGGCTCTATTTGTTTAAAAGATTACTTATGATTAAAATGTTCAAATCTAAGTATTTCCCACTTTTGTACCACAGCCTTGCCAGCAGAAAGGGTGCTGTGCTTTGTCTTAGGTGTCCACAAATGTTTGTTTCATTTGGTCAACTGCACAGTGAAAACAGGTTGTCCTTCATAGAAAATTAAAAACCTCACTTCATGCTGTCATGGTTATAAAATGAGAAAAAATGACTCAATCAGTTTGACCCATCATTCATCAAATTGTGTGGTACTCCTCCATAACTATCAATGGCAGGTGTGGACTGTTCCAGACAGGTGAAATATTTAGCCTGCCAACTTGTTAGGCAGTTGTCATACTAACTCTATATAGATGATGCCCAGCTTTTCCTCTCTTCTGCTTCATCTGGTGCTCAGGTTTCACAACTCATCTCATTTTGCCTGAAGGAGATCTCATACTAGAAGACAAACTATCACCTGAAGCTTAACCTGTACATTCCCTTCACAAGAGCAACATTTCTCCCTCAATCCTGATGACCCAGAGTGCTCAATTAGAACATTTCTACAGCAAGAAACTAAGAGGTATCCCTTCATGACTAACTTCCTTTCTTGCGGTGAGTCAGGCACACAGATTCTTACTGCACTACATCTGATGAACCTGCCCCTTCTACACCCATCATGCCACACAGCTACTGGATCAATCCCTGATACTCTCCACCAAACGACTGCAACTCCCTTCACGTAGGTTTCCCTAAACTCCTGCAGCTATTTCAGAACACTGCTGCATGACTTGTTTTCAATTTTCCCAAGAACAGTCATATACCCCCCCCCACCCCACCCCCAAGACTTCACTGGCTACCTGTTACAGCTTGCATCAAGTTTAGAACATTGGTGCCAGCCTCCATGCTGTGAATGGAACAGCTCCATTATACCCTGGCCAAATCACACTCACCTGACAGTAATGATTCATGTATGTACTGGCCCCTGGACAGCAGAATCATTGACCACCTTCTGAGGTGGACTAAAAAAACTCACCTGTTCAGACTTTATCTTAGTACAGAGGGAGGTTATGGTATTTTGTAGTTCTGCTTATTGCACCTATGGTTCTGAGTCTCTCAATAAGGCTTATTACACATGTATAATATGTACTAACGACCTGAATTTTAACTACAATTAGCATAATTACCTTGAACTGGTGCATTAGTGATGCTGCCTGTATGCTCACCAGTTTGGAAATTTCATGTCTGGCACTGTCACTCAAATTAATGAGGTAACATTTTTGCCATATAGTCCCATAAACAATAATCCCACATTATTTTCTTGTGTTCAATACAGCCTTACAGTTTTTGAATTATTATTTTATTTTATTATATCTTAAGGGTGAATGAGACAGACAATGACCATGTGTATCAATTTTGTAGTACAGCTCATTAAAATGTCTTACTCCACCTTGTGTCTAATGAAGAGCTCAAAGTACTCCCATCCCCAACTATGCTGGTGTATCTCCCACTCCCTCTGTTTTTCTCTCTCCCCTCTCTCAGTTGGGTTCTGACTGGGCAGATAAAAGCTTTCTTGACCCCTCTGGCTGTCTGTATAATTATTGCTCTTCTTCCTGCAACACACTCAAGCTCATTGCTAATGATGTGACACAAACACAATCCTATGTGTGGAGGAGAGAGTGCACAAAATTCAGCCAAGTATATCATGTAAAAATATACCTACAAGTGTTTTGCTGCAAGATCAGTAGATTACTGCACAGTTATCATTTAATACATATATGCACTTGAGGCATGAAATTAGTTTCAGGTTTTTTTCTGGTAAAAGAAAATCAATAAGCCTTTCAAAGCTAAACCAAGAGAAAGGGTTGGCTCAGATATGTTGTACACAAGGTCAGGTGCAGACACACAAATGCATACACACACTCAAACCCACAGTTGACTAATTTGTATTAGACTGACATATTCAAATAGCTAAACAGTAGCTTACTCTGAGTTTTATTTTGTTATTGAGGGACCATGGATGTAGGAGAACCCTGTCCAATATGAATGTTCCCCCCGATGCTAACCCCAACCCCCCACCGAACAACTCCTTTTCAGAGAATGCTGTTGCATAAAAAACCCAGCCAGCCCACTTACTGGAGTGGCAGGACCTGGCACAGGGTACAGAGGTGTAAAAACTTACCAAAATCCTCTGTCACAAGCTGGCAGCTGGCATTACTGGCAGCTCACTGAGTGACAAAAGTGCTGTTTGAAAGTATGCAAGAGAAATCCCACTCGAAGACAGAGGCAGATACACAGAGGGAGAACAAGAGGGAGAAAGTGAGTGGAGATGATAAGAATGAAGAAAGGATGAGAAGAGAAGAGAGGGAAGACTAAGTGGGAGGTAGAATGGGTGAGGTAGAAATGGAGAGACAGTAAATATGTGAGGCCAAGAAGCTGGCATGCTATGTGGAATTTCACAATTTTTAGAGTTCGTATAAAAACAATTTTGAGCATCCCATTTGAAAAACTTTATGTAACAGGTACTTAATTCTTTTTTTATAGTTCTGCCACAATATAAAACCATGAAAGACAGCCAAACATCAAACAAAATATTCAATGGATTCTGTAACACCAACACTGTCATTTCCTCAAATTTATACAAAAGTGTAAGTTCAAGGAAATGATCAGGTCAGATAGTTACATTCAGAGAAAGGAGCAGAAGTGACACTCTCCATCATGTTAGCTTCAGTATATACATTATTAAAGGAAAAAGGAGAATCTTCTTGAGTTATTTTTTCTGCTTTTAACTGTATTTTGCCTTTGGGCTACAAAGGCTTTCATCTTTGGATGAATATACATGAACTGAAGAGGAAACATGGTTTGGTACAGAGTTAGGTTTTTGTTTGTTTTGGTTTATCTGCTTCCTTTGTAGCACATTATACGTGCTCTTTCTGACAGCACTCAAATGTTGAGTCTCTCTCTCCCTCTCTCTCGATCCAAGTGGATATATCATCCATTCAGGCTAAAGAGGAGCTTGATTTGATCATCCTGTAACTGAAAGACCTGGAAAGGTCAGCAGGCCTCCTCCGATTTGATTGTAGACCTGTTGCATTGGACCTCGAGCAATAGCATGTAAGCTGTCTATTTTTCACCGTGGCTGAGCGGTTTTGTATCTGTTTATTCTGAATGCCTGTTCCTGGCCCCAAACACAAACCACACCCACACCTCCCACAATTTATGACAAATCATTGCCATAAACACAGTGATTTAATGAAATACCAGGCAGTGGAATAACAATGTACATGAGGTCCTCAGAGACTAAATAAGGGAGGACAAAAAGAAGAAACAAACTTTCCATGATTCAGCGAGAAAGGGCAGGGGACCCAGCATTACGATCATTATTCAGTCTGGAAATGCCCTCTAGCATAGTGGCGATGCAGACTGGTCACAAATAATGGAGGGAGGTGGCGACAGCAGTGAGGCACAAGTTATGAGATGGCTGCTCAGGGGCTACGGATTGATGCTCAGCCATATGACAAGAGTGGCTTTTAATATCCCCTCTGCAGCTCTTATCAGTGGCCCAATATTTCTCTGTGGCCACTCGCCCAGGATATGCAGTATGAAAAGCAATGGTATCAGAAATCAGTCACCCCCTGTACCTGTCAGACGCCTAGTGCCCAGTCACTGCACACACACACACATACATGAAAACATGCACACACACACACACACACACACACACACACACACACACACACACACACACACACAAATACAAACATATGCACATATACTCATACACACATGCACATACACAGACATGTCTCTGTGAATGTGTGTACACACATATATGTACAGGTGCACAAATTTATGCACACACATACACCAGTGCAGTACATGCATGCACAAAGATGCAAAACAAAGTTGTATGTACCAGCACACACATAAAAGTTTGCATATGAATACATAAAATCAGATATAAATATAGACATAAAACATGACAGAGGCACTTTCTCACACAGGTATGCACAGAGTATGCTCAGTCACACCCATAGAACAGTTAGTCATGAATCCACACCACAAAAGAAAAACAAATTTAATGTACTTGCAACTTAAATCTTTACAAAATGAACCAACCTAGGATGACTTCTTTTACTCAACTCAACCTATCTGCAATCTATAGAGTTCTTCCTAGTGGTATCATACGAAGGCATGTTAGAATGCAGGAAAATGAGCACATTAAAAATACCAGTTTAAACAATACTAAGCACCTCACCCCTCATCTGGTCTAATTGTTTTTGTGGTTTGTTTTAAACATGTCTGGACTGTAAAAGACACTAAACCATTGCAATCATTGCAACATTGTGAACAAGTGAAATCAAAGCTATTCAAAACATGTATATACATCTTTTACAGATGCCAACATTAACATTTTATAAAATGCTAGCTGTGAATGTGGCTATTGGCTTTAAATCTCAGTTCTGATGCTCAGCTTGACTTTTGATAAACAGCATAGGCTAAGTACATGAAATATTAATCCCTGATTATGATAAGAGAATATATAAATTGATAAGAGCTGAATGCATTGACAGCAGGTCATACCCAAGAGAGTTCAATAATATGTGTATTGGGATTTATTCAGCACTTAATGTCTCACTTCACTGCACTAAAAGACCTCACTGAAAGATACTCGCATTGAAACACATTCCTGAAAAGCAATCAAGGACTCTGTGCCACTGAATAGCATGTTCTTTTTGTTCTACAGCGCAGCAATCAATTAACTGGAGTTCTGGGCCACAAAGCTGGGTACAATTCCATCACAATAAGGCATTTTTTTGATACACATATAGCTCTGTGATACTTCTTTCATTCATTTTTTTTGTATCATACAACGCTTTTCATACATTACATTCAAAGTGTGCGTCCTGTAGAAATATAAGGTTGCAATGTTAATCATCTCAACTATACTCATGAACCATAGTTCTCCTGCTAGAAGATGACAGTAACCCATTTATCACATTGTACAGCAGACATGTAATCACAGTTTGGAGAATTTCAGGGCAGGTTTATCTGAATGTCTAAAACTACTGCTAGGGTCGGGCATTGGGCTCATTCCCTCAGCCACACACTTTTTGGATCTGTGCTGTGTGACACTGAGTATCTAACACTGTTTCCTTTGCTAACAGTATCTTTCTGGACCATAGTATTGCAGACACCAAGCTCTACTGTTATACAGTTGTCATACTGCAGTTATTTTGTTTCATCAGGGTATGCAATGTAATTCTGAAGAACCAGTTCCCAAACATCTTACAAACTATCAAATATCACTTGGGTGTAAATTTGCCTCTCTGGCATAAAACAACAACTCAAATAGCAATGCATGTGCAGTGACCATAAAGCACTGTTCTTGAAATTAAGAAAATTGGTTTAAAATACAGTACTGTGCTTCCAAATTCCCCTTGCCCGCATTTTTATATTCCGTTATCACCAGCAGGTAAGTTTTGCAAGAGAAGTTTAGGAAAAACAACATTCAGTAGTATTGCAAAAAGCTAACTGTCTGACGACTCTTCCAGAGGTCCTGCTCATTTCGTTTCTTTTGGCTGCTCATTATTTGATTCTCAAGACTTTCAGAAGAGCAGATTCTCAAAAATGAATACCATATTGAATAATCTTTGCATTTGTACCCAGATATAGGATTCTTTGATTGTTTAGCGCAAACAGCATTCTGTTCATTTGGCTCAACCAACTGGCCTCAGGGAGAAAAACTGAGAACACCACAGCAACACCCGCCAAACCCCAGCTTCTCAAAGACAGATAAGAATATGTTCATGATGACCATGAAAGCAGTTTACTGATCTCATACTGCCTGCCCTAAGCAATTTGGATCACAATTCCACAGTGCTGGGCAATGATTAATTTCCCATTGTTATGAAAATTGTGGTTCGATTTTTTTGGGAAAAGAGAAAATATAAATTGGTAATTGCATTTTATCATTGATTCTTTACAATCTAAGCCATCTCCTCCTAAAATGTTTTAAACCATTTTATGTGATTTTATGCATTCAGTACAAACTGCTTTACCTGCAGTGGTTAATTTTCATTATAGGCAACATCATCAGCTTGAAATCACACCATATACAGTTGTAATTATATCTTCATATTGTTATATATATTTCTGATTACATAGTCCCATAGTTATAGAGTTACATATATAAAATTATTGAACATAGTTGACGAAAGTTGCATAGTTGCAGTTACATAGTTGTAAAGCTATGAAATGCAGTTATATGGATTTTTAGTAATACACTTAAAATGACGTGGTATATCTTTGACCACAGTAATGTGAAGCTTCAAACTGTTTCCAGTCTTTTTATCACCATGTAGAGGCGAGTAGGGTCAGTCTCAATCCATGAAGGAACTTAGTTAAAACAATGATGCAGTCTTTTAATGATATTCAAGACAGTCATGACTGCAGGAATGACCCTAGGGAATAAAGAGGCCTTATAGAGTGTAGGATATTGTTACAGAGGGCAGTTGATAGCTTCCCCAAATTTGGGATTAGCTGATTGGGCCACTTAAAACAATTACATGTCATTTTTCATTACATTCATGCAGATATACAGCTCCAAAATTATATTATCAGTACATTATTCATTCAATTATTTTTTCATTGCCATTGGAAAGAGCACTACATGTGGAGATGGAGGCATACAGCTTCATAGTGATTATGACACACAGCTAATTTACACACACACACACAAACATATGCACATATAAGCATACACACATGCACATACACAAAAATGTGAATGTATCTATGTAAGTGCACTATCTCACAAATTCAAACAAATACATATACAAAAACAACATGAAAACACATGCATAAACACATACAAACATACGCATGTACACAAAACACACAACATGTACACAAAACACACAAACTTGACAAAATGTTTCTTGACAGGCATGGTGTGTTGAACCACAACAGTGTCAAGGTCAGAGTTGAATAATTAATCGATCTAATGTATCAGATCCCCAGAGCTCAGTGTATCACTGCTGAAACTACCTGCAGTAAGTCTGAGTCCCTCTTGCTTTTGAACCTGTGTTCTGATTGGATCGGCTGGGTGGGTGTTCCCCAGTAGCAGATATCAGCAGAGCATGTCTACATCATACATCTGTCAGAATCATTTACTGAGACACCAGAAATGCTGCTCAGCATAACTGTTTAATTACCTACCAAACCTTGTGAGGAGTCATCGTTAAAGGGGGGTTCAGTTTTATATACACGGACTATAGTATTGTTGACAAAAAAACTAAGCTATTTAAAGATAAAATGAAAAGATTATGAAATGCCATTACACAAAACTGCACTAAACCACGATAGTGGAGTATGAACTCAATGGCACACCCCATAAGCTGAGATATGGAAAGGCAAATAGTAGTTTACCCCAATCAATCAAACTCTGTCAAAAACCCTGTCTAAACACTCTAATAATCCATTTCTAAACTCATCCTGAAAAAGTAGTCTAAACTCACCCCAAACTCTCCCCAAACCCAATAAAACTCATCCCACACTCAGTCAAACCTCCTCAAGCCTTGTGCTAACTCAGCCTAAACCTAGTTCAAATTCAACCTAAACCCATCTTGTATAATGATTATTCTCTCTGCTGACCATGGGAGTCCTGAAAAGCATTTGTCCAGGCAAAGACGAAAAACATTTTCAGAGATTCCTCCACCAGTGACTTATTGGGTCTGTGTGTCTGTCGCTGTGTGTCTGTCTGTAAGGCTGATCACTGTCTGCCCTTTCTGATTATCGTGTCTGACCCTGTCTGTCTGCTCGCCCGTCTGATCATCATAATTGTCTAATACGCCGTCCCATTGGGGGTACTGCCTTCAGGCTGAGTCTAATGATGAAGATCCACCTTTGAAACCGAACTTCAAAGTGCTTTTAGGGAGGTACACATAAGAAGGACAAGCTCAGGATGAGATACAGAGGAGGGGTGACACTCATCACATGTGAAGCCAATCAATGAAAGTAGTTCTGCCGCAGAGGGACTCTCTAACAACACAGCTGTGGACTCGACTCTAGAGGTTCTCAGAGGATCTTGAGAGGAATCGGTAAAGGCGTATTCATTATCTATAAATACAATTCTTTTCTTATTTCCAAAATTATTTTATAAACTCAGATTCCAAAATATCATGGACATGTGTAATGAAAACAGGTGGTGTGAATGTCTGTATGTGTCAGTGTGAGACAGATACCGACAGAATTCCATTATTTCACAGTATTACATTATATTAAGACTTTACATTTTTTTATTTTGCCTATACCATAAACCAGCCACAGCCTCTGAGACTGCAGTGTACCTTGGCAACTGTTCATAAATACCCAGCTTGGTACTATTGATGCTTAATACCTTAATGTGTGAGCTATGCAATTTATCCTGGAAGAGGAAAACTACAAGGCTAATGATTCCTCTAATTAAGAAACAACAGAGGCAAACAGTGAGAGTTTACCAATCCAATCAGTGACACTCATGAAAGACCTGGCCGATCACAGCCTTCGCTCTGGCTCTACATGCTGCCGAAACGGCCTACTGTCCGGGAGCGATGTGGGTGGTCAGCCGATATCCGCCTTCCATCACTTCTCCACCTCTTCATCAACTCTGTCTTTTGTTTCACACGGCTTGAAACAGCCCTGAGCAGTACATCTCTCCCCCCAGCTCAACCAGACCATGTTCCACTGCAGGAACAGAGGATGGAGATCATGCATGGGTTCAGTCAATCTTTGTGCTCTAAATTAAAAACAGCCTTCAAAAGTGCAGTAACACTCTCAATGTATGACCAGTCTTCTAGAACTCTTCCAGAACTACTCCCAAGACTGACTTGAAAGAGGCACATTCTCAAAAGGGGATATCGTTCAATATAATCTCTGCATTCATACTCAGATATACAATTCCAACCTCAGAGAGAAGATTTTTGAATATTAAGGGAACACCGTCCAAAATCCAGACAGAGAGATATATGCTCATAATGACCATGAAGACAGTTTAATGAGCTCATCTTGTCTGTCTTCAACAATTTGGATCAAAATGGCACAGTGCTGGGCTATGAATAAATGTATGTAAATTTTTGCTTGATCTTTGGAGCAAAGATAAAATTCAAAATTAACAAAATAAATAAGCTTACCTAAGCAAAGCCAGAGCAATAAATGTGCAGTCTGTCCTCTTCTACAAAAATATTTCACACTTTAAAATAACCTTGCCCTTTCTATTCAACAAATGATTGAGGGACTGTAAGATCTTCCCAGGCAGACACACAGGGTATATTTCCTTCAGAAAGCCTGTCATTAAGTGGTGGAATTTAGTGACAAATTTTTAGGGTTGGAATATTTCTGAAGTGCTGCCTGATTTTCCAGCTGTCAGTGTCTGAATCTTACTTGTGCTATGACTGAGCTAGAATTTCTATCTGTGTGCCATACTTCAGTCACCCCAAACCGCTAAACACCCCTCCCATCCTTGTTTCTGAATGTTAATTAACACCAGCTGATTAATATGTCCCCAGTTGATCTTGCACTAATTTGGAAAAACTGGCAAAGAGGAAAAAATACTGAGTCACACGTTTTTGTGAAGTCTCTCAAAAAAATCTCCCCCTCAATCCCCTGTCACTGTCTAGTGACACTGCACAGAGCTAGCGAACACTGTCACACAAAGAGACAGGTTCCCAAAGCATCTGCTTTCGCCACCTCATGCTGTACAGCAGGAGATCCCTGCAAAGATACCTTCAGACCTTCCTCTCCCTATGGGAGCATGAAGAAAAGGCACATACATAGTGCAGCTGTGTGTCATATGGCTGAGAACTCCCAGCTGTGGGATGGTATGCATGCATGCCTGTAGCATCACCCGCTATTTCAGCTGGTCCACGTTGATGAGGTGATAACTGTTTCAGCGTAACTCAAGAAAAATAAGGGGTATGATGATTAATCTCATCAGTCACATTACTCTCCAGTGGCCTTCAGGTTTGTGAGCAGAATGTATGTTGACTTTGTATTCCCCCATAGCATAGGCAAATTGTGATTGTTGTTGCATCTGCAGCATGAAAAACAGTGACAATCAGTTACAAAAGTGTACATCCTTTGATCTGTAGGGGTAGCCCTCAGTGGGTGGGGCTGATAACATCATTCAAACCATAAGGAAAATAACAATTTGAACATAACAGACATAAAAAATTAAATGAAAGGTGTAGGGAGCAAAATGAAGGCCACAGAACTTACTTTACATAACCCTCTTAATGAGTATAAGCTGTAATTACCTACTTTCTCAGAGTGGCAGCTCAACCTCTGTTAAAAAACATATGCAGGTGATGATACAACCAAACTTGACCGTGTCAATCAAATCCTTGTCCCACCCTGGTTCCTCCTCAAAAATAAAACCCCTTTTCAAATTCTGCCCTGTTTATAGGTTCAGTGAAAACAATAATTTACTAATAATATGGAATTATCTGGAATTGCTGGACCATGATGTTTTTAATCTAAGCTAAAATCATTTGGGAAATTAGAAAACAAAATAAGTGACAGTCAGCTGAATAAGTGTTTTCCAGTTCTGAGGAACCTCCAAAAGTTCTATAGACTGAGAGAGTATCTCTCTCTCATCCCCAGCAGTATGGAGGGCCTTCTCCATGTGGATCAGGACAGTGCAATACTCCTCCCATCACTGTCTGTGATGGTGCCAACTTTCTGTTTCAACCCCCTTACACCCATGATACCACATCACCACTTACAGAGACTGACGTAAACTCAGGCCACAGCATCAACCTTGTCTTGCTCAAATCCAATGGTCCATCACACTTTGAAATAAGTTCACAGCATACTCTAAAAACAAACCGTGTCAAAAACAGCAAGCTCTTTTACCAGCCTGTTAACACACAGTGTGTCACAATTAACCAAAATCAGCAAAAACCAGCAATGAGCTGGTTTTGGAAAAGGGAAAAAGTCATCTTTCAAGATGTTGAAACAGAATGCTAAAAATTGAGTGCTGGCATGCAGTGTTTACATGGTTCTGTGTGCCTATGTGTGTATGTGTGTGTGTTTGCTAATTACAAAGGAACGAATTCTTGCAAAGTAAAAAAATAAATAAAACAACTCTTTTTAATGAAACAAGCCAAGGTGACTCAACTGATGCTAATTCAGTACCCGGAACAAGTCAGCTGTGGAGGCCAGTCTTTTGGATATTGAGGCGGGCCACCCTGTGAAGAAGGCTTCCTCTTTTGCTTGAGGTTGCAACATGTGCTGGCTCCTTGTGGTGGGAGGGGGATGGGAGGTTTCTATTGGCCCAAAGCCCCTTTGATTGCATTGCCTAGGCCCAGAGACAAATCACATTTCTGCAGATGTTGTTCCTGGCGCAGTACAGCCTTTGCCTGTGGGATAAGCTCTGGCACCATCGTCTTGTTTTATGAAGCCAAAATATCTGCCCACTAGTGGCTAGTATTAGGCTGAAAGGCTAGCACACTAGCTTAGAAAGATAGCACAATGTCTGACACCCTAGGCTGAAAGGATAGTACATTAGATTGAAAAGCTAACGTCTTAGCCTGCAAGGTTACTGTTATCTTAGGTGACGGGCAATGCAGGCCATTGCAAGCCCAGTGTTGGGGAATGCTGAAAAGCTTGGCCTCAGATTAAAAGGATTTGCTGACAGGGTCAAGGCACCAGCCCTGTCCCTCAGATAAACGGGGTGGCTACAAAAAAAACTCCTCAGCTCCTCCTAAAACAGGTCTTATAAAAGTTGAAAAGCATTGCCATGGAGCTGAGGCATTTTGATTTACTGAGTGTATTTAACAATGTGAAGTTCAGACTCATAAATTCTACAAAATCGCTACAATAGTCTCCACCACACTGTATTTTTAATGCACACATTACACAAGTATCTTTCCTTAAGAATGTACAGTGAATATAGAAAATGATTACATATCTCACTATTATTCAGATTACCTTTCCTCCTGATGTTTCCATTCATGATTGTTATTTTTAAAAATTACATTTCTTTAAAAAAATTATATGTTCCCATGCAGTTAACTGCAGTGTATGCCAAACTGTTAAATGTGAATATGGGAGGGCAGGAGAGCTGATTTGTAGACTGAAAGAGAGACAAAAGAGGGAGGGAGAAAGGGACAGAGGAAGAATAAAGAAACAGGCTGACATGTAATACCCACACTACCCAGGGAATGGAAGCTGTGCAGTTACTCTGACCTGAAGGTGGGTGAATAGCGGATAATTTCCTGTTCTCCTGCCCCAGTTAACTCACTGTTAGAACCCTGCGGTTTCCTTAAGATTTTAGTGAAGGTGATTCCATTTTAGCACTTTCCTGTCTCAGACTGAAAATCTCAGCATCCCTCAGGGAGAGGAGGACACTGCAGATCTGGCAATTGAGCCTGCACTAGCTTCGTCAATGAGAGAGAGAGAGGAAGACAGAGACAGAGAGCGAGATGGACAGAAAAAGATATTCATCAAATGCAGATTGATGAATACTGAGGTTTTTGAATTGGGGTGGGGTATTCATAATGCTAATATCTTGATGAAAATGGCAAAGTGAAAAGGCCACTGTTTCATTTTCTGTTTTGAATTATATACCCTTGTGTGCACTACATTTGTCAAGAATGCTTTGGCAACACTTTCTGCTTTTCATCATACTAATGAAGCCCATTTGAATCTGTTACTGAATTAGAGAGAGAGAAAGAAAGAGTGAAAGAAAGAAACAGAGAGAAGCTCCACCAAGAAGAGTTTTCTCTCAGCCAGTTCTGATCCTTTCCAGACAAACATTAATACATTCAAACACCAGCCTCTGATCCGCACTGCTTCATAATTGCTAGTCATTATCATCCAAAACATGAAACAATCACAAATTGGGAGAAAGGTGCTCTGTGTTTTCACATACAGGGTTGAACACTATTAGAAGAGAATTTTTTGACATCTTGGGGTGGGGGGAGGGTGGCATGGGGATTATTATCCTATCCCTCTACAATTCACACCAATGGAAAAAAAAACAAAATCTCCTGTTTGGCATAATGGGTCAATATTCCTACATTGCTATCAGTCTCTGAATAGAGTGAAAACAATAGCAGAGTATCTCTGACAGAGATGCAATGCAAAGACAAATCCTGGCTGAGTACATGCTCAGTGACCACACCTTAGAAACTGAAAGGGGGGGGTGGATGTTGCCATGCCCAGAGCAGCCCCCAGTGGCTGGTACTTAAGTGCTGTCGTGATTTTGTTTCCTGTGTTTCTTTAACCTGGAGTTTGAGTGAGTCAATGCCTGATACACTGTGACAATGTCAACCTAGACGTAGTAGGCAGAATGTGGAATTCATCCCATAAAAATTCCACCAACTCAGCCTTTCTCAGACAGTTCAGTACACTAACATACTACTGAGAAATTTCAATACTTTTAGTTCCCTCTCTTTTCATGTGCTGGATTTTCTCTGTGTGGCTGAAAAGAAGAAATTCATGGAATAACCCTTGGGTCAGGATACAAGCAAACCCCAGCAGCTCCCACCCCTCCATGTCCAAGGCATTGCTGAGCGTTTCACTGCAGCTGGCTATCCATTCTATGCTCTATTTACAAAAATGATGCATCTCTCCACCCTCAACTGCCACTCATTCCATACAGCAGACATGCCAGTAGCCACAATAATGATGTTTGGTGAATAGATGTGGCCGTAGGGTGGCCAGTCTTCCTATAGCACTGGCTCTCAGTGTAGTGAATTGGGATGCACATATCTTGAAGTCACACTAGCACATTTCAATACTTTTGTTCACTGTTACTAAAGTGCAGGTTGAGCCATAACTCCAAGTTACTATTGGGAGTTTGTAAGCATCTATATGGCCTAGCTATTATGAGTGTGTGAGTCTATGTATGACCTAACAATGTCCCTTGATTACTAGGAGTGCGTGAATCAATGTACAGGCATGCTGAGACAGTGCAGTGAGTCCTCATTTATCTGCTCCCCTAAGACTCCATTTAACATCGTCAGAGATTCTTTCAACCCTCCATCCACTTTAGGCCACAAGCAGACAGATAAGGCACATTAAGGACAGCGCTCTGGGAATACTGAGTGGCAGCCGGATGCATTAACATGCAGCCACAACTTTACTGAGACAAAGTGTGAATACAGCAGAGGCTCTGATCCCCATGTGGGTAGCTACAACTGACTGTGCTGACGGAGCCATTCCAAGCTATCCTTTCCACGAATACCATAAAGTGCAATGTATCTCCATGTGACAGACCTATGAAAGCATCTGCACAAAGTGGTATGTAATGAACAGATTTTCAAAGGGATAAGACTGTGGTGTTGTATATGTTTTGCAGTGTAAAAGAAGCACTGCCTTTGGGCTCTTGGAATTGTCCTTGCTATCACCTCGGTGTGGGCACTGGTTGTATTGGTGATGCACTTTGTGCGCAGGGCAGTCGGGCACTACTCTGTGTGTGTGGGGCTTTTGCACACATATACCCCGCATTCCCTCCACTCCATGAGCTTTGTATGTACAATGGCTGGGTATATACAAAACAGGCAATTCAACATATCCCAATGAAAGAGCCACAATACAATGCATATATGATTTAAAAATTAAATGTCATTGGGGTTGCTTTAACAGAACATTGATTTGTTGTTAAATACACATACAGAACCAGTTGCCAAAGATTACAACTTTTGGAGTCCAAAGACCTAACTGATGCACATCAGTGAGAATTATTAAAGAAAGAAAGTACATTACTGTTCTCTTACAAAAATATGTATGTTTGGCTTACAAATTCTTTTCCACTGTTCTAAGTAACATTTAGCATAAAGTCTGCTTTTAAGATTCATTCATTCCTGATGTAGGCAACTTTACTGATTAACTTAAGATTTCTGATGAGAAAAGGTGACTCAATGCTCACAGATATATGTACGCTGTTTTGCTTTAGTGATTATAAATGTGTACATATGATGAACTATATGGAATTTGGATTCACTGATACCAGGGGTTTCATATGTATTTTGAGTAGGACAAAATGTAGGATTTCTGATTACTTTTCTGCACAGAAGGCACATTTCTGGAACCATCCTGGAAGATTGAGGGGAATATTCAACTTTAGCTGGCACTGCACATTTGTATAAATCCAGGCTGACTTAATCCTTCATCCTTATTACCTTCTGTACCATAAGATAAATAATTGTATGCCCTGACACCTTAATTACAGTAAGTGTTCCTCATGCAGCTTTTAAAGGATTAAAATAACAGTAAACTTCCACACTCAATTTACGCTAGAAAAGAATCTCTCTTGATCAATATTTCTAAGAATTTTTTCTCTGTTTTTAATCCCTTCACACAGTTCACACAACTAAGTTGTACTATACTGATTTGCTAAATTTGCTTAAAAACGGGATACAAATAAAGGCGTTGCCCCAGTCTTTCAGTTAGAACAAATAAACTCAGAAAATATACCAGCACAAATTCATGCTTCTTTGGTGACTGACGGTACAGCTGGTAACCAGGAGACTTTAAACAAGCATGGCCAAAGTAACACCATGCTGGAAATTTTCTGGTTCTCAAAAGGGTCCATTTTTTAGCCATGTGTCAAAATGTTCCACCGTGTACCTCTGCAAAGGTTTGCTCTACATAGATCGTCTTACATGAAAGAGTCACTCTGGCTCTATCAATCTGCCGCCTGACATCTTTCCAGGATTTATAGCTTATGGTGATGGAGCCACTTCTCTGAGTAAATAAAGAACATAAAACAAACGCAATTTAACTCATAAATAAAGAGTAAGTGGAGGGAGGGAGCCAACACAGGAGGCCAGTCGTACGGCCCTCCGACCTGCACATGACTGCAGTTGACACAGAGGATATACGTTGCTGTTTCCCGCGACGCACACTTTGACAGGCTACTACACACCTCACCAGTATCATAATTCCTTTGCTCTCACCACCATGAACAAAGGAGCCATCTGTCAGTTTGAGTGACAGATAGCTGGCAACATTTAGAAAGTTTCTAATCAAGATATAGAAACAAAAGCTCACATACAGTCACACCCATGGACACACGCACATGCAGACAACACCACACATAAAGGTATTGAATCTATATCATGTACACTCACACGCACGCACGTGTGTGCAAGCACACACACATCCACACACACACAGGCATACACACACACACACACACACACACACACATATATATGTAAAAACGTATGTAAAGAAAAAGTAAATTCTTTTAAAGACAATCAACTTGACACGCTCACCACACACATGCACATGCACACACACATACACACATGCAGTTCTACATGCTCTACATACCACATATACTGGACACTGTACACCACCATATTAACCAGACAAGTATGTAAGGCATCAACCAGTGATACAGTTTTTTTAAACCACACAAGACTTTTACTACTAAACAAAATGTGTCATGAGTTGTATAAATGAATGTGTTACACAATAACTGTATAAATGAACAAAAATATGCATTGAAAAAAAAACAGCCTCTTCCATGAAGTCAAAGGGGAAAGCAGTATGCTTGTGCTTTCCTACTGTGCTCTTTAAATGGCCCCTTAGGTTGTGAAGTTCTGGCTCAGTCTGCCTGGGTACACTGGCCTATGGGAAACAGCTCAGACTCATTCAATTACTGCACAGGAGAGCAAAAGAGAAGCCAAACATATTCTACCCACAGCCATTTCCTTCCTCATATTCAACATAAATGCATTACTGCTGCCAGCAAATGAGAGTAAATTGGTTCAGCGTTCTGGTCCATGATGTAAAATGGCCACAGTAAGGAAATGGCACAAACAGGATCTACATTGTTGGAACTGAGGGGGTGAAATGTGGAAAAAAGGCCCATGCTTTAAAGCAGTACATGAATGCTGCAGTAATTATAAATGATGTTATGTGTGTATGTGTTGTGTGTTTGAAATAGAGTGCCAGAGCATATTTGTGTGTGTTTGCATTTGTGGGTGTTTGCATGCATTTGTCCATGAATGCATGCTTACGTGTGTTTGGGTGTCTAAACAGGGGTATGTTTGTATTTCACCCAAACCCACACTCACACAAACACAAAGACACTATTGTGCACTTAGATCATGATATGGTACATGAACCTTTGAAGGGAGAGCACATCTGCTTTAGTGACCAGGGGGCCTAAAGCAGTGTGTCTGTTTCCCATTGAGTGGAAATAATGAGGCCGATGTTAATGAAAAAGATTCTGGGTAACATATCATGTTCATGCCTATACAAATCAACCTAGCTACAGCAGGACTGATAATCATGTTAATGAAAACACTACATGATTATTTATGATATCCATATTTACAGAAACCCCACCCAGCTGCCTATGAAATTCATTAATATAAAAACTAACAAGTAACCCAGCCATAAGTTAAATAATGTCAATAATTATTTATGTACTGTAAATGGTGCAATGTCAGATGACTAATGTAAATGCATTAATGTAAACACAGTAACTCTATCATTTCCCTATAAACTATCTCTATAAACTATAATTACCCCATTGTGCTTTTGTGTTCGATTTCAGGGGCAGAGGGCAGGTGGTGATTGGTTTGATGAATTTCCAGCTCAGAAATCTGCAAATGGCAAACCAAAGACCACACCCAGCTAGCCAACCCCACAAGTGAAGAACAGTAACAGTGTGACATGACTGATAACAGTTTAACTGTTTTTAAAGTTTGCTCCTGTCACAAGCTTTTTCATTTTCATTAGAAAGAGAGTAAAACAAATGTGAGCATCACATTATCACCTCAATTCTTTAGGCTGACTGCAATGACCTTGAAAGGAATGTAAACATTAAATTTAGACCAGCAGAACACTGAACCCCATCACTTTTTAGAGATTGTAAAAACAATACAAGATTCATGAAATGTGTGTAGAAACTTAACCATGTGCTTAGCCATGTGTAGATGATGATGACTTTCTATTGTTCTTAAATTTGATGCGTGTTTCACTTAATCTCAATTAGCATAAGTGAATGCCCCAACAGTCCATAAAAGTAAAGCAGACTTCAATATTACACACAAACCACATAAGAAAAAAGCAGATAAGTAGAAATGTCATGTAAAGAACCAAGAAAAATAATATTTGTGCTCTGAGATAGGGGTATTAATGCTGAAAGTCAATCAAAGAAACTAAGCGAACAGTGTGGCTGGCTCAGGAAAATAATGCCTGGAAAGACATCACTGACACCTTCATTGCAGTTTCAGCAGACAGTCACACTTTTGCTGATGTCAAACAGAAATGGTGTGACCTAAATTATAAGTAAAATGCAGCACCCTGAACTGGTAAAATACAAATGTAGCATGGCAGCAAACATAATATCAAACTTGAACATGTAAAAATGGATTTATTCAACAACCCATTCTGAAAGGGCTAATCTGTGAACAAAATATTTTATTGAATATAAAGTTTTCTTTTTTTATAATTAAAAATATTGCAGCATGAGCATTGGTGAATGATAAGTCAAATAGTACAAAATAAATCAATTTGTAGAAACTCATCAATGGGCATCTTCAAAAATTCTGAACTGCAGAGCTCAAGTGTAAACACACCATTAATGCACTACATTTGCATAAAAGATACATTTTTCATTGGATAAATAATTTATATTAATAATTGCAGGACTTTTACCTTTGCAAAAACATGCAGCAAGCAAAACATCTTTTGTGCTTACAGGCCCACACAGTTAGTGTCTCTTGTACACTAACTTTGTCTTAACAATGTGCAAGTACCAGCTTAGAAACTACTGAATGCCAAAATATTGTTTGCATTGGTCTAATGCACAATCTAAACTTAGGGGTTTCACCATTGCTAGATGTGTTGCACCTGTCCTGAGCCTTTAGGACACCTAGTCACACAACACACATTTTACATTTTAATGGCACACAGTAACATTACACTTAAGAAGCACAGGTCCTGCTATCCAGGGTAAATCCCCATTGTCCTGGGTCTAAGCCCATTTCCCTCCACTCCCAATTTGCATGGCTATCCACAAAATGCAAAATTACGTTGCATTTGATTTCATTTAATGTACCACTTTTATCCGTGCAATACTACATTTAATTAGAACAAAGCCTTTTGGTTATGTTCATTAACTTTAATTATAGTGAAGAGATTACATTCTAACTTTATACTTATCTTTCTCTTATGTATACATTTTTCATATGAAGTACAAAAATGTTAAAATGTCATGCTGCCACAATAATTAAGCAATTAAGCAAAAAAGGAACTAGCTGCTGATAGAGAATACTCATTTAAACTGGCAAGCCTGCTAGTCTCACAAAAGAATCAAAATCAAGTTCAGGCCAATTCACAGATTAAAGATTATTCTTTAGATGTTCTTACATCAAGCTAACAAGCATTCACTGGTTAGGACTGACAGTCAAATGACAATTTATGTAGTAGGTGCACAAAAAGGAGTCCATTGGTTGGCCTTCATGGATTAAATTCTTACAGAAAGTTGTCTTTCTGTCAATTTCAAGGCAAAAAAAAACTACTGCCAAATGACCAGGAGCACTATTTTAACTTCACATCAGAAGGTAAATCCAGCTGATTAAATTTCAGTTTTTGTGTTTTTTTTCTTTCCCCCATAACAGTGCGCATTTCAAAGGAAGACATATTAAACATCTGCAAACAATGGCAGGGAAGGAAGCAGAGCACCAATATGCAACGGCAGCACATTTCACCCATGAATCTTCTGCAGCTGACTTAATACACACTGAGAGGGGTTCTGAAAATTGATACAGTCTCTGCTTGATAATTTATGAGGTTTTTCAGGCTGATGAATTATACATTTTCCAATGGCTGCCTCCAAATGCGCGGCACAAGCTGTTATATTCTACAATATGAAATTAAATATGTGTAAGACTCCAATTTTCAATTTAGGATAATCAAAGGAACTTTGCATCTCTTGGCTGGGTTTGCTAGCTCACGATTCTTCAGATTGAAACCCATATTCTGCTGAGAACAAAGCAGTGATCTTGATATGGCTGTAGTTCTAAAAACAAAAATTACAACCAGGTTTCTTTTGGAAATGAGCTGTGGGCCATTAACACCATAGTCTCTACATTACAACTTTTTCCCAATGCTAGCCTGGGCAAAAGATGTGATTTGACATCAATTATGTATTTGCTTCTTTATTAAATGTTAATCATGAGATGCAGTCAGTTCTAAACATAAGAAAAAATCAGTTTTATTTATTTTCATTACTTGATGAAACATTGTGATAATAAAAGTTAATAAAATTAGCTCTTCAGCTGTGAATCTAGAAACTTAAACCTTGCTTCATTTTTCATGTAGATTGAGATTTTCATCATTAATCCCTGTATGGGATATTAATGCCAGTCTTCACATGAATTATTTGCTGTATAAACAGGTTATCAGTTCAGGGCGAGTATCATGATATAAAAAGTGAAACATATCCCATGCTACCATATACATAGGTTAATCTATTTTTACATACAGTATTCAACATGATATAATGTATGATAATGCAATAATAACAACAGTTGTAACAAGTGTCAGCCAGCCAATATATGACTGACTACAAGGATATAATAATTGAGCAAGGTTTATGGTAATCAGAGGTCTGAAGTAATTCACACAGAAGGACGAAGCACTATTCCTGGTACAATACAGACAGAGGTTGTGTATCTGATGCCAAGCTGTGCCATTGTTAGAGTAACACTTTTTTAAACAATGACAACAGTAAACTGTGGTGAAAAATCCAGGCAGGTCAAAGGTGCTACCATATCAGCTCCAGTGTCAGCAGAGTGCTCCAAATAAGGATGTTTTGATGTTCTGTGGCTTGTACCAACTTGAAGCATCTCACCACTTCTGTGTCAGAAGTTCCTTGGTCATAAGTGTGAAATTAGAAATTATGTCACCTGTTTAAATATGAGGACAGCTATGTATGGGCAGTACTATACTATAAAGCAACACAGAAAGAGGAAACACACTTGCATTGCTTTGACATTTCTTTCTCCTGCTAAAGACCCCACTAATTCACTTTTACAGCATTGGTTTGTACTGGGTAAGAAACCTTAACTGTCCATATGCCATACAGGGAAGAAATCCCTGAAATATTGCAGAATTCATATTAATTATTATGGATAATTGTAAACATAGTTGAATGAAATAGGTCCGTTAGTACTAGAATTGGAGGCTAGCACTCCATACATTGATTCCTATGTGCTAAGACTACTAGAATCAGACCTCTAACTGTAAAAAAGGGTCTTCACAATGTGAACTGGACGCTTTGGAAACCACAGCTTTATTCTGTCATGGCAGGAGCACCTAACTGCCAGTCACTGTCAGAGTGAGCAGCGAATGCACTGAGGCGATAAGTCCTTCCTGGACACTGTGATGTTCCACAAAAGAAAATGACCCCTATCTGAACACTGGCACTACACCAAAGAGACTGATCTCTACATGAACACTGGCACTACACAACAGTGACTTATTTATGCCTTAACACAGAGAGAATGCAGTGTACACTGATACCTACATGAACACTGGTACAACACAACAGAAACTGAAACCTTACTGTAACACAAGTGCTGTGAAATACAGAGTGATTCCAAAATGAAAAGTAGAACAGTATGCTGGGGATGTGACCTAAAGGTATGACATATGGTCCCCTGAATCCACCAAACATAAAGGAATTCTTCACTTCAGAAATAAAGATGGTGATTCACTATAATAAGTAGACATGTCAGGCATGAAACAATGGGGAGTGAATGATATCTCATTTCAAACATTTGATGAGAGTAGGCAAGACCTCACCAGGTTATTCATTCAAGCAAAGCTTTATGACTCAACTGGTTTTCCAATGAGGGGCGCAGTGCCACATTAACCAGGTTCCAGGAAACAATATTATTTTAATACTGAGAATCAGCCCTTAGGGGGAAAAATGTTATGAATCACACATGGAAGAACCGCCATGAACCCTCTGATTCAAGTGTACGATCACTAAACTGCAACATGGGAACTAGACCAGGCCTTTTATATTATTGAGGACAGTACCCATGGCTTCAAGCATTTTTCTTTGCTGTCTTTGCAATCACTCTCTCTACTTAGTCGTAGTGTGTACCTCATTCAGAGGCTTTGGTGACAGAGAGTGGATACAGAATTCAGAATTATGCCACATTATAGAACATGTTTATCTTGGGCCTCTGAGAGAAGCAGCTGTTTTAAGAACACGGGAGTGCCACAGCAACTTGGCTAACCATCTAAATGTCTAAGTAGCAGTGCTATTACATGGGGTGTGTATATACAAACAATATTTTGTCAGAAACATTGCTTATAGCTGTGATGGTGCTTCCTATGTGCATTTATGTCATAGCATATAAATATCTACTAAAATATTACCCAAGTATTAGGGAACCTTTCCATTCTCAAGGGGGCTAAGACTTTGGGTAATAGTGAAAATATGGAAAAATGGGTAGGTTGAAAAACACAATCTGTCAGCTATGCTGATATTATTAGACACATATCAAAAGTGATCAAATGTAGAGTCCACCAAAAAATCTCTTATCTGAATTAAATCAAAAGGGTGAAAATGGCAATTGTTGTATTATTGGCAAACCTCCCTCAACTGTTGTAGTCATCTTTACTATTCATTAAGTCAGTTTTGGTCAAGATAATGTCCCAGTCATGGCAGTCATCAAGTTCCCTCCATATAGCAACAGACACATTGTAGCAATGTGTGCATTTCATTTGGATAGAGAATTTCAGTGAGTATTTCTGACACTAAAAATTGTATCAGAATGTGATGGCATTATCAGCCTAGCAACTTTATTCCAACCACCAAATAGTACAAGAAAGTGTGAAGCTAAAAGATTTGATTATTGGAATATTTCACTTTGAACTTATAATTTGATCATTGTATTATCTGCACCAGGGCAACTGCACACCAGTCCTGCAGGACTGCATCATCTACAGGTGTTGCTCCCATCATAGTCATTCTACCTGATTTCACAAATTTGCTCATTTTCAACACCGAGGCTATACATTAATTGGTGAAATCAGGATGTGCAGTGTGTGGTTGCAGCAAATACCAGAAAACAGTTCAGCCCTCTAGGACTGCAGTTCGATAGCCTTGATCTAAACACCAGACACCTAACACCAATTTAAAATCAAATTTTTCTAAGAGGCCAGGAACCATGCATAATAAAACAGATGATTCATTGATATTATAAATTGTCTTGCCTGAAAGTACTGTATGTTTGAATGCAGATCTATTTGCAGTGAGTCATTATTTATATGGCAATAAGTACAAGGCTTGGGGAGAAATAAATAAATGGTCTTAAATTATTATCATTATTAAAATCAAACTTGGAAGACTTAGAATGTTACAATATAATATTTTAATGGAAAGCCACATCTGGAGGGGTTTTTGCAGTGCTTGTGGGCATTTCCTTTGTGTCAGGTGGGATGCATGGCTTTGTCTGAATTCTGTATTCATTGCATGCAGCATGGCATTCACACCTGCACAGTCATGAATACTTTGCAGAATTACGTTCAGCCAGACTGTGGTAAATGGGTAGAAAAGAGTGCATTATGTTATGAGAGCCTGCACTCACTATCTCTCTCTCTCCCTCCCTCTCTCTCTCTCTCTCTCCTCTCTCTCTCTCTCTCTCTCTCTCTCTCTCTCTCTCTCTCTCCCTCTAAGACACACACTATAGTTTTTCATCTCAAAATGTTCATGGTCAACAACAACTGTAAGATGCCCTAAATTAATCATTTGGAAAACCAAGCTAAAATGCTTACATAAAAGGATAATGGATAATTTTTTGTTGTTGATTGAATGCAATCCCAATTCAATTTTTTCCCAAACAGTAAAAGGTCAGCAAAATCATGCGGTCATGGGGAGAGGGGGCAGGTCTGGATAGCTGGAATGTAGAGTGGGAGTTGTCTCCTCTCATTAATACAATGGGTCTAGTAATCCTCAATATTAAACAAAGCCAGTTTTTGCCGTTATTTGTCTTATTCACATTGTTTGATAGCTTGAGTCTTTTTAAATTGTCTTTGAAAAAATTAAACATGTTCAAATATCTTCATTATGATTTTAAAGTCCATTTTTTATTCATAGTTTCCAAAAGCATAAAAGATGCTATATGCCAAGCCAGTTTTTATCTAAGCCATTGAAGATACTGTCATATGATACTGTATACATACACTATGTGTTTGCCAAAAAATAAAAAAGGTTCCTTTTCACAAAAAAATTCAATTATTTTGAGCTTCAAAAGTCACAAGGTAAAGGGTCACTTGCATTTATTTCAAAACAGAAAACTATCGGTCCTACCTCTTGATTTTGTGATTATAGGTTACATTACATTATAATCATTTAGCTGACACTTTCATCCAAAGTGACTTATGGTTGATTGGGCAAGCCAGATCACCCCTGGGGGCAATGTAGGGTTGGGGGCCTTGCTCAGGGGCCAACAGCAAGGGTGTTCTTGCTGTGGCTAGACTGGGGCTTGGACCACTAACCTTAGGGGTCCCAGTCATGTACCTTAGCCACTAGACTACAGGCTGCCCCATATCATTGCAGGATGATATGAATAATTTCAGTTTTCTCTCTTTGTCTTTGCAATGCCTTATTGCATTGGCCACACACTATCAGAGTCATGTATATATGACTGAACAGTTTGATGAGTAAAACAGGTTTTTAATGTCTTTATAGACTTTACAAGAGAAATAACATGAGCAATCACCAAGTTAAATGGATTAACTCCCCCTATACATTTGTGGGGCAAGGTGGACTCTATAGCCCCACCCCTCCTCTCCCTCACACGCTCTCTCTCTCTCTCTCTCTCTCTCTCTCTCTCTCTCTCTCTCTCTCTCTCTCTCTCTCTCTCTCTCTCTCTCTCTCTCTCTCTCTCAGCTTTTAGTCATAGAATAAAGCTGCTGTGTGTCTATCTGCCTGTCCTCATCTATCCTGGCACTGGTGTATATTTAACTTTTTGGGAAAAACCAGATGAATCCATTTCTGATTTCAACCCTCTACACCGGACTGATCACACAGAGGAATATCAATATGTTTACAAAACAGCCCTGTCCTCATCGATCATCAATTGCATTCCAATTTTCTGTGCACGCCCCACACAGCACTTCATGATGTGCCTGAGCAATTGTTCAGATTCAAATGTGTCACGGAACAAATGGAAACACATTCACTGGAAGAAAATGTATGAAAGGGCAAAACATCATCAACAGAATATCACCTTTGCCCACTATTATTTGCCCACAGCTTTGCATCACATAAGTTGTATCAAAGTGTTTTTCAAGCTTCCTCTCACCTTTTCTTGTAAGTTTCTGATATTTTACCACACTTCATATGATTTAACTTTATAAGACTAACTTGTAAGGACTGGATCCCGAGCTTATTAAAAAGACTGAGCTACAGATGTAAGTTGAGAGTTGAGATATAAAGACCTAAACACATACAATTTGCAGTAGGCCTCACAAACTGAATGGCTGGATTGATTTCTGTCATGGCTTAATGCCTAAGGCAATTATGCATTTCCTCAGAGCAGGGTCACACGTTTCTGTAGAGTGTGTGTAGTGTAATCAGCACTAATTCTCTGTCACAAGCTCAAACCACATTTCCACAAAATAAATCATCAAGCTCTCTGTACAGCACACCAAGCAGGCAAGGGGTGTAATGATTCACACGGACATGTCCATGGATCAGGCATGGACAACTCATACAAGTACTCGCACACACACACACACACAAACACACTCACCAAACTATACCCACATCTACATAAGACTTCTATCTTTCATAATACAAACACAAACATTAGTGTTTGTATTCCTGAAAATTTTAATATGGAGATTACCAATTGGTGGATGACCCAGATTCTTGTTCAGGAAGATGGCTGGTGTTTTTGTGAAGGAGTTTACATTTAATTTGTATTACCCATGGCCAGAACTTTTTTTTCTTTTGGTGGGGGGGGGGTAAACATGAAATTGCGGACCACCACATAAATAAAATGTAATACAATGCAGCAGTATTACAATCAACATGTAATACAGAGGACTAACAATAAAAATAGGACACAAACACAGTAACTGAAACAACTCTCAAGAAATCATCAAGCATGAAACTAATCTAGAGACATGGAGATCAATTTCAAGTGGAAAGGCACCTTGGGCAGTTTTGTTCTTCATCTGATGATCCGTATAATAATAGTTATGATTATGTTTCATACTGCATGTACCCCTGCGGATCTGTAACAGTGGTTGCATAAGTGGTGTTTATGAGATGGGCAGAAGGTTATTTTCTCTGTGTAAATTATCAGGTTCAGAGTAACAGTTAAATACAAGTGTTCATTTCTCTCTTAACACACAGTTTGGTAAGTTGAGAGAGTCCACTTCACAGAATGTATTTGTAAGGCAACTTTAAGCAAAATGTTAAATGAATCTAGGCCAGTGAGTGAATGTGATGGACACCTTGAGGACAAGCCCAGCACTGCTTACCAAAGGAACACTAGGACTGTCCCAAGACTATCATGTAACAGCACTTTGATGAGGTGAATTAGAACAGAAAGCCACCATTCAAGCAGCCATTACCCACTAGTTTGGGGGGGAAGGGGACAGATGCTGGCACAAAAACACCTCCCCTTGTTTTAGCCATTCACGTACCTCACCTCCAAAGTGAGCCAATAGATTAATTAACATGGACTGTAGGAGTAAATGATCACATTTAGGAGAAAGCACTTGGATTACCCTCTCAATGAATCCTGTTCTGTATATTAAGTAGAGACATTTGTGAATCATGACAAACCCTGTACTGACAAAAGGAAAAAAGGTTGACTCTCAGGATGTAAAGCAGCAGTCATGCTGGTGATTTAAAAAGTGCATGGTATATTTTGTGAGTATCATTGCTGTCCACACCTAAAAGAACCATCCATTTGTTCACCATCTATTTTACACAACCAGTCTTTATTATTTTTTTCAGTGATTGCGCCATTAAGTATTGGTGCTTAAGGTCAAATCAACTGACCAGGACATTTTTAAAGGAATAATAATGAAGTACCATGTTAGCCAATAATCAGTCATATGAGGAAATAACCAAGTAACTGACTGGTTAGACAATTTTGTCCTTAGTTAATGTTGTATATGACAGGCATTGTTTTAGATGTGAAACACAGGTCGTAGTAAGTGGCATTAAAGACCATAGCGCAGTGGGGGTGGGAAGCAGCCACAGTCGGTCTGCAGGGGTTGGGGGGGGCACCCCAGTGGGCATGTGTGGGCTGGTTCTCCACAGACCACTGAGCAACAGAGTGTTGAGGAAGAGCAGAGAGAGAGAGAGAGAACACATTTCCTGTTCTCAATGCACTCTGAAATAAGAGTGGAGCCACACCCTCCACATGCCCCTCAGGACCAGCATAGCCATGCCATCACTATGCAGCACTCTTTAGGTCAATTACCAACCCCAGCCCAAATGCATCCCAAAACTGAAGTGCAGGCACTGGTTGGGTAAGAACACCTTTGCAAGTGTTATGAGTCAAAACCCTATGACTCTGTTCAGTCTGGATATTTTTAGCTGGGCACAGACTAGTGCTGGAAATACATGTAACCTCCAAAGAAAAGAAACTCTGTCCACTTCCACCAAAGTATCTCATAAACCTGACTGTTTATTTTTGGGAAGTGCTCTGTGGCAGTCTCTATAATAAAAGGGAAGTATACATCATAAAATGGGATTGATTGATTGTGCCCTGCAACTCACTGATGGGAGTGATTGGCAAATGCCCTGCCCCAGCAGTATAATTTCATCTTTATTTTTTTATTATGCCTCAAAGACACTCGTATGGCTCTTTATTAGACTGATCCATATAGGTGGATAGATATAGTCCTAGCTACTAAACAATCAACCATTCTTATTTTATTTTTATATATTGCACCTAAAATAACAGTGATTAAAAACTTCACAGATCATATTTCATGATTAATGCAACAGTAGATATAACCCAAAGTAGTGAGAGACGTCTTAGTGAAATACCTACTGGCACAAACATTTACATAAATGATAAAATTATGACATAAATTACTTGTTCTTAAGATCAAAAACAAGCCAAGCACAACCACACAAACACAGGTGGGGCATTTGATCTGTTATTATAAGCTTAGCTATGGCTGAAATGCCAGTACTGCTATTCCCACTGGCTGAGCCCAGCAATGGATGCTCTTGGCACTCTTGCCAAACTGTGTAATTTATGTTACTGACAGCTGGATGATTTACATGATCATAAGTATACAGCACCGTACAGAGTAGACGGTATGCGCATCATACAGATGCTGCAGAACATCAAACTTTTTAGGTTGCCCAATATTGCAGCCAGCAAATAAGCTTACAAAATGGCACAAAAAAACACTTAAAATCCCTCAGCCAAAGATGGAGCAAATGCAGTAAGGGTTAGCCATTTCTCCAATCAGCAAGAATGTAATGAATGCATTCACTGTTAGATGTTTTGCCACTGTGTAAGATTTTTCTTGTAAATAATCCTGTTATTTAAAAGAGGAGTGCTTACTTAGATTAAAACTCACCTCCCAAAATAGAGACATCAGAGGTCTATTTTTTCAGAGGCACACTTGCTCCACCCTGAGATCAGGCTTTTTTGGGGTGCACTCCAGGATGCAAAGTAATATCACCCCAAGATCAGGATTTTTCAGGCACACTGCCACAAGTGTTAGGCAAAGGAGAGCCCATCTTGGTTCTGGAAGAGATTCAGCGGCTGCTGTCCACCCCATAGTCACACATCACATCAGTAATGCAGACCATGACAAACGTGCAGGAAAATGTCATTAGTTTTATTGCCATCATAATTTAGTGTGGTGCTGTTCTTTTAAATCTAACTGTGGATATTAATTGGGCTATTGTAAGAAGCAGTACTGAGAGTGCACCTGATGGACTTGCCTGTTGGCATGGTGGGGCGGAGAGAGTAAGTACAGAAAGAGAAAATATATGCTGCAGATGTACGAATTGTGTAATCAAGTTAATCGAGTTGGCAAGTTCACCTGGCATTTACTGTAGGGAGTACTACAGTTCCAGGATTTTAATATGATTGATCTCAACCCCACTACTGAACTGTGTGCATTTAAAATAATAGTTTAAATAACTTCAATAATGTATTAAAGCATTTAAATATGAGTGTAAATAATACTTTTAAAAATTGCAGACATAGCACATAGCTGTGTCTCTGGCAGGGTATCCCTTATATGTGAGGTCACTACTGAGATGGCTTTCTCTATATCACCATAGAAACAGCATGGCTCTACCAGTCCCAATAGAATACAATGACAGAGAGAAATGGAGGGATGGAGAAAAAGGGTGGGGAGAGACAGTGAGAGTGTAACAAAGGGTCCCACAGGGTGAGGCCTGGATACAAAATGAATTGTGTTTGTTAGTTTTCTATGCCATCGATGGACATGAGGGAAGTACTTGCAGTACATGCAAGGTTCTTGTATGTGTTTGTCTTTTTGTGTTTAGTGTGTACACAGTCTACTCCTCTGTATAGTGCTTTTTTCATAAGTTCAGCTCAATATCCTTTGAAAGGGTCAGAGAATAATTGATGATTTTTCAAAATTTTTACTCCCTCTGGAATATATCCACTGCTGATATGCCAATCTGATTGTAAAGGGAAATATACAAAATACTGAAATACTGATTGGCTGATTGTATTATACCGGGTAACGTAATAATAATTCTAATTGGCTGTACTGTCTCTGTGCTCCAGTGGGAGACATAGGTCAGTTGAAACTGAAAAGGGCAGAAAACAAGAAGAGCACAGGAAGTGAGGAGGTGTCTGATGACTAAGCCCTGTTTCCATTCCATGTGTAGAGCAGCTGTGTTTACAGACAGGTGAAAAGGCAAACAGACCCATGCGTGATACTCAGGAACATTGATTTTTAAGAGTCATGTTGATAGCAATGTAGAGCAAATAAAAGGCCTGCTGGCAGGCCCTTTCAGATAGAACACATGGCTTCTTATAAAGGAAAATACCCACCTAGTAAAAAAAAAAAACTTTTATAACTCCACCACAATTTTCTAGCTACAGCGAAAAAAGTCCGTTTCATCAGAGGATGTTCATAACAAATCTTATGAATGAATTAGAACATTTGCAAAAAATGAATATATATTTGTTTAAAAAGTAAAGGTTATTCCTTACAACCTCACAGAATCTTACTGCAATGTTGTACAAGTTGCAAGAATTCTTTTGTAATGACAGGTGAAATGTAATTGGGAAGCTCAATAAACTCACCAAGAAGCACCAACACTCAGAGCAGCAGAGTGAAAACTCAGATTAGAGGAAGCTATACTTCATGCTCTCCAGCTATCTGTTGGGGTCAGTTTTAAAAGACTTTATCTCTTTTAAGTGGCTGTTGAGACAGGGTTTTGGTTCAGATCTTACGTGACCCAGACACGTATAAAGCTGGTAGCACTGAGAACATGTCGGGAAATATTTCTCCATGACAAACTTCCTCATATGTGTTGCCTCCGCAACATTGCAAGCTGTTTCTCTGAGTAGCTTTAACCATGTGCGCATCTGATCCTGTGCCGTTCGTTTCAAAATGGAGCTCAGCATCATCAGGGAAAACACACCTATCTCAGATACATAAAAATGATATCATCAGTCAGAAATGACAGGGAACACATTCTTCTGTCCAGTGCTTTCCTTGGCTAATGGCCCTCACTTTCTCAGAAAAATGAATTTTATTTCTTTCTGTGGGTCATCCTGACAGGCATTTTACTTTTTAAGAATGCACGGCAGAGAGTATATACTGAAAGTACATAAAGAACAGAAAGTTTACAGTTATAAATTAGGTGCATACATCCTGCCAGTGTGTTCTACAGTAGTTAACTGATCCAACTATTGATATGAACTAACTAATATTGTATGTTCATTTAAAGACATATTTATGACTGCAAGAATATCCTTTTTAAAACAAGTACTACTATGTATATAGAACTATACATGCAATAGCATGTATATACCAAATCAATATAAAATTTTGGTGTGTTTTGATATTATTTTCTGACATACACAACTTTCAGAGTTGTGCAAGAGACCTGAGGTTCTAGTAGTAGGAGTAGTAGTAGCAGCAGTAGTAATTGTATAACACAGTCAGGATCTGTATTCAGTGTTCATAGATAGTACTTCTATAAATTCTCATATTCCTCAGCAAGACACAGAGCCACCCTTATATGTGCTCCTTCAACCTAGTAAGACTCACTCATGTAATACATAATGCACATTTTTTTTTTCAACAAGCATCTCTTTCTTTCCAAAAGAGTAATTAGGCTCTTGAGGAGAAAAATACAGATAAAATCTTCTTAACACTGACACATCTAAGGACATGCAGCAGATGGCAAAGTTATCATTTGTAATTCCCATGTGAACAAACCAGAATCAGTGTAAAAAAAAGACAGAAAGGAATGAGCAAAAGCCTTCCTACGACAGCATATGGAGGTGAATAAGAGACAGTCTCAATTATACTCTTTCTGACACCCAACTGTCTTTGGATTTACACACAAACACCAGTGATGTACAATCAAAACAATGACAAAGCGTGACTCCAACGCCATATTAACTGTAGGTGGTTGTAGCTATCACTTAAGCACCATAACAAAAACAGAACTTTCTGTGTTTGCAAAATCAAATTTTAAGTTTAAGAAATGGAAGGACAACCTTTTTAAGTTGTTCATTATATAGAACTGGGTTGGAGACTATAATAAGGGTCCAGCATATCATTGCCTAAAACTGTGCATCCAAGTAGCAGTCATTCTTAATGAAGTTTGTCCTCCATAGGAACACTGGACTCAGCCTGTACCCACCATCTGAAAAGGTCTAGAACCCCCAGTGGTTCCCTGAGAGGGAGAGAAAAATACATCATAAGCCTTTATAATGAAACAGAATGAATGAATCTTGATATACTGAATGTGCTACAAGCTTTATTTGAGCAAGTCAGAGCTTGGCGAATCAACAATGTCACTTGCAAATCTAATCTCAGTTCTGAGAAAAGTACTCTGCTTCAGCCTGGAGACAAGAGACTGACTGTGAGATAGCAGGTTTACCACACTCTTTCATCAACCATATGACTTCACCAAAGCATTGAATGTGCGCTTTAAATATAAATCAAAAAACAGAAGTGAAACAGGAGACATACAGGGGTACAGAACCAAAGGAGCTCATGGGTGGCCGAGATAGGACCTTAAAAGTGGAAAGATGATGCTTTTGGAATATGTTTAAAATCAATAAATGATTGCATGATGTTGATGTTGATGTTGATGTTGATGTTGATGATGATGATGATGATGATGATGATGAGGATTATTTCTATCATTATTGTTGTCGTTGGTGATGTTATTACAATTTACATGTTCACTACTTAAGGAACCCAAACAGATTTTCACTTTAGATCGTCCTTCACTCCATTGTATTAATTGGTACAAAACAATTTTATTCCAAAGATGTCATGGGTCTATCACTGAGAACTGTACTGTTTTCACAAGACTTACAGAGGAGACATATAAGCCTGGCATGTAAAGCTACACATTAATAGGTTAATCTGTGGTACCAGTGACTCATAACAATTCACCAAAAAAACAGGGGCCAAGAATAGAATAATCATCACACTGCCGTTGTGAGCAGTTTGAACATCTAACAACTGGACAACTAAAATAGCATATCATGTTAGCATATCATGTTGCACCTGTATTAGAACTGATGTTGCTTTGCAGTGACACATGGAGCATATCAACGTCACAGTTTGTGTACTGCATTGGGACCTACATTGCTCCTCATCCAATCAGAAAGATCTTCCACAGGTGGAACAGAGGAAGCAACTGTCACTTTTTTCACTAAAATAATAATGATAATATGCCATACCTCGCAGAAAACTGCAAAGCAAAATTGTTGATAAAACGGACATGCAAGAAGGAGAGTTCTTTCTTTTAAAACAATCACTGGTAAAAATAATTTCAGTTTTACATTGTTTTGTTTTGATTATTCATAATCTGAATAATCCATTGATAAGTAGATCCAAAGTTTTTGGCACACAGACTGAGTTCCATTTTTTTAAAAACTGCATTGATCTATATACTACCACCTGCCATAGCTGTCATTCAGACATTACATTTATTTTCAAAAATTATGCTTATTTACTTTCAGAGATTACATTATTATAATTATCACAAGCATTTCTGATGTAATGATATTGTACAGGACCTGCTAACAAAACCATAGCAGTAAAAGTAATCATTACAAGCAAAAAGCTAAGAAATGATTAGCTGGCCAGTGCTTGGGGGCTCCAACTATTTACACCGCATAGCTCAACTTGTCACTATGGCAACCAGTAAATCCCCAGAAACAGTGAGGGACGCATGCATTTATTGGTGTGATGCAGCAAGACTTCTCTCGCATGTCTCAACAATATGTGAGCATATTCAGCATATATAGTGCACTATCTGTTTTCTCAAAATAAATATGTGACTAGAGGTAAAATTATCTCAAATTTAAAAAAGCCTTGAAATCCCACCATCAATGCCTGGCATCCACAGACATGAATTACAATATGAATTATTCAGGACGATGTTTGGTTCAGTTCCCTTTATTTAGTAATGGTCTCAGCTCTGTGCAGAGAGAGCTGCTCTTTCAGACATGACTGCAAGTGGGAATGGTAGGAAAGTGAACGGGTTAGACGAGGCAAACGGCACAGGCTGCTCCTGAGACACTGAAAACCCTAACCGGCTGCTGAACTTACATCTAAGCAGCTGCTGAATTTATATGTGAATGGCTTTAGAGTTTCTATATAACTGACTGCAGACTTGGCATCTAACCTACAGGTCAGTTTCTGATGTGACTGGTGTATATATGTATATATTGGGAGGCTGAATTTATCTCTAAACAACTGCTGAATGCCTATCTAATTGGCTGCTGAATTTCAATCTGGCTAGCTAATGATTTTTTTTCTAAATGGTTGCTTAATTTGAATGGAAGTAACTGCTCAATTGTTGTGTAACACTCAAATCTGCACAAATCTAGCCAGCAGTTTAATTTCTGTTAAACTGGCTGATGCTTCCCATGCTTATATTCTGAAATATAAAACGTTTGAAACACAATCATAAAACATGATTCACAGTACTTTATACCATGTGAGTGAGCCTGTAATGCACTTCAACCCTTGAAGGATTTCTTAGGCCACTTTAACAAGTTTAAGTGATATCCTGGGTAAATCAGAACTCCAGCAGGCAAACATGAAAAACAAACCTGTACAGGTTTATTCATATTTTTATAATTTATTACAGCACAGTCACACCTTGTGCTGTAGCTACTACAACAACACTACCCTGAGTACACCACAAATTCAACCAATAATGGACAGGGGGAACTTTGAAAACGGGAGAGAGGGGACAACTGTCAGGAGACAATGGCGCAGAAAGTGGCTGCTGTCCTTAGATAAACCCAGACATGTGTGAAGGCGAAAGAGTAAAAGAGCTGCAGAGTGGATGAGAAAGCTATGGATCTCCTTCACCATGAGAGGTAGAAATGAAGGGCTGCAGATGTCACCATCCTCCACAGACATATGATCTGCTGACTAGTGCTGGGTGGTGATGGGGGACTCCACTTATTTTTGAACTTGAAATGAATCTTGCCATGCTCAAGGCACACAGACAAATAATGACCAATAAGTGTGATGTGTTGGTTGCAATTACCTTGTAGCCAATACAAAACAGTAGCCAACACACAATGCTTGATATTGTAGACACAGTATCAAACAGTATGCCATACTGAGAGCTGTAGCTACAACCATTGATTGTTTGTGCACTGTCCCTCTTTTTGGAGCACTACTCACACATTCTGTGTTACGCGTAGTGCCATAACAATAAACAGACAGTAATCCTTGTACCAACACACACAGTTTGCTGATCTCCTGTCTGTATGGTTTGGGACTTTGTGTCATTTGTCGAGCAGCCTATGCCTTCACCATTTTGATTGTACTAACTACTCACTTTAAAATCTTTTGGAAAAACACACATACCAACACATTTCAGCACTGCTTTGTCGTGAGTGGTTTTCAAGAAGCGCATTATTCATTCTAAGCCTACCACACCCTGTCTTAGAAACCACACAGATGAACAATAATTGTGTACGCTTATTTTCTAATGCTTTTTACAGGACATATTCTAAACAATAAACCAGAAATTATCTTCAGTTATATCTCATTAACATATACACACAATTCCTCCATGAAAACTCATTGAAATGTTTCATTACTGTTCAGCTGGTAATATCAGTGTCCAATAAATTGAAATCAGTACATCCAGGGAGGTTAGCACAAAAATAAATAAATGGAATCAACACATTTTAAACATGCTGCTGTTCCAACAACAGAGACCTATTTGGTTGCAACCACATTGAAGAGTTTGTTATTCCCAAATGAAAATAACCTGTTGATTTGCTGCCACCCATTATTATTGTCCTTACAACAAGGGTTTATTTTCCCAGCATGCTTTCTGTTAGTCTGATCCTCTAACAGCATGTGCCTGGCTGGCTTTAGAGGAAGCTGTTTGGGCTGTACGGAGGCTATTGGGCACCTCGCCATAGGGTTTCTCTTTTCTATGCACATCCCCAAATCAATCAACCCTCACCCCCTGGAGAGGAGTGGGCGGAGACACCCACAGCACATTGATCCTTGCCTGAGTGCTCTTTCGTGTGCCCAAACTCCACAGAATGACACTTCATAACCCAGCCTGTATGGGTGATGCTCTCTCACTTTGTGTTGTCTCATTTCCGCAACATTTGAGGGGAAATCACAACAAGGATCAGGTTTGATGTCCTGACATATCCCATGGCTGCTGACCTATGCTGGATGAAATCCTCCCCGCTAAACTGAAAGGGGAATTACTCCAGGACCACTGGCTAATAGAACAACATTCTAGGTCCTGAGGGTACACACAAACCATAACAAAAGGCTTGAATATAGCTTGGTCTAACCTGGGGGTGCTGTTTTTTCCTTTTCTGCTAAGCATTGAGAAAAAAGTAAAAGGCAAAACAAGCACATGAATCTTTGTGGCCGCAGCGAAGCGAGCTGTGAAATCTCATACAAAGCGGTTAATAAATTACATCCTTTTTCCTTTCCCAACCTGCTAATGGCTTTAATGCATCATGACTTCCTGGCAGGTGCACCTGATTTCCTGGTAAAAGCCTTGCCATGGGCCTGGCCTTGGCTGCAGCCTAGCGGGCCACTGGGTGATGTACAGTATGCATAGAGAGGTGAGCAGGGTGGAGGGGGGAGAGGGACCCTGTCAGGCACCCTATAAAACATGCTGCTAAATGGCTGCAGCTCTTTTATCTGCTGGCTCCCAGCCCTATACGCCATACATTAAAACCCCTCTTAAGCATAACAAGGCATCGATTGACACCTGGCTATTGGATTGTTACAATGAGAGCATTGCCATGGGCATACACTCATGCAAACAGATACACACACACACACACACACACACACACACACAAATACAGGTACTCACACACATATAAGAGTACTTGTATCAATATATGTGTGTGCATGCATGCATGCATTTGTGCATGGATACCTATGTCTGAGAAAGCATGTATGAGGGTGTACATGTACATTTTTATTGTGTGCACATGCACATTTGTGTGTGCCAGTGTGCATGTGCTTGAGCAGGGGAGCAAAGGTAGGGGGTCTTGTCATTTCATTAAATATTCATCCAACCCCCTTCTACTTGGACATGAGTGGCAGCTGTGTGCTGTGGTTCTCACATCAGGAGCTTGGCGCTTGGCGCTTCTAACAGGGCAACACCCCCACACCCCCCCACCCCTCAATCAGAGTGCATAACTGCCTGTTTAACAGACAGGGAGCTGAACAGGAGGGCACCACGCTGTCAGCCACATGGCGCAGCAGAAAGGTGACACGCATCCCAGGGGACAGTCACCCAGTGGGGCTCTATTAGAGAGCTGTCGCAAATGCCACTGCATTTCTGAAAATAATTTCTATCCACCAACCATCCGTCCACCCCCCCTTCCCCTACGTCTCCTAACCTCCCTTCCCCCCAGTTCCCAATTCTTTTCTCCTCTCTGCATCTCCCCATGCTTAATAGACAATATCAACAAGAGCATGTTTTTTTGTACCAGATGGAATGAAATATAATCACTGGTTCTTTACGCACTTCAGTGATAAAGGGGAGGGGCTGTGAGAAGGAATGTCCTAGCTGATCAGAACTTTGTGGATGGGGTGCCACCTTATTTGGGGGTCACTCAAGCTTGAGCTCATGACCCATCTACCATGTAAGCACCAAAATCTCACAGTAATGTATCAGACACTCAGGCATGGGCTTCCAGTATTTTTTCCCATTGTTAATGCAATTTTTACTATTTAAATTTAAAAAAAATATTAAAAATGTATTCATTTAATTTTATTCAAGATTCAAAAAACTGTACTGTCTATCACATAATGATAGAAAACTGTCGTAGGTTAGGGTCTCACAAACAACATGAAAACATACACCCTTGAAAGGCTCACATGGCATCACATTAAAACACAAACAATTCCTGTGACAGTCTATTTGGCCTTATTTGAAATGGATATTGTAGTGGGAATGAAAGAGTTTTTGTAGGTTCTCTTTTTGGCCCAAGGTGCTCTGAAGCATCTACCTAATGAGAGTAGCTGAAAGGAGTGCTGCAGGGGGTGTGAAGGATCCTTAGTGATGGAGGCTGCCTTTCTTTTTACTGCATAACTGTAAAGGTCTAAGAGTTGGGTTTGTGTGGTGCCAGTGATTTTGGGTGCTTGCTTGATGATTCTTGTGAGTTTTTCTTGCTTTTCACTGTCAGGAAGATTTACTAGGATGTAATGTTGAATGTGAAGACACATTTGATTTGATTAGTGACCGGTATACTGCTGTTAAGGTGTCTTGTCTGGCATTAAAAACTTTCAGCTTTCTCAGGAGAAACATGTTGGGCCTTTTTTGTAGACCTCATCCACATGTTGTGTGAAGGATAGGTGGTTGTTGACTCAGTGTTCAGGTATTTAAAGATCTTGACTTGTTCCACCACCTGCCATTCCAGCCTAAGTGGTCCAGAGAGAGGGTGTGGGGTATCTGTGCGCCCCCACAGCACACAGTATCATATTTCTAGCTGGGGTTGCTGGATAGCAAGGAGACGTGTACATCCCCACCAACTGAGTTAGGCCAAAGGGGTCAGTTATACATTGATTCACAGAGCTTTGCTGACACAGTCGAAACTAGAAAACTAAAGCCAATCTATATGTGTGGCTCATCTTTTCTTTCCTTACAACAACTTATCTTCTCTGAGGTTGGTGTATCTCAACCTGTTTGTAGTTCCTGTGCCATACTACCATGGAATACAGAGATTCAAAACCTTTCCCCAGACTGCTAGACTGTTAATGATCTATGGACATGCTGACTGGGTCTTCATGTCTACTTCTTAAAGCGATCTCCCGCTGTGATAGTAATGTACTGCTAATACAGTCATAAGGATATTTTTCCTTAAGCAGTGTAAGGCCTCCCCTTTCAAATCTGCAGCTCTCCTGGGATCTGATTCCTTCACCCACGCTCTCAAAAAGCATGTTAACAGTTCTGTAATTACTGTAACCTCAAACAAAATGAATAAAAAACTGAATCTTTTCACCCTGTTAGGAACAGTGTGAACATCCATAACAAAAATGAATTTACACAAACAAAATCTATAAAAGCGCCGTAAAATGGAACAAGACATTTGAGCAATTATGGAAAAAATTACAAAGAAAATTCTGAACCTTAAATGGGCAGGAAGTCAGTTAATGTCCGCTCATTGGGGGGGCAATGCTACTTCTGAAGTAACTACTGTTTCCACTCATTTCAACTGTGAGCTGCCTCATTTCCCCTTTAGGAGACTGGATCAACACCATGCAATGAGTAAAACAGGGAAACATGACACACACATACACACGCAGACATAGCCACACACACACACAAAACCGACACATCAAAATAAACACATCTTCACACATTTAGTATGTTTATTAGCTTGCAAGTGACCATGCATGTATAAGTGCATAAATGCACAAGTACATAGCAAAAACATTCACATACTACATGAGTGCACATGCATAAAAACACATTTCCATTTGCACATAATAACAATTATGATTAAGCCAGAAGTTGTCTGTCTGACAATCACAGATTTCATCTGTGTCCCTCCAGTGTAGCACTGTAACCTGCTAAACACCAAAACTGACACCCTTTCTCGGACTCTCATCCCCACCCCCACTCCCATTAAAATGCTAGGCAGTGATATCAGCAGGGCAGCCTGCAGAAAATCAAGTCAAGAGCTGGAAATTTCATCACACCTCTATGCTGAGGTGATCTGAGGACATGGGGAGCAGGTTTCTCACTGCTCCTAGTTGCTTGGTTTGCTCACAGGAATCAAAAGCTACAAATGCATGACCTTTTCCGCCCTGCTTGGTTGGCAGCCGATCAACACCCAGCTGAACATGAGCAATAAGGAGCTTGGTCTGAATCCACCTAAATTGCCATTTTTAAAGTAATTTTTCATTGGAATCAACTATAGCTATGCTACCTCATACAGTCAAATTTGCATATGGAAAGCACCTCCCAGATGAGTCACTTGGGAACCATTTTGGCCCAGTTTGACTCAGTTTTCACCTTGGAAGCGTAAGTTAAAATGCAGATCTTATCACCAAAAAGCTTAAGGTTATGATTTCTTAGTCGAAGCCATGGGTACTGTACATTTGAGGCAAGTTTTACTCTGAACTACATCAGTAAAAATTCAGTCCAGCTCTATAAATGATTCACTTTTAAAATTGTGTAAAAAAACTTATGCAAGTCGATTGAAAAAAGGGCATGTGCTAAGCCAAGCATGTAATGTAATACAGGATATCAGACTACCACCCATTATGCAGGGTCAACTAACAGAACTTATGTTTTCATGTATGATATGGCTGCATGTTTTTACTCAGCTAATTCAGGTTAAGTGCTATACTCATGGGTGAAGTGTTTTGTGTATCCAGTATCCTGGATAGACAAAAAATGTATTATGCTCAATTGTATGCATATATACATACATATGTATGGTACAACCTTAGAAAAATGCATGCACAGGTAATGAGGGTCTTTACAAATGTTAAAAACTGAACTACATTTTACAAATACTCCCCGGTTTTCGGTGAGTGAGTTATTTTCTTATCAACAGAAACTGTGATTTATTTCCTTGCTATTTCATTTCAGTGATAATAAAGAATTATTTTTTTAATAAAGGTTTGTTTTATGCCACATTGGCGAGTTTAATTTTCTTTTACAGCCAGCTATAGTGCAAACCTAGCTGGCCAGCCATTTATTGGTCTTGTAAAATTTATTTGTCCAACCACTGGTTTGAATCGTTTAGTTAGCTTGATTCCTTGTCAGTTTATTGGTTTCCAAAAATTGTTGAAGAATTTAATGTAATATAGGATATCAGACAACAGAAGAACGTGCCATAATGACATGCTCCTCTGACAGATTAGAAATCCTATATCCTTTGAAGTTCTGGGCTCAATGTACTGGAAGCAGGGGCAGACCTTGCAGACAACTGGAGAGAGCAGTAGGGTAGTCACCCACTTTTTCCTTACATTAAGACCACAGTCACCCACTGATTTTGATTCCTCACCCTTTGCATGTAACATATTTCCATCTGAAGAACAGGCCAGACACAGGGCTGAAAAGCCACGTTAATCAGGACAGAGATATGATATGTCCTGAATCATCAACAGTTCAGAGCTTTATCCTTTACTCTTCTGAGACTATATAACCTAAAACTCAAAAAAGGTTGTCACACCAGAAAGGTAAGGCAAGTATATGATTACAAAGACCCAGCAAACTTGCTTTGAACAGAAGGTAGCAGGTGAGTGTCAACCTTCAGCACTCGTGCCAAGGTGTCTTTGCCACCCCCCCCCCCACCATGTCCATCCAAGCTCACAGGTCCTTACCTGTATCCACCTCCCCAGCTGGCTGCCCAAGATAACCGCTGACATATTCCAGGAAGACCTGACAAATTAGTTACACTGCAACGCTGAATTATAAAGCCTCTGAGTATTTCTCTGTTTGGCGTGGCCTCACTTTGAAGAGTCATTACAGCTCTGTTAAATTCCAGCACATTTACTTTCCTGTCTTAGTGCAGGATTAAGGGAAAAAAATAGTCATGCTCACAGGCTCATCAAAAACTACAAGCTCACTGCAAGTTACAGCACAATGATTTTTATTATGATTTGTCACAGTTCATGATTTTGGCCATTTACCACTTTGAAAAACCAACTAATAGTACAATGTTTGCCATCACAGATTATGTAGGTCAAGGGCATATTTTGTCAGCATTTTGGCACAGTGCACATATTGGTATCACGAAAATGACTTGATTCCCTTATATAACTCATCTTTTGGCTATCCTTTGGGAAATTACTGACTGCTTATGAATTTACGAATACACCACCATTCATTTCGCAACCACTCTCCAGTCATGGCAACCTTTTTCAGCAGACTAATAAGAGCAGGAAGCAGAAACTTTAAAAGGCAAAAGCTTTGCTGAATTAATGTTTTTAGCTTAGTGTGGCACCATTGCAAAGAGGCAGGTATGCAAACCCAGGGAAGGTTCTGTCATCTGTGAGCGTTGAGTTCACTTATTAGTGTAGCCATTTGACTTCAATTCTTTGAAAAATGAGTCAAGATGGCTGGCCATATCCTTGAGCTTGCTTACCAAGGACAACCAGAACCTGTGAAGAGTTTTCAGTTAAATGTTTTTCCTGGAAATTTTAAAGGTATATAGGGCAGATATCAATGTTAAGTGAGTTATGTAAAAAAACAAACTTTTTGATACAAAGCAGAACACCTACACCAGGAAGCTGGGGGACAGTAGAGGTGTGTAAGTTTTGGACAGGGCAAGAACCTCAATCATTGTATCATGGCCTGTAAAATGAAGAGGGATAATCACTGCTTGCTATGTTTTACAAACACCAGAAAGTTGGGTCCCATTACTACTGTTACCACAGGAGAACAAAAGTGGGAACAATAACAAAAGAACACCTGCTCCTGGTATCATCTCTGGAACAGGTGCTACTGTATGAGTGTGAACACACAGCACCTATGCTAATTGGGTGGCATTTACTCATCAACCCCCCACCCATCTAACACACACACACACACACACAGATATTTAATTCTCCTCATTGGTATCTGGCTCAGGGAAGAAAAGGAAGACTAGCCTTGACAGGCAATGGGTCTATACTGTTGAAAACAAATCTTCATATACCCAGAAGGAGGAATTATGGGAAAAGCCAAGGGAGCGGTATGGAAAAAAAAAATTAGAGTGGTTTACCAAAGCATGCCGTCTGGCAAGGTTTTGTTACATTAAGAAGCAGAAAGAGATGAATGTTTGCATGCACAGAGTGTTTTGCAATTAGCTTGTTGGATAGAGAAAGTGGTAGGCACTTTCATTTAAAAATAACAAAAGGATTTATTCTACAGATGAGGGTATAACTTTTTTGTGCTAATGGTTTGGACGGCAAGATCTGTAACTTAGTCATGGGTCACTGTCATTTTTCTGCCACTACAAAGTTGAAGGAGAACTACTTTGTGACATGGCTGCAAAGCACTCCAAAACGAAGATGTTACAATGACACAGAGAGGGGTTAAGGTGCTGAACCCCCCTGAAAGCTGATTTGAATCAACACACATGGCAACGACAACAAAAATCCCTCATCATTCAAAGCACTCCTTTAGCCTCTGAGTCAATCTAATCCCTCAGCCATGAAGTGAGGCTGTTATCTGAAGCAAAGAAAAAAAACGTCTTGCAATTTACATCAGTCACTGAGCAGAAAGCCATCAATCACAGCATTCTGCTACTGTAGGGCCACTTCATCCACATTCATTTACAAAAACCCCTTCCACACATGTACACACACTCAAATAAATACATACATATTATGTGCGCAAACATATACACACACATATATTCAATCAAGCACACACAAAGGTAAGCACATAAATGTGCACACAATTACCATACATACACCTGCACATGCACGCGCACACACACACACACACACACACACACACTCACACTCACATACATATATACTTGCAAATGTGTCACAAACAGATTAGTATATCAAAACATGATCTTACCATGCAAAAGTACTATCCAGTGCTCCACTCTACCCCCTCTGCAACCTTCAGAAAAGGCTGTTGCACAGCACAGTATGTCCAAGCAATTGCATGCAACATGCCTAGCACATATAACCCAGCAGCTCTAGTCTTGATTTTTGTATGTTTGTGTATGAAACCTGTGCTTAGCTGCCCTGTAATCCCCAAAGCCCCAGATGTTCATTTACATGTAAACAGGCATGCATCAAATGCCAAAGAGAAAAGAGGGAAGAATGGACTAAGGAGGGGTCCAGGGTGACTGCAGCATGAGGCTATTACTCCCCTGGAGATGTGTAAATAAAACAGGAGGGGGAGGCTGTCTATTGTAGTCTCTACAGAATCTATTTGCTTAGCAGCAATATCAGGGGGGCACAATGCAAGCTATTACTAACAGCAGTGAGAGCTGTTGTCTAAGCATCAGAGATGAGACTGCTGTGCAGCTTTGAAACTGAGTTTGACTTTGAAAGACTGACATATACTGAGACTGAGCCAGACTTAGTACTGAGACTGAAACATGAGGAGGAGGGTTTAGGTTATAGGATGTGTTACCCATAATATTTAAAAAAGGTACAGAGAACTGAGAGTGCAACAAACTGAAATTAAAAACTGTGCATCACATAGTTCTTTCACAAAATAGCAACTGCTGTTGTATTAACATGGATGCCATGTATATTCAAGGAAACTCCATATTTACTATAGAATCTAATCAATCTTCACAAATGGCTTTGGTGTTTCTACCGTAAGTAAATAAAACTAGTATCTTTATCTGTAAACCTTATTTATGTACTAGCTCAACAGTGTATAAGAAGTGTTTGGATGACACCTTACAAACTCTCAGGTAGAATGAGGTTTGATAGCTGTTATGCAACTGCTTCTGAAATGCACTGGAAAAAACAACAACCAGAGAATGGATCGATACAAACTAGGCCCATCTCAGATTACAAAGCCAAAAGCACCAACAGAACTCTTAATGCACTGAGGCCTATGAGAGAGAGAGAGAGAGAGAGAGAGAGAGAGAGAGAGAGAGAGAGAGAGAGAGAGAGAGAGAGAGAGAGAGAGAGATAATACGACACAACAGAAAGTATGAATGACAAAGAGCATGAGAGAGAGCAATGTGATCTAACCTTCCAAAAGTGACAGTACATTAACTCAATGGATACAAAGGGATATGTCTGATGGCATCTAAGGCAGAACATATTCACTGATGGACAATATTTCCATCTATGTACAAACTACTTATCATTGACACCTTGGTTTTTACAACCAAAGCCAGAAAGCAAGCATGTCTTTAAGATTTTTGTTGTTGTTGTTGTTTCCAGAGAATTCTGCAGCAGCTCCATTCCCTGCTCAATATAGTATTGATCTGGGCTTAGGCACAGAGAGGGGGAGATTTATAGTCTTATTAGCAACTCGTAATGTCTGATTGGGACTGATTAAAGGTTTGACACTGCCTGGGGAGACAAAAAAATCTGAGGCCCTTCCCTCAAAGAAAACAGAAAACAACAGAATATCAAATTAGCCAAAGAAAACAGAGTAGATCCCTCAAATTAAACAGGGTTGTCTGGAAGGATAGCAGAGGCAGTCTGGCTGAGAGTGGGTCCCTTTTAATTAATGGCTTCTGAGAGGTAATGTACCTCTCCTGACTGGCACAGCAACATAACTATAATGCCAATTCTTATTAGCAACATATAATAAATTTATTACCTGCATGCTAATATGTAAGCGTGTTTAACGAGTGTTAATGTAACCAAAACTTTAAACTCAGATCTGAGCTGATTTGGAAACACTTTGCAAAAGTATTTTCTCAAAACTCAAAATTTAATTACCCAAAAAAGTTATTCAGCAATGCAAAAACATAGCAGTCATCATTTATTAAATTGTTCCCTTAACAAATCACTTCTCTCATCTGTGAAAACAGATTCAGCACTGCGCCAGCAGAATTGGATTGTTACCCATCAATTACATCAATTTTCCAAATCAAACAGCCGCTATTGATCTGCGGTCCACAGCCATCTGGCTGTCCATTTGTCTTTCCCTCACCAGCCTGGAGGGGAACGTCTGAAACCCCACGGGGCATTTTTACACAGGGGAGTGTTTCTGTGGGGACACTCTCAGAGCTGGGGGGGTGGAGGGGGAGGGAGACCCTGGGTGGGTGAGGCTTTCAGTGCATGCATGCAGCACACACTATCCTAGAGAACCACGGGGGGGCGAAAACCACGGTGTCATTTGCCAGCCACGTTGCAGAGCTTGACGGCATTACCAGGAGTGCTGCAGGGGCCTCAAATGTGGTTATTGTGTCTTGATGCACCACTACAATTTAATCAACCTGGCCCTCTCCACAGCCAGCCCATGTCCCTGCACTTTATAAATATACACATGAGGTGAGCAGCACAGTGTGAGGAAGGAGAGACGCCCATTAATTAGAGGACAGATTTGCAGCATATTAAAAAGCGTATATTCACACAAAACCAAGTATTACACAAACCAAGTATCAGCTATGTGCACCTTTGCTGTGTGGCTGTAATGTCTCACAACCCGTTTACCCATTTATCCGATTTCATATTTCCCTTACTTTTAATTTCTTTCTTACTGAATGTAACAGCCATAATTATAAAAAGAAAAAAATATATAGCATTGCTAATATCTCATAATGCTTCCACAACAGTGTTTGAATTAAATAAAATGTACCCATTTCCACAGATGATAGAAAATATTTTGGAACTGTTCTGCCTGAACTTTGAAGTTAACAGTGCATTATTATTAGAGTTTGTATGTCCTCCTCTGATGGTAGCTTCAACATGTTTCCTCATCTTCATCTTCATGTTTCACTGCAACACATATTCAGATTCATACACTTTTGGCACACTTTCCAAAACATACTCCATTCCACATTTATATCCGATTTTATGTCTGGATTCTGTTATTCAATCTATTTTTTCGCAAAATGGATAATACAGGGCCCTACATATTCCCCTTTGACAGAAAATGGCTCTTCCCTCTTGATGAATATGTGCTTTGCCATTTATGCAGATGGCCTAAAAGATGTCTGTCAAAAATATTAGGCTTGCTTTTACAGACTCTACAAAGAATAGATAAATAATAACCGCATTCACTGAGCTTATAGATTTTTTCTACTGTGTCTTTAATTATATAATTCCACATAAATATAAGCTGAGAAAATATTTTTTCATTTTTTTAAAGGGCTTGTTTTTTGGTGTTTCAGCTTCAGAGGAAAGTGAGGATGATGATTTTGTTGCAAAAAAAAGAAAAGGGGGCATAGACCACAACTCTCCTCGCCAGAAAACCAGGCCACACCTACCCTTGATGCAGACCAGCCCAGATGGGTACAGGCTGTGTGCCAGCCAGCCACATTAATGTACATACAGCTTGACTCAAAAAGGGAAAGAAAGGAAGGAAATAAAGGATGCAACTAGGGATACACTGATTGTGAAATTCTGGGCCAATACCAATACCGATACCAATGTTTAAAATAACAATATGGTCGATAGCCCAAGCCGATACCGATGGGGTTTTTTTAGTTTTGTTTTTGTTGTTATTTTTCCCCCTTCATTATAAAAAAGATAACTGAACTGTTTAAAAGTCTTTCAGCACTTCATCACACACACACTCTTTCAATGAGCACAAATTCAATCATACAAATTTACAACCTGTAATATAACCCTCTTTTGCATTTAGGCAGGGCAAAATTGATGGGACACAAGAGATAAACATCCGCCACTGTCATCGGTGAATGTCATCTCATTTGCAGATAGACCGATGGCAGTCAACTAGGCGAATATTGGCCGATACCGATGTATGGCCGATAAATCGGTGCATCTCTAGATGCAACACCTTCAAGCAAGGCACCCAGGTGATCATCGCTATAATACTGTATGCGGTCTGGGAGAGGATTCCACACCCTACCTGCTGTTGGGACCAATGAGGCCCAGGCTCACGCAATGAGGCTCATAAGCTGACGTAAACCCCTGAGGACAGGCTAAATAAAGTGCTTCACCATCAGGTATGGCAACCCTGCTGGAGCCAGGTGATTCCCTGGTGACAACGGCACTTTTTTTTAAGGGGAGGAGTTGGAGGCAAGGGGGAAGGTTTCCCCACTGTAACATTTTTCAATAAGATCATTGCCCGTTGATGAGGGAATTCCTGTGACTTCGAGACCTTTTACTCAGGCACTTCCACAGTGCGTGCACACATGCAATTTGATTTGTGTGTTCAGTCTCCTCAATGGCTATGATTTACACAATAAATCTTAAAGTAGCAAGCCTACAGAATAATCAAAAATAACTACAGACAACAATAAAAATTGTACAGTGTATCTTCAGCAGAAAAAAGACAGACAACAAACAGCAATAACAAAAACAGCAGTAGCAACAACCTATAAGAACTACCAGTTTTGCTTGGAACCGTGTTGGTTTCATCCAATTTCTCCTTTGAAATGAATGACCATATATCTTTGACACATGGCTGTGACAATGCTCTCAGTGAACCACACCACTGTCAAGTCAATGCAGTTTTTAAGTGTCATGAGGGGATCCATGCCATCAAAATCATATCATAAACTTGGCAAAATGGCCAATTTCCTTTACATGAGATTTCTGCTGGCTGCTTGAGTGTCAATTTCATGTAATGTGAGTGAAGGGGAGGAGGAAGTTGAAGAGGACGGTTTAAAAGGGGTGAGAATGGCATGCCCTTATATGCTGCCTCATTAGCAACTTGTCCTCAGACTCAGGGGCAGGGACTGATACTGCTCCCCTGCATAGTTAGGCTGCTGTCTCCAGTGCTTTATGCCTGATCCAAAACTCTTAAATTCCCTGTGTTGCATGAACAGGACCTGTTACAACCGCATCCTGCCTCTGTAATTCTTTTTAAAACCAGTGGGCTGACCCACTAGCCTTCCAGCCCACTCAGATTGGATTGCATTGGGATCAGCATAGTCTTTAAATGAGCTTTGTTGAATTGTATGTGTTACTTATATGGTGTTTCATAAAAATACATTTCTTGACTGGAACGATAACAACAAGACCAATGACAATAACAATCATGATGATCACAATAATTATAGCAAATATGGCTGCAAGCCTCAATTTATTGGGTTTGCACTAACCCTACAATGATACATTGAGAGCCTATAGTTGTCAGTTTTGCTAAGTCATTCCAAAATTATTACTTTAATGTTTAACGCCCACAATATTGAATCGCTGTGGGGAATAATGCATCATTTCACTTTGAATTTACCAGAATTTGATGTCTTAGTGCCCTCCTCAGGTCAACTGATATTAACTTTGCAGGTATGTGAGCGTAGTTCTTTGCATATATCACATTTTATTATCATATCAATATGCAATGGGTTTTTTTAGAATGTAGGGAAAGAGTGTACTTATTCTCATAAAAAACCTGTACAGATGTAGAAAGATGAGTTAAAGACACCTCATCGGCCCATTTTTCTTTCATCTCTTGCTCAAAGGTCATTGTGCGCCTTTATACCAGGTTATGGATTGTTGCACATTAGCCTTGGTTTTAAGCAATACCCAAATTGTTTGGGTCCAGAATTGTTTTCATTGAGACTGGGACACAGAGATTAGTATATTTTTATTTGCATGGTATGTATCATTTAATGACACTGTTCCCTTTGACACAATAATTTCTAGTGCTGCAACTGCAATTTTAGCACCAAATGACCTCTTTACAAAGTTGGTTAAGAAACGCATGTATTAATATTGATTTTAAAATATGTTTTATCAAAGACATATATTGATATTAATGATTTAAAAAGCCATGCCCACTACAAGATCACTGACTTACTGTAGCTGTTTTGTTAACAACTGTAATTTCTATGAAATTACAGAGTTAGTATCATAGAAGCTGTAGAACGAATTCCATTACAGTAACAGTCCTGGTTTGTCTTTATGGTAAGATTGCCCCTGTGTATATGACATGTATACCAATGCATTCATTCATTCACGTTTATTCAGTCCTAATCTGTCACCCTCTGACACACCTTTGGGGTGTGTTCGGAACTCTCTGAGTCACACTCACTAGCACTGTCTTTTTATGTCTTCTATCACTGTTTTGGTCCACATTAGGCACTCTTTCACAAAGTACAGGACTGGCTTAAAGGATCATCAAGACACAATGTCCAAGGCTTTGTGCTTTTCACAGTTTTCAGTAAGTAATTTGATATCTTTGCCAACCCTTCCTATTAAATATCATTTGCATTCATGAAAACAATTCCACTGATGGTAAATTTCGACATTGCTAACCAATAACCATGACCACAAAACAAATCACTTAAATGTCTCATTAACCCAAGACTTTGATTATACACATCGCCTTATACATTCAATAATTAATTTTTGACCTATGTATAGTAACAATAAACACACATGTAATCGAGTTCCATCCAGTGTAGCATGTCTAATTATGATGGCACCCTCAATATGCTAGCTAGCCAAAGTGTGCTCAGCTTCTCAAAAGCTCTACAATGTTTGTTAACATTTTATTCAACATGTCATATATTAGACATGTTAGGAAATAACTTGAAAACATAATTTGTGTTTGGAAGACAAGCCAGACAGCTCTGATGTCATCAAATTACAGGTCTATGGAAGCGGTCAAACCTTAAGTGATTTGTCAGTACATAGTGATCTATATCAGAGGGACCAGAAAAAAACCAAGTGTTTTATCAACAAAGCCCAAATCATATCTACACCATTAATTGTTTAGAATGTTTTTATGTTCAGAAAACCAAACATCATTTTGATGTTTTTTCCTGCCAGTTGTAGTAGGGTTTTGCAACACTATAATATAATTACATTAATTGCACTAATGTCACTGCGTTTGATTGATGTTGAATATTGTACCAAAGGAAATTGATATATTGCTAAAAATATACTTATAAAGCCACAATTTCCAGGAATCAAGGATCACCATGAATGTCTGCACAAACAACAGCATGCTTGGATAAACCATCTCCTTAAGACTCACCCAGTGAGGACAACCACGAAATCCATCACATTCCAGCCATTTCGGAGATATGAGCCTTTGTGGAAAGCGAACCCAAGAGCGATGATCTTTATGCCAGCTTCGAAACAAAATATTCCAATAAAGTAGGGCTCTGTGTCCTCCTGTGAGGAGAGAAAGGGGATTAAGTGTGTTTGTTATGAGGGGCAGGGAGAAGAAAATGAACCATGAAGGATGAAAGAGAGAAAGAGAGAGATGGATAAAAAACTTTCCTGTCTCACAGTTCATGGTGGATGCACCATAGAGTGACCTTCAGTACAATTCTGAAATAAGAACAATGACAACCAGCAGCAGGACAAGGAAGAAGAGCAAGAATGGCCAAATGATAGTCAGTGGATGACATGAGGTTTAATGATATGATATGTATGTTTAGTGTCTCAGGATCTACCCACAATTCTGAAACAACATATATATCTACAAACAAATAGGTAGCTAGGTACCATTTTATATGCACAACATCCATGTAACATTGCATGATATTATATACACACAACCCATGTAATATTGCATAATATCACTTCAGGCAATGTGAGTTGGAGGCTTCCTTTGGCTTTATACAAAGACAAACCAGTTCAGAGTAGTTTTCTACTATTACTTTTTTTACTATCTAAGAGTAGGAAAGGAGTAAAAGAATGTTTATTTGTTCTTTACTGACTGAGAGAAAAGAGTCACATCTCATGCCCAAGAGACTGCCCAAACATGTCAAAAGACAATGCAATTTTAAATTCTGTTTTATTATTTTGAATGGTGAATGCAATAAAACTCTATGTTCTTATGATTAGCCAAATTGCTAGCTACACAGCTACAGTAGCTAGCTATTCTCCCACAAGTCAAGGATTCCTAATCTTGTTGCAAGACTTTACCCCCTGGTTAGTCAGTTAGCTGGGACAGATAAGGTATTAATCCACAGAGGTAGCAACAACTAATTTTAGGTAACTACACCAATGATATAGAGCTGTATAATTACAAAGCAACTTCACTGTCTTTCAATATGGTTAACTTACATATATCAATACCAAACACTTGTAGGCTCATTTTTAATAATAGGCTACTGGAGTCCTTTGTAGTTTGATGTTTGTAATATTTTGTCTACCCCTTATAGTTGTATGCTTGATCTGACACAAAACATCCAGTAGTAAGCCTGAAACTCCATTGGGACATGGAGCCACTGTGAAGATGTGCAGACGGCTTCACTCCTGCACATATCTGTGGGGATTCCCTGTTGGTTGAAACCCTTGCTCTGAGACAGATAGAGAGCCTGGCGCTCCAGCTAATGAATTGCATTTATATAGAGTCTTTCATCTGTTTCACTGCTCTCAAAGCATTTTACATTGAGAAAGGCAAACCGTCAACAATCTCTGATGTGTAGCCACTACTTGGATGAAACACTGCAGCCATTTTGCAACAAAACCCCCTCTGACTGTATACCAGCTGAGGTGGAGAAGGGAAGGGATTTATTCACCCAATTAAACTGGGGGCAGTGACCAGACTTAGGGGAGCCAAGAGGGGAATTTTGGCAAGGACATCAGGGAATCCCTTACTACTTGTGATAAAAAAAAAATCTGTGGGGGTTTTAATGACTACAATGAGTCAGGACCTCGCTTTAATGGCTCCTCTGAAAGACAGTATGCAGTCACTGCAGCGTTTTGCTCACAAACTCAGAAAGACATGGGTCTCACTCACAGACACAGGCCCCAGGCCACACCCTTTCCTGGAGACATCACAGACACAGACAGGCTTACAAGCCCCACCTCAATCAGCCTCTCAGTCGACAAGCAATTGCCCTCCTCCCCCTCCTGCCAGCCTCTGCCACAAATGCATGCGTTCTGCTAAACGAGCCACAGTTCCCATGAGCAATCCATGTCTGCAAATGAGCTAAAAGCTCCTCTCTAATTCCCCAGCTTGTAGGTTATTCTCTGCAGTTGTCCTGCTTGCACATCACTGTGATACTACACCATGCACACTCAACTAAAACTACATATAAGTACAGGAATAAGCTATGCAGTACATGATAGATTTCTGAATTCTGATATCCTTTGCAGTGGATTTTAAGGTCATTACATTTCCAACAGTAAATATATCATTAGGTCTTCAATTTATATTATGCACTGAAGGTAAGAGCTGGATCGATTACGATCTTTGATATTCATGTAATAATATTTCATTTATTATGTCAATTATTATGTCTCAATGCCATATGAGCAGTTAAAGGTGTTGCAAGACATAGCACTAATCATAAAAAGAGTAGAAAATCAATATACTGTAAAAGAATAAAAAATCAAGCTGAGGACAAAAATCAATTCCAAGTCTGCAAATGCACTTAAAGCAAGTTGACCCTGAGGATAGAAAACAAGTAATGTAATCTTCCAAATTAACACCATGCTTTCTTTTGAAATAGTGTACTTTCCACACCTGTCTCCTCTTTCACAAAGCAATAACCTTGGTGTCTAACACCTATGTTTCTTTTAGTCTATTTTTGTCTTCTTAATTTTACAGTAGAAGTCTAAGCCCCTTCCATTCAGGGTAAACTGGCAGGCATTGTTGCAGCGATGTGTCTCTGCTGAATGCCAAGGGACAGGGGCTTTGTGCAAGAAGAAGCAGCAGGAAAGCAGGTCTTTTTGGAATCTTGTATGAAACAAATAAAACAAATTAACAACTACTTCACTCATTAGCTTCACTTGAGTCTTCTGTCATGACAGCTTTAAAGTGCATGAAAAAGACAACTGTTAATTACATTCTCACATTTGTCCATGATTCCTCAGGCATAATGAACATTAAAGGGGGATTTCCACTTTTAAAAAATCTATTTGGCATGAGTGAGAAGTGCCAAGTACTGACATACAATAAAGCATTCCACACCATGAAGCCATGCCCTCTTCAACTAAGGGATGATGTAAACTGGCCTCACAACCAAAATTATTCATTATACATAAAAAGTAAATTATAAATTTAGTCCAAGAGTTACACATTTAGTTTCAATATTTAGCCCCGCTATTCACTTCCCAAATTCAACAACCGTTTTAGTTGACAACAATCCAAACAGACATATTTTCATATTCAAAATACTCAAAATGCACACCTAAATATTAAAAACAATAGTCAGTATATCAATGTGCAGTTTATGTGTGGTGCAGACTCCATGGTTTAAACTGAACAAAAGACTATGCCTTCTGATATGTTTACCTCAAAAAAGTTAATAGTTTATGAAACCAGTGCCGTACTTTTCCTCTGTCAACTGTCGTTAGAGCTGAGCGAGAAGACTGAAACCCTCATAAATGTCCCACTGATTTGTCTACAAGAAATCCCAACCTCAGTACCTCCATGAAGCTATGGTCATTTTAAAAAGCAAATATTGCCAAAGGGCAGATAGATGCTAACATTTTAGTCTAATAAATCAGCATTAATGCACTAATGCCCTTTATCTTGTGTATTATAATGCTTTCTAAGAAACAATTATGTTAATGTTTTTGCAGATACTTTTTTAATCTCAGTGTGATTGTGTGAATCTCATGTTTGTAACATGTTTGTCATATGCACCTGTGGGGAGAGGTTTTTTTGTGCTACTTAAAGGTTCAGCATGATGGCATTTTTAATTTCATACTGAGATAAAAAAAAAAGGCACACACTTCCTGACTCTTCCATAATACAGAACTAAAAAAGATATTCACAAGGCAGATGCCTATGGTTACATGTTCCAATAACATTACCTCACATGTCAGACAGAAATAAGGCTCTTTATGTAACATGCATTACAAAATGAGGTAAAAATAAAAAGAAAATCAATTAATGATGCCAGAGATTTTCAGCCTTAGAATCATCTATAATGCATGCCTTTAAAAATGCTCATGGTTTATTAATGTATTTTCACTGGGTTCTTTCTCAGTCTGTTTTCTATTTGGGAAACAAAAAAGGAGTGAAAATGCAGGCTTTTCAGAAACCCTACCCTTTAGCAACCATGCTTCTGTGGCATCGAAGATTACTGACCTACTCACATGGAAGGCTCATGGAAGGCTCTTACTGGTCAGTTGCTTAATCTGTGAAGAGGTTGGTCCCTGCAGATTTCTGAGGGTGGGGCTGGGTGACTGTGGTGGTTATTGTCTTGTGCCTATGTATTTCCACTTAGCATAACCACAGATGAACATAGACATCAAAGAGGATGCCTCTGAATATAATATTGACCAGGTATGCAACGTTCACCATATCCTTTATGTTACAAGCTCACAATCATTGCAGACAGTTTGATTTAGTTGTAGTTTGTGTATGTTAATTTGGTAAGTAGTTGTGCAGGCTCATTTGTGTAGGCTACAGCTTTAGTAACCCCTAGTAAGCCTAGACTTGCCAATTTTGAGTTGGTGATTTTGGATAAGTGAATTTATGTTGACTGATAATGGAGAAGAGGAGTATTTATGAGTATAAACAAAATAATTGTACTGTGTTTTAAATGTGTAATGATAAAATATATTAGTTTATTGCTTGCTGTTTCCCTTATTTTATACATATATCAGAGACAATTAACATTTCATCTGTTTGGGGGAGAAATTGACAAAAATGACAAAAGTAAAATTAAATCATAGTCGTCATCACCATCATCATCATCATCATCACATACTGTTTTTTCACTCACCAGCCGCTCGGACATGGGGGTCTTGTCTTCGGCTGGTAGATGCTGCTCCAGCGCTAACACAATACAGTTCGCTATGATGGTGGCAAGGATCATGTACTCAAATGGAGTAGGCAAGTCAAGGAAGCCAGCATTGATAGGGAACACAGTTCTCTATTCCACAAATAACAAGAACAGTTGCAGCCTATTAACAACTATTAACATAAAAATAATGAAATTATGTCATACACTTCCACACACTATAGGTTCTTTTTCACACTTTTGACAAAAATGTTAAGAGGCCTGCCTCAAGGAATTTTAATGTAGTTAAGTTCAAAAGGCTGACATTGTTTCCTGTTAAGGACAAACTCAGCTGAGTGCAGGGATTAGATTTACTCTACGCTCTGAGAAAAATATACGTTAACATTTCTCTCAGCCTGAAATGCATACATTTCATTATTAAATTGTCCATTACACTTTTTCAAAATATTTTCTAAATGGAAAAAAAAAAAAAAAATTTCTTGCATCAAAGGTTAAGCCTTATGAACTATGCTTTCATGGACTAAACAGTATATTTTATTACATTCTGCATTCTGGGTTAATGAAGAAAAAAACCTTTGTGTTGCTTCAAATATTTAATCATACCTATCTGTACAGAATTCCATATCATGGCACTGCCACAGCTATCAAAGAACTTGCATGTTCTTGACTGGTCCTCTATCTATCTCTATCTGCCTTTCACTCCCTCTGTCTTTGTACGTTTCTCAAAATTTCTCCCTGTCATTGTCTAGGAGTTTCTCTCTCTTCTCTCTCTCTCTGTAATAGTGATGTGTCTGTTATTGCTGGTAGAGGTGGGTTTCACACAACAAATTCAGACTGTGGCTCATTACATAGCAGGTGATTGTCACTATTCTGAGAAACTGAGGAATATGGATTGCATAACTTGACCATTAATTAAGATATTACTAGGCTGTGATTAACATTTATTGCAGGGCTTGTCCTACAGAAGACATCACTGACTTTATCTGAATGACTTTAAAATAGACAATGCAACACAAGTTGGCTAATGCTTTATAGCATTAATTGATGTCTGATGACCGTTCAGAGAATTCAGTAGGCAATTATTAAGAGGTTATAGGGAATGAGTCATTCCTACTTTAGGACAGTTACAGCAGAACAGTGAATTCATGTCAATAAGAAGTCAGCTACTTTATATTGAATAATTTTGCAAGAAAGGTGCCAATAATTTTGACAATAATCTTTTGTGACCAAGATATATTAATCAGCTAAAACTATTATTATCAGGAAATGAAACTTTTTAATAAGTAAATGCATTTGAATAGGAAAACATGGTTTTCTAAATTTTCAGAGTGATTTATCTTGAGCAGCCTATAAGCTCATCTTTGGAAAGGGTGGCAATAGTAATGGATTTGACTGTATAATGTTATGCAGAATGAGCTAATATTATAATAATTCACACTGCTGCAAGACAACATTAGGAAGATTCTTCACAAGATCATTTACGCCTGTCTGCACCGAGCTCCTGTCTCACTGTTTCCACCCATTTCAGCCGATAAGCAGAGAGAACAGAGCAAGAAGCAGGGTCAAGGAAAAGGACAGGATGAACATGGAACAGTCCACACCCTGTTGCCTGCATGTGATTGGACAAGATCCACAAGCCAGATCCAAAAGAAATCCGGATTTTCATGTTATTTTAAGGGCACAGCAAGCTACAACAAGGCTGCTGCATAGACTGTTTATGATAGAATGCACGATGTTGCTTTCAAGTGTTCTCTCTCTCTCTCTCTCTCTCTCTCTCTCTCTCTCTCTCTCTCTCTCTCTCTCTCTCTCTCTCTCTCTCTCTCTCTCTCTCTCTCTCTCTCTCTCTCTCTCTCTCTCTCTCCTTGCACTGGAGAAAGGAAAACTTGATAACTGCTCTCAAGGGCCTCCCATGTTGCAGCATGTGTTCCCTTTATCAGGCAATACACAAGAGATGGGGCTTCCCCAAATACAGAGACAAATACCCACTCAGTCATCCAGTCATCTATATTCAGATGGAAAACCACCTGCTATGCTACAGGTGGCCTAAAGAATGTCTCTAGTAAAATGGTTGATACTTTAAGACTCTGTATTATCGTTTTTTTTTATCGTCTATCATATCTTTAAAAAATGCATTAAGCCTGAAATGTTACCTTTTGTGCTGACGTATTGTGCAGTTATGACATGAGCTGAGTTTAGTAAGGGATTTGTGCGATATTTCAACGTCAAAAAATACCACCTAATGTACCAACGTTTAATCAAAGTCAGCTGTTACTGAGGACTGTTTAAGCACCCAGCTCCAATGACGTTCACCTCCCCTCCATAGTATGTATCATGTTAACCTGTGTAGCAGTATGTCTAGATGATACTTTTGATGGTACAGGGAATAAAACAGTACTTTTATTCACTGGAAAAGCTGCTTTTGTCTGACACCCACACAGAAGATCCGTCTGTCTGGTTGCGTTTATTATAGCCCCGATCCTCGCGCTACATCTTGGCATTATCTGTTCAGCAGGACTCTGGCGCGTGGGTGAGTTCAGGACCCTGGAGAGTGTCTTTCCTGTAAGGAGTCCGTACCGGGTGATGCGATAGCGATGGAAACACGGAAGTTACAGTAATGTTTTTCAGGGTAGTGTTTGTGATATTAACTTGATTGAAGAGGTGACAGAACTAAATAATTCGTGAATGAGTGGATCGTTTCCTTTGTGTTGTGTGAAGGAACACAAGGCAGCTATGCAGGTTTTGGTTGTTTGGCTTTCATTATGTACTCAACAACATAATGTATACGTCGTAGCATAGACTTAAGTAAGCCCTTTACATTAACTGAATAGAAATATTGCTTAAGAGCAGCTAAATAGCAATGCCCCATAGCATTCCACTGTTTTCATCTCTGTGCTGCTGCTCCGGTGGTTCCAAAGTATAGGTTAATCTCACATTTGCGATGTATATTTGTAATAAATGTAAAGAAAGACGTTTTTGTGACAGAAATTACTTTGTGTGCCGTTCGACTCCATGGGAATACAAATTATTTTCTTTGGAACAATCTTAAATTACACGGTTTACGACATCAATATTTACCCTTACACGATCTGTCTTTGGTTTTCTGAGGATGTAATCTACCGAAACACATAAAACATCCTACAGGCTAGGGTTAGCGAGCTAGGCAAACGTATGTGGAATGCATCAAGTATAGAATGCGTTATATTCTGCATTGGATGTTCTCAGGCAGCCATGGGGGGCGGAGCGTCAGTGTCGGTGCTACGCAAAACCGTCTTGGTTGCTAGGAGCGACCGGAGACCCGCTGCCTGATACAAAGGGGATCGATACGGCAGTGATTTGATATGAAAAGAAAACAACAGCTTCCCTGGGGACTCGCTACAGTACAAAGACGGAAACAGGATCGAATGCACTCTGCCTAATGCTAGGATGAGATGTATTGTGGCCACATCTATGGAACTTTGAAAGGGAAATCAAATGTATGCATAATGCATGTCCTCTTTACAAAGTCCATTAAACTGGAGATTTTGCCAGGTCGTTCACTTTACTACCATCGAGTTTAAATTAATGTTAACCCTGTCATTTTAATTAAGTTTTTTTTTTCATTCATTATCAAAAACATTAAACTGTGGCAGTGGCTTAAAGTTATATTACTGAAGCTGTTTTAGCTTCAAGCCATAAGACACCACCCGAACACTGAGCGACTATTTACATCACGTAAACTACAGCCTTTCGGTTCAGTTATAGAAAAATAAAAAAAGCAAGAAAAAAAACCGCAATAGGCTTTTCATATCAGGGATGCCTGGATATCGCATCAATCCGGCTTCACAGCATACAGTTAGGCTATTTACCAAACTTGGTCTGGCAGCTGCACCCCTGTTCATACGTCACACTGGATGGATAGACAACACCATGAACGTGTAACGTGTAAAAAATAATTCCTATCAATGCAGCGACATTTCAGACATATAACTCATTTAGTTCATAAGGCATTTGAAAACTTTCACGGACAACACTCTCATTTTAATACCACAAAGGATATGGCCATTCGGTTATTCTCTTGGCGTATTTCCGTATGATATTGTCTTCACTAAAAATGAAAAGGGACCGGTTGACTGTGAGGCAGTTCTGTTTGACCGGAATGGGGTTATAAATGGCCATTGTCCTGGCTCTCTGGGCCATCGATTGCTTGTACATCCTCTGGCCGCCCGGGGGGCCTCCCTGCCGGCTTGCCCCTCTCCCTGGCCCAGCTGGACTGCCTCCTCCATAGCGGGCTGGTGGTTCATCTCCGAAGCGAGCCATTCTAGAAACGTACAGATCCCAGAGCAAAAATCCAAACTGGCATCAGATATAACGAAGAGAAGAAGCATCACAACACACACGGTTATCCCTGCTTCGAGTGTACATCGATGTGTGTGTGCGCGTGTGTGTGTGCAGCAGCCAATAGTCAATGGAAAGAACACTAAAATAAATGTTAAATTTAAAATTTAATGTAAAATGTCATTTTTTTTCTTGAGTTCAGTATTTTTGACTGCGTTTTTTTCTCCAACCTGGTCAAATCCCCTTCCTTCTCATCCCATCCGTCGATTCCGTCCTCCAAGTGGCAGAAGGAATTAAAAAAAAGAAAGTTAAAATTCTAACGTTACACAATCTCTGCAAGGTTCGCTTAAACCTGCTGAATGGTGATAAATTCATTCCCGGTTGGAGTTCCAAAAAAAAGATAATGCGACAACATCATCCGAATAAAAAAAGATGTTGGCATGATGCGCCTGGCATTTAGACTACAGAAATAGCTAGCTAGCGAATTAGAATTAAGATAATTAAACAAAGACTCCAGATGTTATTCTCTTTCTCGTTGCGCCGTTTTTTGGCTTTCTCCCAAACAAATGTGATGAAAAATCTGGGGTCTCATTCATCCATCCCGTTCTTTCCCACATAATTAAAATGAAAACACAGTAGAAAAAAATACCAGGATTTCTACTTCCCGGTTTGTTTCTTGTCCACCAGCTAGCAATGTAAATGTAACCTATTCCTATTGCTCCTGGTCCTTATGAATCAATGCATGTGACTAAAACGAGCCAATCGGTAGCCCCACCTGTACCGTTACTGTAACCCCAGCGGTTTGCGAAGAAGAAAAAAAACTCTGTTGCTTCTTGCGAACAATTTAGCCTGGTCTATTAAAAATTGCGGTTCGGTGAACTACAGTTATTGTTTTCCCTGACGTTTACCTGCAATACGTTTCACTCTAGTCGGCGTTTTTTTATCACAAGAATTTCTAAGATCTTCTGCAACAGAGACGGTGCGGTCCTGTGCATTCTTTACTTCCTCTGTTCTCGAGAAGCGGATCCTCGCTGAAGGGGGTGGAAAAGGGTAGGGTGGGGTAAATTGCTAGCGCCACATGAATTAGCGAGTGAAAAGGATGCTGAAGGAGGTATTTCGAGGGTCTGTTATGGTGTGAAATGGTGCTTCAACAAGCGATTACTAAAGCATGAAAATGTTACTCTTTGTATTCATTTTTTATCGTTTATGTTATTCATGCTGGAACGTTTTGCCTAATTAAACTGTAGTGTGCAGCATACAACTAGGTAAAATGTGCTGTAGGATAAACGATATTTTACATGTATTCTTTTGAAACAGTGTATTATCCAGTATTATCCAGTATTCTATTAATAGTATTTTAGCTAAAATATATTTCATACAAATATTGTATTTGGTCATTAATTACCTCCCACTACTGCTGATAAATAAATGCAACACAGGCCTGCAAACAAATGAGCAGTAGGCTATTAAGTTTGTTAGGTAGCATTCTTGCTGCACTCGTTAGCTCTTATACATTTTATACATTAGCTCTTATCTACTCGCACCTTTTCCGCTCTTAAAATTTAGAACCGTTGGTTTGGGTTTCCATTTTTACCATGTCTAACAGGCCTACTTTCTCTTTAAGTCTTTCAATTGACCACTTTACATTGTTATATTCAACTTTAAGCCAGGTTGATCTACTAATAAAACTAACATTCTTAAAAAAATATTTCACCATTAGAATGCTATAAAAAGATTTTTAACTCATGAGTTGTGTCTTATAAAGGTCTTTCATACAGGCAAGTTCAAACATATGTAATTAGCAAAGTTACTGTCGTAAAAACACGTTCAACAATTGGGACGGATGTCGAATCCCCTGCCCAGTAAAGTTCCTAAACTTATACTGACTTCGGTGCACGTCGGTCCAGTGTTTAGATGCAACTGGCTACAGAAGGTGGATGCACTTTGACATGCAAAGCGTGGGCTAATTATTTGAATCTGACGTAGCATACTGGTTGCTAGTGGTTACTATCCAGTTAGTAAGTTAACAGTGTCGCACGAGAGGCCCACCATCGGCACAGCTGTCGGTCTATTGGCGTATTTGTAAAAGCGGTCTGCAGTAGCGGACAGCCGAGGGGAGGCAGTCGAGATAAGAAAAGGCGTAACAGTTGGTGAATTGTCTTTGCTTACAGGGGACCGCTGTAGAGGCTACTTGTAAATCACTGGCAAAGTTGTTAGGTAGCACGACGTTGTCTTGATGGGTATCCTAATGCATCCTTGCAGACACACTTTATACAGCTATCTTCATCCATACGTATACAGACTAAATTAAGATTAAATACCAACGACGGTATAGTCTTGCCCCAAGAACCGTCCTGCTTTGGACAAATAATGCATGTCTATAAAAATAACAAACAGAACGCAAAGCCAACCTAATGCAGGAGACACAATGGTCACACCATCCATAAAAGTTAGACGAATGATCATGAGCCAGACGGTATGTTCTTATAACAACATATATTGAAAAAGCACATAGTTTGCATTTCTTGAGCCGCTCAAACTTGTTTGGCCTGGTTGGTCTTCATCAGAGATGGACTGGAGATGGCCTGGCTGTTGTCTACTGCCTACATATGAAGTTATGTAGCTATTAAATTAGTAAAATCCTTAGTGATCTGTATCATAACTGTTGTTTTGTAAAAATTTCTACTACATATCCTTGGTAGGCTTCGGTCTGCCATATTTTTCACGTGTAACAGTTGGCCACAGGGTAAATTTATGGTAGAACTTAAAAAAGTAATTGGCAAACAATATATTTTCCTTTATGACTTTATGACAGTATAAATAACTCTGAGGCAAGAAGTACCCACATTGGCTGTTTTTGTGTACAGCTTGCATGTTCTCTCAGTGTCCATGTGGAGTTTGTTCAGGTTCTATGGTTTCCTCAACCAGTCTATAGACAAGCACTGGAAAAACTTGGCAAATTGCCAGTAGGTATGAGGTGCAAAAAAAGACCCTGGATTGGATGAAGCAGGTATAAATGATGACTCATGGAATTTTCAGTTATTCAGATTCTTACTTACATCACAATTCAATATGCTAGTCTCATTTCTCATCTAGTAGCTAAAACATTACAGTCAGTGTTACTAGAGTCTTCTCTGTAGAGTCAGAAAATGTACAGTCCATATCCTGAAATGGCAAAGTAAATAAAAGATGCATAGATTATATTGCAGAGAAATTCTAAGCTATTAACCATGAGCAGTGCTACAGAAAGATGACTGGGAGGCAAGCTTAGATCCTTAAAGAGGAAGCAGCAGTCCCTGAGCAAGTGGCTTCTGATGCAACAAATGATGCAGTTTATTGTAGCCTGCAAGAGTAAGTAGGTTTTATTGTAATTGTTGAATCATGAGTCATCATGCTTACTTGTTGAATCATGCCATGCGTACCTGTTCATCTATGATGCTCACAAAGTAGGGCAGGATGATTGATCATGAAAGTATCAATTAGAGAATCAATGGGAAGAATGATTTGTTTCAGTTTGAGTGTTTTTGGAAACATTATTGCATTTGGAAATGGGCCCAAAATTCACAGGAATGATTTTGATCAGACAGGCTATCCCACCCAGTTGCCATCTGGATTATTGCCTACTAGGGTAATATGAGCATATCAGCATCCCTTAGTTTAGATGTAGATATTAGGCTAAATACCAGTAGATTAAAACTCAGCCAAAATTATTAATTATAAAATTATAATTTGGTCAAACCAAATTACACTTTACATTCATGATGTCATGTAGATGGGCTGTCTATCTTTTTGTTTTTTTGTTTTTTTGTTTGCCTACTACTTAGCACAATTTGTCCATAATCATACCCAAAATCAGTGCTTTGTTAGTTAATCAGTTCAGTATTAGGTCTTTTCATCTTTCTTTATGCATAAATTATACCTTTATACCAGTATTTATAGAGGTTTGATTCTCTGTATGCACATTTGCCCATTAAAATAAACTAACCATTTAGATTAGAATTGAGGCATCAGGGTATAACTATAGTCAAACCATTGGTCAAGACCATGTAAGAAAAATTTAGTTCAACCAAAGTTTAATTTGATTGTACATGGATGTCAGCACAACGATAACAAGGTCATTTCCATTTCAAGGATCATTTTATATTTTGTGGTGCTGACATTCTGTTTCATACATAGCTTTAATGTGACTCAAATGCCATCATCAGATAATACCATTGTTATAGTGATGTTGGAAATAAGGTGTCACACCATTGCAAATTAACTTTCACTCAACAGAAGTGTGAATTTGTGCAGAACATTCCTCTTTTACATTTACATTACAACCTTTACATTTACTTAATTTAGTGCACATTGCTTTGATGATATAACTGATATTTATAAATTGAGTGTGTGTCAAAGGCACTGCCATAGGTTTCCGCCTGCAATTTAATCTCTTAAAATAATGTCTTGAATTTATGTCCATCATTAGGAAAATCTATGTTTTTCATCTATATGAACCAGACTGTGACAATGTTGCTTAGACACAGTCAGACACAGATCCTTGTGCCTTCACCTGTTTGAGCCCCATTTGGATCACATTTCTGCAGGCAGTGTGGGTACTCCCAAATGAATCCATTCACACACTTTCACTGATAGCTCAGATGCCTTGCTCATCCTCTGGCTGCAGCCCCAGTATGTGAGAGGGAACATTTTAAAATGCCAGAGGGTTGTAAAATGAAAATCAGAGTGAGGCTTGATTGTTCAGTGCAATATATGAGACTCATTTTCTTGGTGTTCTTGCCATGTGCAGTGCCTTAAAAGCAGTGTATCGCCTTCCTGTTGGGCTCACCTCATTTTCCTGTTTATTCAGATCCATGGAGTGTCTCACATAATTCAAAAAGCACTGTATAGATTGAAACAGATGGATATAAAGCACTGGAAACTGAGGTGATAGACCGGAAATACAGAACTAGTTTGTCATAGCGAATTTGGTGTAAATCCTCTGGTGTAAATGAAGAAATCATGTCCAGAGTAAAAATAAAACTTTACTATTTGTTTTTTTTTTTTTTTTTTTTTGGGAGCAGCAGTGTGTTTATCCCTTTAAACTTAAAATTTAGGCAGTCTAAAACCATCTTCTTTTCGAGGCCACAATTTAACTGTCCGTTCTTAGCAATATTCCTTTACAGAAGATGTTTCATTCATATACTGAAGCCTTACAGTACTCAAAGTAGTGTTTAAAACATCTGTAGGTGTTTTAACAATAACATTTATGACAGAGGAAATAAGGAATGTTATTGTGCTCTTTAATCCCTGGGAACCTTAACCAACAGCAGAATTTAACAGCAATGTGTCAATACAATGATGGCCACAAAGGAGCAAAAGGTGGCAAAATTTAAGTTAATATTGAGCCCAACCTATGATGCTGGGGGAAAGGACTGCTCCCCCAGGTCTTGACATTGTGGTCAGAATGGCACTGGTTGGACACAGCTCTGATCATCATCATCATCATATAAACATTGACACTGACAATTTTTTGGGGAAGGTAAAAGGGCTCAGCTCTGTGTGGCATCCAGACATAGCATCAAGTGTGGCATTATTATTGTTATAGCTCAAATCAAATTTTATTGGAGTTTGGTCTGTAGGCAGAAGTACTCCTGACATAGTAATGACATCATAAAAGGGCATATTGTGGGCGGAGCTAAAGATTCCACTTCAAAGACTGCACTCAGCTATTGTATCTAAAATCAATTTTAGGACAAATGTTTGGACCATGGGAAAATGGATATACATTTCCCAGATTTTCATCTTTAATGTCCTCTTTTTCAGGAGACCTGAACAAATTGCCCCATTTGTGGATACCATTTTTAATGCTTTCTTAAAGCTAAATAATTAGTTATTAATTCTATTGGGACAATGAGGTCATGTTCATCCGATAAGTCCTCAAAATGCTCAAACATTGGATATTTGTCACAATTTCTGTGCTACATTCAGTTTGGAGACTCAACAGCCCCCAATGGAAAAAACAACAACAGGGTTTTAAAAAACAGTCTTTTGCTTTGGAGGTTAGAACTTCACTATGGATACTGTGCCAGCTACATTATCATCACCCATCTGGTTCAAATGCAGTGAAATTTCCAAGCTCACCACTTTCCTGTGCTTTGTGCTGGGGGCAGCCTCAATAAAATGACAAAAAGGAAATACCTCATCCAAAAAAAGTGATTTATTAACATGATAAATGCTTGCCAGTTGTTTACACTAGCACAAACCTCTTGAGCATAATTTCTGCACAACAGTAATTTTTGGAAGAGAATAACATTTAGTAAATAACACTTGCCAGTTGTTTATTATTATATTCTTCCAGTGAACATACTGGAACCCAATATGTACATATGCATGTTACAAAACAAATTTTTACCAAATGACTTAACTGTGTATCTACTCCTTCTAGAGGCTGTCTTGGTGTACTGCATTTATTGTAAGACAAAAAACATTGCCACACAACAAACCATGCGATGGTTTATGAAAATAGTTGTCCAGTTGTAGTTTTAGGGAAGCTATATTTGTTAGTGCTTCTATAGAATATACTTACTGTTGTTACCCAAGTAGACAGTATACAAATTCATGAACCATATAGAGTACGAATCTGGTTTAGTTTATATTCACCACCAGACGATTTAGTTATGGATGTTTGGACTGAGTCAGATAAGTGTGTTACACATTTACACTGAATTTCTGAAAACACCTTACATTTCACACAATTGAGGGAATATATGTGATGGTGAAACTGTGATTAAAGGAAATTTACCAATAGTACTGTCAGAATGATCACATATGTAAAGTTTAAAAAAAAAACAATGTGAAATTGATCTATCCATATAATTTTGTAATTTAGGGACAAAAAACAGACTGAGAACTGTTTTCGTGTACAGGAAGATTTTGTTTTGGATTTTTTTCTAAATTAATTTTCAAACCAAGTTTAATTAGTTTAAACTAGTTTAATTAATTATTTAATACATCTCCCATTGGCAGCTTAATACTTCAAAAACAAAATCAAAAATCATCTCCTTTTAAACATTTGTGTCCAAGGTTCACATAACATAGCAACTTATGATTTACAAACTAAAAAAAAAAAAATCTAAGTGGTAGGTTCAACAGCATCATCACTAGTGAGATACTAAAACAGGAAAATTAATATTAAAATCATCATGATCTTTGAGCAACAAACAGCACAAACATGGTCGATAACAGATTAATTTCTTACACAAGGAAGACAGTATCCAAAATTAATTGTGAATTTGCTTTGAAATATGGGCTGACCAGATTCAGTAGTTATTTATTAATATATTTATTTACAACTTGTTTTATTTGGGCAGAGACTCTACCAATGTTGCATAAATGGTCATCATGGTGAGATAATTAGATATACTTTACAGAATGATACAAGTACAAAACCAGTAACTCAGATAAGATAAATAACAGCTCACGTAAAAATGTACAGCAGCAATTTAGCATTGCACATACAGTTCAGTTATCATAGCATCTTACCTACAGTACAGTTAATTGTGTTACTAAGCAGATGGAATGGAAAAATGGTCTGTGAGAGAAACTTCAGCAAATATGACAAATACCTTTTCATGCATGTGGATGAAAGAGATAGCCAATTCTGGGTGCAGGAGGCCCAGGACCTCTGTGGGGAAGTCTAATGCTGTTATGGGATAGGGGCTTAACATGTAGCATGCACACATGCACCCTTTGAAGTTGGGTCACATGCTCTTTAGGATGCAAAACAGGTGATATTAACTCACTTGGGTAGACAGGAGAGAGGTGATGAAAAGAGAGTGGGGACAGAGGAAATTGTTCAGGTTCTGACCTGTAGAGTTTTGTTTTCTTGCTGTGCCAAGTAAAGGTCAGCAAAAGTAGTAATCTGTTTGGGTTGCTGACAGTTTACTATGAAACTGACACATGTTGTGACTCCTGGATGCTCTGTCTAACTGTCTTTGTCTTAGAAATAAACTGCATTATGCTGTTTGCATTTTGTTCATCTTTTTTGCAAAAGAAATAAAAAGCTACTCTTGAAATGGAGATAAAGGAATAGCACCAGGACAATGGAAGTGACCTGAAGACGGGGCTGGCGCCATTAAACCTTAAACTGGGGTGAGTCGCCAGTTCCCTGTTTAGACATTAGAAACTGCCATGACCCCTTTTCATTTCTTTTGTACATACTCCCTGCACACATAAAAGTGTTAGTCCTTGTCCTGGTATTAGAAAGACCATTATTGCACACACCTTTGAGTATGCCAACTGTTAGAAAGGTTTGGACAGCCATTTCATGGTAGTCACTGGGTCCAATAATTGGCCCTCATGATCGTATAGAGCCACTTTGCTTCTGCCCGACTGGTATTGCATCGGACCGCTACTACCTTTCATGTGGGTGGTGAGCCACATTGGCTCTTTGGGCTGGAAGAATAGTCCAATATCACACTAAACAGTTCAGAACTTGAATCACAGTATTCCAGGGACTGACGTTGTTCCGACAGCAGAGGACAGTCTTTTTCTTTATTGTACTTGACATTTATGTATTATTTGGTGTTATTTTGTCCACCCCAGTACATATGTATGTATGTGTCGCACACAAGCAAGCATGCACGCACGCACACACACACACACACACACACACACACACAGTTGTAATAAACCTCATCTCTCCTCATATGCTCCTCAGACGTACACGTGCCCAGCTGCACACTCTAATACACAAATAATCTACAAGTGTTATATTCAGCACAATCCCAAAGAAACAGAAGCACACCCCTATTCACAGCAAAAGGACTAGGTCAACACAAGTCTGACGACAATCCTCCCAATTCTCAAAACCTACTTTCCTTTTACATTCTTAGATTTAGCCATTAATTTTTCTGCTGATTTTTTGCTAATATATTTCCCTTTTTTCTGAAAAGCATATTCACCATGTGGGTTGTAAAACTGAAAAAATAAAATATGACAAGGGTGATCCTGAGAGAAATTTTGTATTTTAGTATTCTCTGGAGAGGGAATTTTATCTTGTTCCAAGCTGTGCATATGTTTCTAATGATGAATGGTGAAGCAGCTTCTTTCAGGTTGAATTATAAGGGAGAAAAGGATCTTAAGGATCTCATTTCCACATCTCCAACTCAAAAAAAAAGAAATTGATCTTTTAATGCTCAATTCAACAGTGGATTATATTAAAATGAACGATGTCACTTACAGTTTATGTTCAAACAAAACACTCCAGCCAGATGCCCTATATGCAAACTGTCAAACCAACTCTTCTGTTCTGATTGAGCATTTTTAGCATCCTGCAGGAGGGATTTAAGCTGCTGACAGTGCTGGTGATAGGATTAGAAACAAGAGAACAGATAAGCAAAGGAACAACAGGAAGAAAACCACCCAACACATTTTACTCTACAGCTGTTCATAAACGTCCTTAGCAACAGAAAAACGGTCATTAAAACATCAACCTGATAATCCATTCAAAAAGGTCCCCTTTTTTATAACTTTAAAAATCAACAAATGTACTCTGCTCTGACATAAACCTCTAAGAAAACACAAAAAGTCTCATTTCAAACAATGTCAATAGGAGAAGCTACTGTTTTGAAATAATAATGGCAGGAACTTTCTTCACTTTTGAAGAGGGTCAACCCAGTGCATGACAGCGTCAGTGCATTACGTAACTAACAGGATAGCCAGAGGTCTGACCAATACATCCTGTGCTTTTTGACAGGTCCATTACTGCAGCAATTGGGCTGATCAATTATTAATCGCATGTCACCAGCGTTATGGCACTGTTAGTGGAAAATGATATATCATTTATTCTATTGGCTGTAAATTTATTGAAAATGAAAGACACACCCAGTTGGACAGAGTATCGCATTTCACACATCAACTGTATGCAGTACAATTATTTTCATATATTGTTCTACCTCAGAGTTTTCATGTGATATAAAATTACAGACATTCAGGAGTAACATAGCTTTACCATCAGTATAAAACAGTGATATAATAAATGATAGACTGACTACAACTATTCAAAATTGATGGCACAGAGTTAAAAAAACATTTTTTCATCCTATTTTTACAACTTGCACTCACTCAATTAAAATGGATAAAACAAAGACAGTTTAGTAAGCACCATCATTGTTGCCCCTAAAAGGTTATGTATGTATTTAAAACCAAAAAGGCTTGTTTTTGTTCCACTTGGTTAAGAGGTGGTTATCATCAAGTGGGCTTTCAGAAAACTGTTCATAATTGAAATGTTTGCCTGTTAGCTTGTTTTTTAGTGATGAAAAAATACTGACATTTTTGCAAAAAAAAATGAGCATGATGCCAAAAGAGTCATGTTGGTCAAGTGTGCGGCATTTTGGGGGCTGATTTTAGGTGTACTTTTCCATTCTGTCGGCTGATGCTAGCCTTTATGGCCAATCCTGGTTATACATATTGTCCTGGATCTCCCAGCTAATCGTTACTGTCCCAGTTGTACTAGCCTATGCCATTTATGCTGGCTAACACACAGATGGCCATGTGACATCTTTTTTTCTGCTGGTTGTTCTTGGTTCTCATCCTGGGTTTGCCAGCTCTTTGTGGTTGAGTACCCCATTTCCTGACCCTATTTCCACTGACCTGACTTACCTGATTTTTTTAGACCGATCCTAACACAAATGAGAACACATCCTGACTCTAATGACTAATCTGGTCTCTGCTGATTGATCCCAGCTCTTCTAACATATCCTGGGTCTTACAGCTAATTCAAGCTCCAGTAGCTGATCCTGGACCTACTGCCTTATCCTGTGCCTGCTAACTGATCCTGGTTCTACTGGCTGCTCCTAGCTCTACTGGTTTAGTTAGGAGTCCTCATCAGGGGTTGGAGGAGGTAGTGGAAGAGCTAGCATCAGGCAGACCACTTGGTTGCTTCCCCTCAGGTGTGCTGTCTGCCTGTCTCTGGGCAATGGTGGCTTCAGAATGCCTACATTTTGGCGAACCACATTGGCAGCTGAAATACTTGCTCTTGATTTCCCAGAAGTGATCACCATAGTCAAATCTACAAGAGAAACAGAGAGAAGACCATGGAGGTAAATTCCAGCTTTATTATCAATAGATTTATGGTTGATTAAAATTTAACAGTGAAGGACAAAACATCTCATATTAAATGAGAGACACTTCTCAAATTCAATTGTGAATGACTTTCAAAATTAGCAAGGCGCATGTTTCAATATAAAATCATCTCTGCACACCAATATGGAAACTCTTTCAACATTTTCTTGGTAGCTTTCTCTGTGAAATGATCTGCATTCAAGCAGCTGTGTACAAGCAATTGCAGCTCAGAAACTGAGTGTATTGTGTAGATAGTACTAGGTACATACCATTTAACAGGTCAAGTTTTGTTTTTGACCACAATCCTCTTCATAATTCAGATGATGCAAGGGTTACCTGACATTAAAGCACTGAGTAACACAGTGCAGTGCAGTGGCAAGCTCAACCTATGACTTTGTAGTGATGTACTGCTGTCTACATGTGCACGCTCAATCTGTTTATGAGTGTCAGTCGTACCCAAGCTCGTCTCCAGCATGGATGTTCCTGCATGCGAAGAATGCGACGTGGGGGAAGCGCAGGTCCTGGTGGATGGTGAACACCCGAATGGGGATCAGGTTGGGTTCGCACATGTGGTTAATGAACCTGCTGATGTTGCCATAGAAACGAGCATCGACGCAATGCATGTCTCCAACCTGTAGGGGGGTGGGGTGGAGAGCACACAAGCAGAATAAATTGGTCAATCATCTGAAGTGACACTTTATACAAAGCCAGGACAGGATTATTTGAAGCACTGACAAAAATATGGAGCACCTGCTAAACCTTGACAATGCAAACACCACCCAAAGCAAAGCTGATTCATTCTCTGTGATCTCAACTGGTCTCACTTACAGTACACTTCTCAGATTTTTTAACCCAAGTTTTGACTCTTTTCTGCAAGTACAAAATGCATAAATGTGTCTATTAACTGCCACACAGCTGCACTCTCATCTGCCTGTTTGCAAAAGCTCTTTTCCAAAGCATGTTTAGCCAGCCGCCACTTCTTTTCACACTGTGATCCACCAGTTGCATTGTGTGGTCACCGGATTGAAGAAATGCTCTTCAGTCATTTCAATACATGAAGACGACAAAGGCGCTGTCTGAAACCCTCTCACCATTGTACACTGCCCTGGTGGGATGCCAGTCTCTGCGCTAAAGTAGTTTGTGGTGCAATTCATAAGCATTGCAGCTATATTGTGTAGCTTCAAGCAAATATATGTGCTTAACTAAGCAAGCAAAAGTAGACCAAACAAAGTGCAAAACAATCAGAGGGATGAAAGTATGTTTTGCCAACTTTGGTGGCAGGTTTGGTTGCAAAAAATAATCAAATTACAATAACTGGTGACAACATCATGGCAACACACTCTACCTTACTGCAACGAGGGAAAGCCTCTGACAACATATTTCTGTCACCATGACAATCAGCAATGCCAGGGCTATTTATAAACACTGCAGCAACAACTGGCAAAAATAAACACATTGGAGGAGGGGGGGGTGGAAGGGAGGTGAAACTGATCAAATCAAAGGCCACTTGAGCTCAGCAAGTCTCTGCTGTCTCTGACTAGAGAGAGAGAATCCCTGCAGAGGGGTTTCCAGGGTTACCGACACCGAGCACTGCAAATCACAAGCAATGCAGCAAACACAAAATAGGTCTATTGTTGTGGTTTGCTTGCTCCACAGCTGCTCAGTCAGTTATTCACTGAGATCAGTACTAAAACTGATCTTTTTTTTTTTTTCTTATTCCTGAATCCACATCCCTCAGTGACTGACAAGTGGTTCAGGTGTTTGACCAGGGCCAAGTCTGCGAGTAGGATTCTGGGTATGTCACAGGTGATATATCGGTGCGTTTTTACAGAACCCTTTTATACAGCTAAATATTTCACTAAAGCAACTACATTCAGCATCTTGATCAAGTGTTGAACAGTACACCACCATAAACACCAACCTGCAATTTCCAAGCTCCTTAATCACTATACTACACTACTGCCCTACATGAATGTCTTCAGCAAAATCCCGTAAGTATAAACTGTTACCGAAGCTGCTTTGAATTACTCTGTTGGCTAAACAGAGCAAAATTATATGGAGAGTAAAAATAAAGTACAGCAACAGTGTACAGTAAAGGTCCTCACAGTTTAAAAATACATCACCTGTTGTCAAGTAGTTATCAAACCTGAGAAACACCACTGTCACCAGTCTATGCTGCAGTGCCCCCTGGTGGTGTGCCACTTTAATGGCTACCATCAGCTTACTACTGATCTCATGCTGATGCATCATCCAACTAGATTCTTAATCAAATACGTTTGAGCGAAGGGATGGGGAATGCACTCCTCACAGCAGAGAAGCATCTTCTATTAAAAATAAATCAACTGAGAGAGAAGAATGATGTGCATGCAGTTAAGAATTACCTTACTGTCCAAGCTGAACAGGTAGGAGTCATTTTCCCTGACATCGGCCTCCGCATCGGAAATGATCTCTCCAACATACCTGTGCAGGTAGTATATGCCATCAGTATAAATTTGGTACAAACACCATGCAATGCACATTTCAACAAACTGAAAACAACACTCCCATCATATTTCCCGTGGTGCATACCATACCAGGAAGATACCTGCCAGCTTAGCTGTAATGGCGACAGATAGTGGTAAAATTTGCTGTGAAACATTAACCAGGAAAGACCATGCAGTCACTGGCACTGTTTCAAGGTGGAAAATGTGCCAGCTCCTGTTTGTTCTGGACGCATAAACAGTGACACATCACTTTCATTATATACATCCATAGCCCACCAAGTCCTGGCATAGACTGGAATCTATGGATCTACCTCTGAAAAAAAACACTGCACTCTCTGCTTCAGGATGGCTCCAGGGGTACATGACAGCATCTTATTAACTATACCTTTTATTATTTTAAAGACAGTTCAATATTAATGTTTATGTGGTAGGTACATTGTCAATTTAAAAAAAAATGCTCACTCACATGATTTCAAGAGTTAGCTTATTAGCTAATATTTGTCTCCAACCCAAAAACAAGTTACAACAGTACCAAACCCTTCCCAGACAAACATGAAAGCAACCACTCATGATCGTAAAACATGCTGGGTGAACAGAGACAAACCTTGTTACTCTGAAACCTTGAAACTAAAAATTGGTCTCAACCTGTTTTCATTTATTTTACTTGATTAGCAATCTTGCCAATTACCTGAATAAACCACTGGCAAGTAAATCCAAAGCTTCCTCTTAATTGCGTCTCACACAGTGTTCTCTTTCTTCATGTCACATTAGACATTTTAAACAATAAATTAAATTTAGAAAAATCAATGCAATCATTATAAAGAATAAATGTAAGAAGACAAATAACTCAATTAACCATTGTATCCACTTTCAACACTGCACGATAAGGGACAGCAAACAAACACCAGAAAATCTGTGCTTTAATTCTAACTGTACGACATGCTCAAACCCTATAAAATGATTATTATGGCATAAATATTCCCTGAATGCAGACACAGGAGAAAAAGAGCATATTTACAAACAAGAACAAATAATACAATAACACTGGCATTTGTAATGTTGAGAAAAATGTGACCACTGGTTTAAATGGCCTAATTGAGAGGAATAGGCTAAATACGTTGGTATTTTGAAGTCAGCCAATGACCTGTTTTATTTTTCATCAAGGAAAATAAATGGGGAAATTGAGACCAATGATTAGTTTAGAGGAAACATTTCTAACCGGCCACCCCCAACCCCCTCCCTCCCCAACTTCCACCTAACCAGCTGCCACTCTAATCTGTTCTATCTGTACTATATGAAAATGAGTGTTAACTAAAAAGATAAGCGCTTCTTTCTGCAATACTGAAGAAGGTTTCTGCTTTTTGGGAGGTGGTATCTGGGACTCACTCGCAGACAAAAGTTCCCCGTGGGACATCCTGTAGCACCCGCACCCCCCAGCCCATCTTCCTGGTCCGAAACAGCTGCAGGCGGGTCCTGAGGGCAGAACACGCAATCACTGCATCCCATCAGCTGCTTTAGGCTTTACCTCAATACAGTAAAAACGGGTGTACTGTTTGGATTCTCTGTGGGACTTGTTTTTCAGACTTTTGTCAGGTACGAGCCACATGCCAAAGAGTGGGACTCAATGGTGAAAAATGATGGATAATTATGATATCCTGTTGACATGCATCACTTAATTTTCAGAAAACATGGGTTTGACTCAACAATCATTCGTTGATACTTTGAATGCAACGACAGATAGAAGTTAGAGTTGTAGAGATGGTGTTAAACTGATTCGTAAACTGAGGTTAAGGGAAAACATGGCTGGAATGCTACAGAAACTGACTGGAACTGTGTCCATGTGCCAGCTTTATTCAGTTGAACTAGGACTGGTGTATCAATTTTGTTAACAGTGACCAATATTGTCATGCCATTATGGCTGAGAAGACCAAGTTACCGCAGTCCGTTCTGCACCACTCGGTTTTTGCAGGACCTCCAGCAGGAGCAGGCATGGTTGCACTCAAAGATGAGAGGGGGTTCTTCCCAGCAAAACTCCTGCAGCAGCCGGCCCTCCTGCATAAAAAACAAATGGCACAATGACGTTTGACTGTAGGAGAAACACAGAGGTCAACGATCATCCAACTCAACCACGGACCTCACACATTTGTCTTCCACTATTGAGAGGCTCTGTGAAAAAGACACTCAGTTTAGCATCCATTTGCCTTCAAAATAAAATGTAATGAGGTATATGCTATAAAATGTGAAAATATGCCAACACACTTAAAATGAAATTACTGACACTAATTGCCCTCATATGACTTTGCTAAAGACTCCTCTTAAATTGGTTGGAGAAATAATCTGAATCATCATCACGTATGCAAATGACCATCTCCCAACCTTCTTCATTAATAACCACACATGGTCAAATTATAGCATTTGTATGCCTTGTGTCCATGTTCTCTGTAATTGGAACAGGGGGATGGTTCAATATTATTTTGAAGGTTATTAATTTGAGACAAGGTTATATTTACTCTGGAAAAAACGGTTTTTAACGTTTTCAAAGTTACGTTATCGCCCCCTTGGAATCAATAACTGCTGAGGCACTCATCACCTGTGGACATATAACTTTTAAGTATGCGTACATGGGAAACTGTATTAAAACTGTTCTTGTTCTTAAAATGTGAGCAAACCTCAGTAAAAATCGTTTTTCATTTTTTTGTTTTAGAAAGCGTGAGTACACTAACTGCTGCGGCATATGTTAGTAAAGCAACTGAGAATTAATTGATAAATCAAAATCTAGGGTAAACACAGAAAAAGATGAGATGCATTTTAATGCAAAATTAAAAAAACGTGAAGTGTCTGAAAGTATTGAAAAATACAATTAACAGCGGTAATTTTGGTTATGTGCGGTGCTGTAAAATGCTGAAATTTAAGATACAGAAGGTTAAATTAAGTTTAAATGTTTATTTATAATAAAATCATCCTATCCAATAATCAAACGCCATCCTAACCTCCAGCCAGTTTGCAGGTAAAATTCGAAATGAACACAGGCCGAATATAGGGCTTGTGAAGTCAGAAAATCAGAAACATGATAAGGAACAAACATGTATTTTCTTGTAATGTAATCCCCTGGGGTTTAGCTGCATGAGGCAGGAGAAAAATCTTCTGAGTTTTGGTTGATCACACCTAGCCATGTAGCCTATTTTCAAAGTAGGGCCTACATGCATAGCCTACTTGTGTTATTGTTATTTTGTGTTGTTGTTTTGTTTTTAGTATTTGTAACACATTTGAAATGTCTGCACCTGCATATACTCTGCACCATTTCTGGGTATTTTCTCATATCTCCTGTAAATAAACCTGATGTTCTTTATCCCACCACTATATTGCTGCACCAAGCTCCTGGACTTCCTCATCAACACTTTTAGCAGCAATGACCAGTTTCAAGATAGTTATTGATCAGTTTCACAGCACCATGAAGGAATGTTGGCCTACTCCTTCATGCAGAACATTTTTAATTAAAAATGTGGTTTTTTAAACATAAGCTGCTAATTTCGACTCCTGCCACATGTCATGGCCTTGATTTTACCCAGAACATCCCATTACTTTGTTTGGCTTTGGCGTTTGACTTTGTTCTCCAACTGTACACTTGGTTGTATGTTTCAATTTGTCTTGCTTCGTGAACCAGCTGCACTTCCAACTTATGAGCGGGTGGCTTGACATTTTGTAGAATTCTCAAAATTCACGGCTCATTAAATCATGACTAGTCATTCAGATCTTGATGCAGAAAAGCACCCCCAAAACATGACTCTGCCACCCCCATGCTTGCCAGTTGGTAGGTCCTTATTGTGCAATGCAGAGTTTGGTATGAGCCATAACTTTTTTTTTGTAAACCTGAAGGTTGTTTGAGTACTTTGGACTTTTGAGTATTTTTTTCCTCTTAGAGTCCCTATATAGATCATTACCAACCACCAACACCAAATCACAAAAAAATTTGAAAAAAACTGTGATAATTATATAGTGGGAAATATTTTTCAGAATAATGTACATCATAATGCACTTTTCCAATATGCACTGCTTTTGTGGTACTCCTACATACATAGCCTCATGTGAGAAACAATAAAAACACATATGCAATTCTGAGCTTATAATAACTATTATAGTTAGACCTAGGTTTTTTGTCGGGAGCATGCTTACCTTGTCATACCAGCAGTGTAGACTCAGTTGGCCACACATACAGCTGTTGGATGAGCAGTCATCTTTACATGCACAGTACTGAAGAGAGTGAATGTTACAACCATTAGATCACAATATCAGCCAGCAACCACACAGGACCTCTTTACCAGCAAGCTGACTTTACAAAGCATTCGATTCATTTAAAGCCCATGGCTAAATTACAAAATATTCAGTCTCAATTCATGGCCTACACCACACAGTCCAGCAAGTTTTTATCCTTAATTTCCTTTTTTACAACATCTACTTGGAAAGCAGACCTGCCAGTAGTGCCAAACAATTAGCCAGTAATTTTGCAGTCCAAAGATGTATCCAGTGATATAAAATATAACTTTGTGTCAGTCTTAATTAAATAAATGTAAAAGCTAACAAAATAGACTCTTTTGTATCCATTAAACAGTAATTAACTGATACAAGGGAATCTAGCTCTCCACAAACATACACTGCACACTGTCCATGTACACTCTGTAAAACACATTGAAAAGCTCTTGACTAATCAATATACATGGTTAAACTGAGGACTAATCACCAAGAATGATCAGCTGGTGCATGCAGAGATGGGTCAGATTATGTGTCATTTCAACTCTATTGGGTGGTGGTAAATAACACCTCAAAAATGGTAGCTAAGCATTAGATCTGTTTAAAATACTTGTGGCTTGTCTCATAATTGCATAATTCCATACTAAAATGTAGTACAGGTTGAGTATCCCTTATCCGAATTGCTTGGGACCAGAAGTGTTTCATATTTTGGATTTTTTTCGGATTTTGGAATATATTCCCTGACATAAAATTGAGTTCTGTTCTGACCAACAGGTTGTATCTTGAAATGGACAAGAGTTGGACATGATACCATGTCATGTAGAAGGACACGTGTAGCATGCAGACGATGTACACAATGCAGGGATATTGTCTGACAGACACTGTCGTATGCACGCAGCTGTTAGCACTGGCGGACGTGCGACCAAGCATAATTTTTATATTTGCCCACATTTTTTCTTTATTGTTTTTATTTATATAGTAGTTTTTGTTGTATGTATGGATGTATGGTCGTAAGTCGCAAAGGTCAGGTGTGGAATTTTCCACTTGTGGTGTCATGTCGACCCACAAAACGTTTTGGATTTTGGAACATTTCGGATTTTGGTTTTTTGGATTTGGGAAGCTCAGCCTGTACCTGCATATTGTGTGCATAGTACACAACATGCAAACATGTTGGACTGTTTAGGAATGCTTAGTTGTGTCCATAGGTCCTGTCCTGCTGAAACCTTAGTAAATGTAGGACAAAAGGGGATGCCCTCCATTAAGGAGTGTTCAGGGGCTCACCTGTAAGTGTGTGATATTCCTGTCTATGTTCATGGGGGAAGTGACACAGCTTTCCGGGATGTATTTGTAGTCTTCGGGACAGGGCTCATTGTCCACCCCGTTAACACATGGGATGGGGGTCCTCTCGTACCCCTGGGAGATGTCTCTAAGGTAGGGGAACACACAAAGATGACTGTCAAAACCTCAAAGCACAGACAGCCCAGTTTTGCAATATGGAGAGAACATGGAGGTACGTGCAAGGTGTGGCTCCTCTGAAGTGGCAGGTCAATATCACCTTTAATCTCCTCCACTAACCTCTGGTATTGCATGACCCGTTTTTATTCGGATTTGTTGGAACATACAACAAAGTGATTCTCAAAATGGAACATATTCTCTTAAGTAGTACTTTCTTTTCTCTTATCCATACTATTGTCTTCTATTACCCCTCTTTCACCCGATTACATCCATCACCCATTACAGCAGCCATGAAGATACTCTTGCACAATTGTCTTGTCTGCTGTCTTGTGTAAGACGTACAAAAATGGACAGGTACACACACACAGTGACTCCTCATTCTGACAACATCTAGTACATACTAGCACATACCTACACACACATGCACAAACACTTACTGATACTGAATTAGAAACTCTACCTGTTAAGGACCTTCTCCACACGGCCGCTCCAGTTACTCCCTGCCTCCCTCAGCTTCTTATTGGTCTGCAAAGCAGCCCAGACCTTTGAGCTGTGGATGCAGCACTCCAGGGGTGTCTCGCCCTCTCGATTCTTCACATTCACGTCTGCGCCGCGTGAGAGGAAAAGCCTGGCGGATGGGGGGGAATACATGCATACTCATCACAGAGAAACCACTTGGAACACATCAAAAGTAATGCTCCACACTCAGGACAGCGCCACTTTGTTGCCTGGAAAAGCAGTCTGCTAACTATGCTCTGGCACTTCCCTGCACTACTATACCCACATTATCTGTCCAAAACTGTGGCTGTTTGCTGTCACAAACTATTGGTTGTACTTTTACAGGTAGAGCCAATAGACCAGTATATTGTATAGCCTTAGACAACTTATCTTGGGTAGGCCCAACTTCATTGGAGGTAAAGAAATGAATGATATTAAAATTAAAACATGACACACTAGTGGAATTTCATACAAGTAGTCTCAGACTCCCCATCAGAGACACTGAGAACTATTATCTTGCTGAGCTGATTTATCTGTACCTGCTTGCTAACTGTTATTAAGCAATAAAATAATCAGAAAAAGGAGCCAATCAGTGATCTCACAGTCAGATGTTTGAAAAAATCAAAATCCGCCTGTCACTGTTAGCCCCACCCAACTCACACCACACACTCCAGCCGGTTCTCCCGCGCCGCAATGTGCAGTGGTGAGTCCCCATGGATGTTGACAGCATTGATGTCACACCGGGCATCCAACAGGATTTGGGTGATATCCACTGACCCCGAGAAGGCTGCCCAGTGAAGGCTGATGTTCTCTTCCTGGGCAGAGTTTAGAGGTCAGCAGTGAAACAACACAGCCATTTAACATTACATAACCTCCCAGAGTTCTATAGCTGTAAAGATGAGACCAGAAACAAAGACAGTTCCAATATATATTAATGACTTTTCAGCCACTGTTCTCTCTTAATTGGTCCTATACAGTTGTTTTAATAAAAACAATGAAAAAGTGTGGTTACATTCCTTTTGGTTACATTTCTTTGTTAAATCACAGGGCTTCATATTTACATTATTCATCCTTATCATCATCATTATCATCATATTTTTTATATGATAAGGCAGTGCCTTTGAGAAGCCAGGTGTGACTCATAGTCTGACCTTGTCTCTGATGTTGATGTCAGCCCCTCTGGACAGCAGCAGCTTGACCAGGTCAACATGCTTGTACTCTGTTGCCCAGATCAAAGGCGTCCAGCCTCCGTCATCCTGAAACCAGTAACTTCTTTATTTTTACACCTGATTTTATGCTTTATCTAGTTGATTTATATAGTTGATTAAAGTTTTATTTCTAGACCGCCCAAATAGTGAATCCAGGTTGTAAACATAGTTTACATGGGAAAATCAAACTGAACTTGTATTATTTCAGCTGGGAGTGCCTTTTCCTAAAACCAACCACAGTGAGTTCAAGGACTGTCAGTGTGCCATTGCAAGGTCATTACTGATTCCTTGCCAAACAACAGCATGGCGCAGGTGTGATTACCTGGCAGTTGATGTCAATAAGACCGGTGGACAGAAGATGCAGCACGATGCCATAGTGGCCGGTTTTAGTGGCCAAATGCAGACAGGTGGAGCCATCCACATCCTGAGACAGGAGAAACGGTTCAGTTACATTTGCTGAATATCGATCTTTACTGAATAAAAAGCACAATGGAGATTATTCAAATACAACCAGACACGTTCTTTGGAAATTCATGATGAAATGTATTATATAATACATCGTAAAAGTATTGTATTTGTTGAATTTCCAGATAGCATCCTTGGTTACAGGAGGTTCTCTTTAAATCAATGCATTAGATTGTACAGCACAAATGTTAGGATAACTCATAAATATAGTGCACTCCAAGTCTAAATGGAGGTACACAGCTGTCTGTAGGATGTGTGGTTTGGAGGGGGGGGGTGCCTATGGTCTATCCACTCACCTTCTGACTGGTTAGGGCTCCTGCCCGCAGCAAGTACTTGACCGTCTCCAGGTGGTTGCTTTCACAGGCATGCATCAAGGGAGTCCTCTGGTCCGTGTCACACATGTCCAGGTTGGCACTGGCCTGTAAAGGTCAGAGGTCATAGGTAAAAGGTCATTCTCACTTTTACCCACTCCATCCTGCCTTCACATGCCTGCTGGGGCCCTACCTGCAGAAGCAAGTGACAGATGTCTCGGTGCCCTGCCTGGGCTGCAGCATGAAGGGGTGTGCACTTGCTCTGATTCTCATTCCTGAAATTTGGGTCTATCCCATCCACTGGAGAGTGATGAAAACACACTGATAAACTGTACATACAACATGTTATACAGCACAAACAACTGAGACAACAATTATGATCATAATAATAATTTGCTGATAAACATCTTGTCTAGCTACCAATTACATTATGTAACAGGCATTTAGCAGACACTCTTTTATAGAGGAACTTACAGAGTTTTGCATTTTACACACCATGCAGCTGGATATTTCACTGGAGCAATACTGTTTAGGTACCTTGCTCAAGGGCACAGCAGCAATATCCAACCTGAGAACTGAACCTGCAACCTTGGGGTTATGAGCTAAGCTCCCCCAACATTATACTACACAGCCTACCAAAGGAAGACAGACCCCACCAAAAACTGAAAAGCTAAACCAACCTCCCTGTCCCACCCCAGGCGGCAGTGGGCTGGTGCCCCTTTTACCCAGCATTAGCAGGACCTTCTGTATCTCCCCCTGTTTGGCAGACAGGTACAGCTGTTTTGGGTGAAACCTCAGCTTCTTCGGCCTTAAAACAAAAAGTAAGTGGGAAGTGGCACACATGGGTAACTGAAAGTAGACACACAGGCTTTGGGGTATAGGAAAAGTCTTTTAGCCTTAAAGTACTGGCTTTTGGAGTACACAACAGTTATAACTGTTGTGTACTCCAACATTACATTTTTTTTCACATTACATTAAAATAGCAGTGCATTTCCATGAAGCCTTGATAAAACTGACAATATTTCAATACTTCGGTGTTAGAATTAGTCAGAGGATGTTTGTATACTACCATAATTGGTCTGGATGATTTTGATGGAAAAACATACTTCTCTGTATCCAGGGCCAGGAGGATGTTTTCCAGTGCATCTTTATCTGGGTCCAGCCCCCCCGTTGCTGTCAGAGCCCCTGTCTGGGGCCCGCGGGGGAATGGAGACGCATTTGGCATTTCAGTCTGGGTGACTGAGCGCCCCCCAGTTCTCTCCTCACTGCACTGCTGGAGGCGAGCTGGGCTGAGAACATACAGACAACAAGCATCGCTCAGCAGGCTGCCAAAACACCTGCATAACCTCGCTCTAGCCATACTGAGAAACATACAGTAATAATGACTACAATATCAAACACAAACCTCAATTCAATTGAGCTGGCTGAATCCTCAATGATAAACCTGCTGTGTTAATGGCAGCTAGTCTCTTTCTAACCAGCAAAAATTAAACAATTATTTGACTCTAGGAAATGTTTTTTGTTTGTTTTAAGTGACACAAAGGACATAACAGAAATAGTGCAACTGAAACTATGTGTGTAATGAAGATTGGCTTTTTCTTAATATTGATCAACTACAAGCTGAAACAGATGACCCCAGGGGCACAGGAACTGGGGGTGGGGGGGGCAATATTTAGGCCCACTATTTTGGTCCCCTGGTACAATGCTTCACGGAGGATATGGAACTGCACTGCAATAAGCTGTCAAGTGAAATGATGGCATTATGTGTTACGAATGAATGTCCAAATATTCATGCCTCAAGTTTAGGAAAACAGTTGATCTGGTATTAAAGTGGGCTGTAGTTTCCTATCCAGTAATTTTGAGACATAACTTCATCCCATAGCTAGTAAAATGAACGGAAAATCCCTCTCAGCAATCAACACATACGTAATTTATTACCAACGGTTTACCAACAGTGTCTCTTTGTGCATTACATTCTTTATCACAATTAATGGCTATCATAACAAATTACTTATTGCATTAGTGGACTGGTAGGCTCTATTCTGTGTTGAATCTAAAGAGGATTTCAATGCACAGGACTACACCAGTGTGTAAGCATTCAGAGGAAATTATTGGTAAACAAAACATGCGATTTGATTGAAAATTGTGATGATTTGACTGAAACATGAAAAACATTACATCAACACTGTACCAACATTAACGCTGTAATGTTAAAACATTGGCCCCCTCTCCACTTTGCCTCAGCAATCTTACCCTCCAGTGGTGGTATCCGCCTTGGCCACAGTGACCTCCTTGGCCTTGCTAGCGTCCTCCCCACAGTGGGGGCAGAAACTCTGGCCCCTCATTACTGAGGCGCAGTCTCTATGGAAACGGTGAGATATGTTTCTGTCCGGTTGGCACTCCATGAAGGTTCCCTGAGCCATTGGCAAAGTAACAATCAACTCAAGAACTCACCTTTTCCCCCACCCTCAACATATACATCATTAGGCAATTCATCTAGCTACAATATCAGTTCATATTTTATTAACATGATCTAAAATAATGTAATCCTTATGTAAACAAGACAGGAGAGCCAGGCCCTTTTCTGACCCTTATACACTGCCTGCCTCCCCAGCCTTCTCATTGCTCACCGCCCTGCAGAAGAAACCACAGCCAGGACAGCACTGGTGCTGGACCATGGCGGCCCGGTGGGCCTCACACAGAACCATCAGTGGCACTGTGTTTGAGGGCCGCATCATTTCATACTTTGCTGCACCAATCTGACACCGGCTCAGCTGTGAGTGAGTGAGCGAGTGAGTAAGAGAGAGAGAGAGAGAGAGAGAGAGAGAGAGAGAGAGAGAGAGAGAGAGAGAGACAACAATCATTACTGTCCACAAACAATTCTTTTTTTACATAGTATGTTGAGACTATTCATTGAATCTACATTTTTAGAAGTGTGATGGAATCTGAATTTCATTATCAGTTGTTTTTGATTAATGAAAAGACTAGCTAAAAATCCCATGGCAGGTAAGTTGGTTTTTCAGACAAATGAAGACACAGCGTTGCCTGCACCTGTCCATCCACACTCTCAGTGGCCATGCATCTCCGGTCAGCCAGCGTGAGGATCTCTCGCCTTTTTGGTGTCTCCATGCGACAGCTGCATAGAGGGAGTTCCTGCACCATGTCCATGTCCAAACTCTCTGCACCTGCAGACAGACCTGCACACACACACACACAAAAAAACACATACTCAGGAACATCATCAACACACTGAAACAACATTTACTTACAGCTAGTACTAGTATATTAGTACAGTATTTGTAGTAATATTACTCTTGACATACAACTGGGTGGTTGAAAAATGAGTATCCTTAAACATGATTTGACAAAGTTCCTTTGGAGGCCAGCATTTGTTAATGCTGAATATTCCCTCTAGCTTCCACCAGGGGGCTTTCATCTTCAAGTCCTGACAGACTAGTGAACTCGGAACACAATGCTGCCTTTAACTCAGTGACCTGAGCCTGCATGACTGAAAAAAGCTTCAGTTCGGTCCTTCATTTTGGCATTATCTTCCAGACAGAGGTCCACAATCATGAAATGATCAAGTTAAAAAAAAAAGAAAGATTAATCTGTCAAGCAAAAAAAGTTGACATAAAGGCAGCTGGGCTCCACCTATACTCCTCACTCTCTTCAGTGGATAAGCCTATTGTACCACTTACACCAAGACATAGTTTTAAATTACTTTTAAAAAGCAAAGTTGCATTATTTATGAGAGTTAAGTATACAAATAAAAGCATCTGTTTGCTGTTGGGTTTATGAAAAAAAGCACATCAGACGAGCATATCCATTCATTGGTGCCGAACATGAATTAAACAGGTTCCATCATCTACATGGATAGTTTACTGTTGATTTGGAAAAATGTGCACTTACACCCCAAAATTTTTAATCAACCTGTTTTATTAACACTAGTTGGTATGGAGATTTAGAATGGGGTTGGGGAAATAAGAAGGAGGGGGTTATTTCAGTTGGACAGAACACAGACTGGCTTAAAATGGAACTCCCTGAGCATTTGGCAAAAGTATCAGTTATGAGATGCTGGTCACTGGCCAGTAGTTTGTAATGTACCTGATTCACAGTGTTGTGAAATCTCGCAAAATTAATTGTCTCACAGTGTTCAAAAGATTACATTTTTTGGAAAATTATTCTCCTGAACCTGTAATTACACACTGATGATCACCATTAATTAAACATGACTATTACCACCAGGGGGAGCCATGGCAGTCTGTCTCTTGGTTTATGCAAGTAAATAAGCCCCTCTTGGAGGCTTCAATGCTCATCAGTGAATTCTTCCTCACCCAGAGCTCCCTCTCCAGTCTCTACTTCTTTGATCTTGTATCGTACCATAGATCAAACAACCTGCAATAAAAAGTTTAACAAAAACTTTCCAATTTCAATAATCTTCCACAACATAAAACTTTAAAACCGACACAGATTTTTCAATGAACAGATTTTAGAACCCAAAATCATGATGGCAATGCAAGTTCAAAAAAGGTGAACTCTCAGCTTGGAAACTCTACATTTTTTTCTAAACTGTAGCCCCAAACATCTCAAGAGCAGGTGTGAGCAAGCTCAAAGCCAGTTGTGCACAAAATATTGTTGATACAGCACTCTCTAGTCTGTGTGTGGGTGTGGGTATGAGGGAGCGTGAGAGTGTGTGAGGCAGAAACACACGGCTCACACGGCCTCCTATATCGTGCATCGTTTTAGCATGTCTTCCCAGGCGCTCTCCCACCTTCTCGATGAGCAGAGAACAGCTCCTCTTGGGCTTTCAGATCCAGGGAGTCCAGCGGCAGCTCTGTGTATCCATTATTAATGTCTACTTCAGCCTGAACCTCTGGCTCTGTGGATCCATTATTCATGTCTGCTTGAGCCTGGGCCTCTGGCTCTGTGCCTGGACAGTGTGATGGAGCTACAGAGAAACACAGATATATGAAAAGAATGGGTGGGAAAGAAAATTCGACCAATGTCCCCAACTGATCCTCTTTGATTTTCAATTTTTTTGTGTATAAATGGTACTACATAGATGAGCCATGCAAAATGTAAAGGTCATAACATAACCACCTTTCCTTTTATTTTCCTCTGAAATCCTGACATGTGTCACTGATTTTGCATTTCTTGGTGGATTAAATTAATAGAAATTTTTTAACCTGAAATACTTTGTTGATTGGCATGCCATTATGAAATTTACAGCATTGAAAATATGGCTAAGAAAAAATGTCACAAACCTTTGCAAAAAGTATTCACACTTTTATTTTAATCCTTTAATTTGGTATTTTTCATTCGCATAGCGCCTTGTCCATCCGCTACCAAAGAACATTAGATTTTTTTCCTGATTTCAGAAGTAAATTGTCAAAGACAAAACTGCACAAACATGTTCAGAGTATATGTACATAAATTTAGGTTCTATAGACTAAATGGTAACAGAAATTAGCTTTAAAAAACAGTAGAGAAGTACATTCAGGCAGTGTGAGTGGCCAGTTGAGCCCACTCCTGTTGGACTGAGAGTACCACTTTGTACAACTATTACCAAGTGTGTCATAATTTTATCCCATTGGGAACGATTAGTCAATAGGCTAACACTATGGTGCTACTACTTCTTGATGATATTTAAAAAAATCTGCTTGACCAAGAAAGATCCTACAAATGGATAAAAAACATGATCACAATCACAATATGTGCGTATAATCTGTGTGAAAATGTTTGTGAGTTCAAGTATCTGTATATGTGTAATGTTTCTATAAATACAATTCTGCTTAAAGTAAAAAAAAGTATACAGTCTTAAATGTAAACAAGGGAGCATCCACTCATAATTACAGACATACATATGTAGAAATTGTTCAGCATATACAATTGGTGATTCATTATTACAGACCACTCCATAACATTTATGAATAGCTTTTTATGTTTACATTTATACATGGTTTCTACACTGATTGCACTCTATACAGCTATATATCAGCGCTTCAGACAAAATAGCTTAGATTAAGACTGCATATGCAGTAATAAGAGTAAGTCAAGTTAAAAATACAATTGGTATCCTGTCCTGCTTGTTAAATTTTCATTTACTCCTCTTAATGTGGCCATGAATGGGAATGGCAATGACACGTTAATGTAACACCACTGGGATTTTAATTTTGATCAGATGTGCATTGCTCCACTTGGGTAAACAAATAAACAGAATGTGGTAGTTTATTTTTCACTCAGCCTTGAAGCATAGTTGAATTCACAACAGCATCAAATAGCTTGATGACACAGGTAAAATACCAGCAGATAATACCAGCACTTCATATAACTATCTTGAATTAATAATATAATAATATCAACTTCATCAAATTTCTGAAAATGCCATTTCTTTTTGTTTGATTAGTAAATGTACTGATTAAGATGATGAATCTCTCATCATCACAACCATTTGTGCAATGAGTTATTAAGCTGTCACCTGAGGGACCTTCTATCTTGGAATTCATCTTCTTTTTGCTTTTCTTGGACAGATGAACCCCTGGATCACCACTCTGTCCTTGCTTTTTTGATTGGTTATTCATGCCAGACTCTGAACTCTGAGGGTAGGGGGGATGAAGAGGTAAGAACATGACTTGTCACTGCGCTAGCCATGCTGTTTTCAGATTTCAGTAGCACTGTGATCAAACCCATTATAATTGCCATTTTCCAAATCATATTTATCTGTAAATCTACTACTCTCCACAGACAGCAACTAGGAAACAGCAAATGCCAATATGATCTTCCAATTAATGTAGTAGCTTCTGTATTCTGCCTTGACAAGCACTTCACTAGAGTAAACTGAATCAACAGACAAGTTTTGATTTGGATTTATCATCTGACCCAAATCTCCACAAATTAAGGTTTTCTGGAATAAAGAAAGGCAAAGATTACCTTTCTCCTGCAGTTTATGCAATTATTTGTACAGTCAAGATCATATAACTGTTTCCCAGATGGTGTAACATGTTCTGCTTACCAGATCTGAGTCATTTCCCTCCACTTCTCCACCATCACCTGACTCTTCCCATTCCTGGTCCTCCTCCTGACAGGACACATAGAAGTCAGTGATAACTCCAGATCCCACATCTTGCCTTGCTGGGGGTTTCCTAAGATTTGTTTAAATCCCTCTGGCACCCTCAGTGAAAGAGCTATCTTCTACAAAGTGGCTGCCATGCATCACCCAGGTAAATGATACAAATCAGAGGACCTTTCCAAAGTTTGTTTCCTGGATTACTTATCAGGAAGCATTAAAGGTCATTGTGGTCCATTAGCAGCCTGCAAAAGCACCACTTGGCAGGTTAGTGGTAAACTGGTTAGTGGATAGTTACCTGAAGGGAACTGTCCACTGTTCTGCCAGCTTCTTGGGATGTGGTGCTCCCCGCCACTCCTGCTGCCTCTGGTGATTCACTTGCCCGATCTCCTTCTTCCTCAGAAACCTCAGACTCCTCCTCTTCAAACTCATTCTCTGCTCGCTCTCCATTTACTTGTGGGCTCTCCTATGGAAGAGGAGAGGACAGGATTTGTTTAACAAATCTCTACTTGGGACACCTTCATGTTTTGGAGATGGAAGATTTCATGCATTTGTGCACTGGGAGAGCACTTGGTGAATCAATATTTTACCAGCACAGTGGTGGAGGTCTGGCTGATGTCCTTGAACATGTCCAGCAGTGAACGCTGCTTCAGTGCTTTGGCCCTCTTCCGTGGGACAAGGCTGTATGTTCCCATCTTCCTTCTTTTCTTCCGGGACACAGTGGCTGCTGTGGAGTGGGGGAGGAGAACACACCTTAAAAGACAGCAACTATCAGATGTGCTCTGTCTTCTACTGAAAGTTAAGTATGGTGCAGGCATATAAATTAAACATTTTTTAAAGTATGTTCTCCACTAACTGGGATTATTATTGAGTAATAGTTGCTGGCTCACAGATGAGTAAATCATTTGTAGTGCAGGTCTGGGCACAGTACTTTAATATATATATATATTAAAGAACAAATATTACATTAAGTATTATTGTGTCAATAACATAACAATACAATAAATAAAAGTTAACAAAAGGAGAGCCAATAAAATGCATTTTAGAACAAAAAAAATGAAAATGTAAGAACAAAAGAAATCAGGAGTATAATTGTATTTAAAAACAATGGAAAAGTATATTTTTAAGTGCTTTAAAGATAATAAGTTAACTGAGCCTGCTGTCCCAATACTGAGAAATGAGTCTGCATGAATCTGACCTGCCTGTGGCTTGGTGTGGGGTGCAGGCGGTTCATTAGCACTCTGAGGTGGCAATGTTTGGTTGCGGGGTGTCTGCAGTGGCTTCCCTTCTTCCACCACATTCTGGGTGTCCTCTTTCATACTGTTTGATTCTTTTTGCTCCCTGTTTAAAAGCTTCAGAAAAAGAATCAACATGAGTAAACCTAATATATTACCACATCAACCCTAAGGAACTAAGGTGATATTCCTGCAGTGGATCTCTCGTATCACATCACTCCAAATGCTTATCATTCCAAAATTCCTGGATGAATTATAAGACAGCTATGGACTAGCTAGTATATGGCACTAGTCAGAATTGATATCTGACTCAACTACATTTACTGTACAGAGTCATTTCATATCAAATCACACAAAAGTATATTTTGGTATTTCACCTTTTCTGAACTGGTTTCTTCAAGTCGAATATGGATTAACCATTACTGTATTGTTAATTTGCACAAAAATGATCTGAGATTCAATGATTAAAGGCAGAATTGGCAATATGTTTGTTCTTAAATTCTTAAGTTCTTAAATTATGTTTCAAAACAACCCCAGCCAAACCAAACTGTCGACATATGCTCATTAGTCTAACTGCCACAGCCAATGGCATGAAAGGGGAGGTGGGAGTATGAAATGTGCACTGCCATAATTGTCAGCTTGCATTATCAACAATAGCAGCAAATGACCTACAAGTGTGGAAATACCAAGACTACTCTGCCATTGGGCTGATTTTCTGTCAAAAAAAAATTACTATGGACCCTAACAAATTCACTAAGACACTGAGATCACTGCATGACAAGATGATCACAGAGTAACAGTAGATCTGAAACTGAACCCCTCAAGGTGTAAACCAAGCTTCAAACTGTGTCATTGCAACCATGCTGTGGTTTTCTTTGTCCATTCTTTACCTGCACCCATCAGAATATAATACAATCTAAAATTTGAAGATCCTTCAACCTTAACAGATTCAAAACAAAGAGAGATTCTACCTACAGGAAAGCTTGGATACCTTTGCAAATGTGTTTAAACTCTGTTTTACAAAGAGTAATGAATATATAATGACTATACAGACACAGATAATCCACTAAAAATCTTTTGACAAGACATCACAGGCATCTGCACCTTTCACATTGACTGCAACACCTTTTAAATTGTCAGCTACTTTATCTTGACATCCAGCTCAAGAAAGAAATCCTAATATACAAAGCCATACTATACATCATGGCTTATGGAGCAAAAGCTTTGGACTACAGTATACATTTGAAAGGCCTAGTGCTGCACCACCAAAGATTACTCTGGAAAATGATGAGGGTTAGCTGGGAAGACAGGCACACAATCACCAGCATCCTGAAGAATCCTGAATATCAACAGCATGCAATCACCATCATCTAAAACCAAGTCCAAGATGGACTGCCATTTGGATGTCCAACTCTGGTCTCCCAGCAAATTTCCTGTGTTCCCAAACAAAGTAAGGGCAATGGCCCCCCAGATGATAGAAATAGAACTTCAGAGATAGCAGTAGAGGCAACCTTAAGAATTGCCACATTAACACTGCCAACCAGAGGCACATCACAATTCACAGAGTGAAATGTAGGGAGACCTGCCACAAAGGGACTGGACTGCATGAAAAAGGCGTATTCCATGCGGTCTAGACGAGTAACCATCTACTATCACGATACACACTTGTTCACACAGCACCAGAGTTCATGTCTTATGAAACAGCCTGCTTGACCATTTGAAGACCTACAAATAGGACCAACTTCTACTAGCTGAGGGAAAATCTGATGATACACCAAATTTGGCTACCAATGATTTGATGATAATAGCCATTCATAGTCAAAGGTCTTTGCCTCATAAAAACAGTTTTCACTTTAGACTGGTATTAACCTGGATCTTGGGACATTTTGCTTTGGTCTGGGTCTTAGTCTGGTTCTTGGTCTTGGATGTTTGAGCATGACTCTAATTCTGGTCCACTTACCAACGCATGGCCACAGCATATGAATGGTACATTTTTTGCTGTTCCTCACTCACCTATCCATAATCTCCAGAACAAAGATAAACGACTTTGACCCAGTCAGTTGATGTGAAAATCCAAGCCTGCCAACCCAAAGCATCATCACGGACAAGGTTGCTGGTTACCTGCAATACTGTCCTGATAGCAGGTTTAGCCATGGTTTTCCGTGCCCGATGTACCACAGCAGGCGGTACAGTGTCTTGAGTTGTGCTGTTCAGATTCACCTCAGATTCTACCCTGCCCCCTGCTGTACCCGCACCCACTTGTGCTCCAGGGCCTGGGTGTCGTATTCGTGCCATGGCAGGAGAAGGGAGGGCTTTGGAGGCATGTCCCATTATAGAGGGGTCTGCAGATGAGCTGCTAGTCCTGTGTGGGGGCACCTCCTGGTGCTGCTCAATCAGTATAAACCCATTGCTGCCAGCAGCTGAGTCATGGGGTTGGTTGCTCTCAGGTGTCCGATTCTCACCACCCCGTGCTTCCCGGTCCTCATCCCCTTGCTTCGCTGATTCTCCTGAATCTGGACTGGGGATGGGGCTCTGGGAATCCTTCCCAACCTCCAGCCTCTCATTGGTCCTTTTCAGCTCCATGTCACCTTCAGAGACATTCCCTCTCCTGGCCATTCTCACATCACCTCCACCTGGACAGAAGTATAGCAGTTACACAAACTGAAATAGTAGTACCAACAGCACAGATGACACTGGAGTACAAATTCAAGTTACAATTTCACATAAAATATGTTTACATACAGTAGAATCTCAGTGACCCGAAACCCTCAGCACCAGTCGTGGAATTATGAAAGTTTAGGAATACTGAAAGTGGCTTCAAAATACAACTGAAAAATGTAATTCTTTTTTGGTTGAAATAGTTACAAATAACTGCCATCTTTTATTAAATAGGCAACTCATTTTGAAGCTACTAACAATCAAACCAGCAGAAGTATTTCCTATTGACAACCATAGACACACACATAAAGCATACTACATGTGTATCATAGCTGATAACTGCAATAAATACCGTTCATCTTCAGCTCTCATAAATTGAAACATCACAAACTAAAACTGGAAATGGCTAAAGGAAGTAGCATATGGATGCATATTTCAGAAAAAACTAAAAGCTATTAACTAAGAAAAGAAGAATATGATCACATAGGAAGCATTATAAATCAGCATTATAAAGCATTATAAACAACACATCAAGAATTAAATGTAAATTATGTAACAAAGTCATATACTGTATTTATCTCTTGTGACCTCATTGGAACCTTATTTCAGTGATGCCACAAGTACTCATGTGCACTTTTACAGACCGCACTTCCTGAATACCTGCCCCCATCCACACCAGATTCACCTGTTCATATTTGTCTTAGACATCCGTCTCATCCATCTACACCCCACCTTTCTCACCTGGATCTCTGGTTTTGGACAGTTCCTTCATCTCGTCTGTCTTCATGGGCCCTCGTTACCCACGATGACTGTGGTCAGACCTGCAGACAGAAACCCACATTCCAAAGTTAGCATTCAGCAGTATGCCAGTGGCCAACGTAGTTCATAAGAAAAAAGATGACTTATAATTATGTATAGGTAAATGATAATACATTAATTGGGGCCTACATCCTGCATGCACTCACACTGTGTCTCACTGTATCCTAATCGCCCTTGTCCTTTACACACCATGTCCTGAACTCACTGCATCTCCATGTGTTCTGTTCACTCCAAGTCCAGAGTGCACTGCCCTAGCTTGACCTGTCACCCAACATGCTGTTCTCTTTGCCTGTCATCCCAGAAGTGAAAACTTCTCATCCTCCTCTGCAGCTTAACCCCATTCTCTGCCATGTGCAACCCTCTTTTCCTCCTCACAGGCATGCTACTCTATGACCACTCTTGTTCACTGGGAAGTGCAAAAACTATTATCAATGGGATCACAATGGGAATTGTGCCATCACAATGGGAAAAATCCAAGTTAATTTTCATTATCCAGAAGTCATCACTATGGACTTCCATATGACTAATGCCTGAATAGGTGCTCTATTATGTGACCTGCAGTTAGGCAGGTCTTCCCCTCACAACCAGGAGGAGAGACAATGTGACAGTGCAAAACAAAGCTTACCAACTTCAAACGTGCATGCACAATAACCCTGAAGTTCTAGGTCTTTGAGGTACATCTGCTAAGCAGCAAGAGTCTTGGAGCACAGCTACAGAAATGAGAAAAAGAGACAAAACTTTAGACAAGTGAATGGCATAAACATTAGGTTACTCTAGGCAGCAGGATGTCATGTAGAACACAGAGAGGCATTACTGAACAAGGCTCTTCTGTTCTCTCTTATTAGCGAAATCATTGTGTTGATCTCATGATCCATTTTAATTTATCTTGGTTTCAGTCACATCAGATAAAGATTTGCTGGGCCAGGCCACAGGTGCCTGTGAGTGAGAGCAGAAATGGGTAGCTATAGCTGTTCTCAGTTTGGGGAGCATTTGGCCATTGATCACATCTTTGAGCAATTGATCCCAAATCCATCTTTGAGTGGCCATTGATCCCAAAACTTGAGTGAGACCGAGTAAATAATCAGCCTTTAAGGAAATAAAAAAGGTTTCCTGCTTCACATGTCCTGTAAGAATTTGACATAGTATTCCTGAAATAATGTGATGTCAAACTTGCATTGGTGGTGGTTCACACACACATACAAGCAAAACACATACATATCCACTGTGGTATCTGTGCACCCCCAATAAAGCCACTTATGCTATCACAGGATGATAGGACGGACAAAAATCAAAACAGTGGACCTCGTCCACCACAACCGGCCAACACAGAAAAAATTAAATTCAGGCACATTAATTAAAAAATCAAAACCACATGAGCATCTCCAAACACACAAATAAACTAAGGTTGGTAACAGAATTGGGCACACTCAGACCAGCTGGCCTTGTCAACCCTAACACTTGTTCCTCCTTTCTGATGGGCAGCCAAACTGATATACTTCCTGAAGAGGAAAGTAAGTGCCTGCAAAAGGCTCCACCAATCAAAACGGTCTTGTAAATTGGGGATATTTTTCATACACATAACTTATACTTGTATAACAGTAAAAAATTGCACCATATAAGTAACAAACTTTGTTCCTTAATCCCTAAAGTACACTACAGGCACTGTAACAAAGGTGCTTCTCTCTAGAGAGTTTTTATCATATAATTGTAATATATTCTATATTTACTAGTGCATCACATATCCTCTTGGAAGATCTAGGATTTCTCTTTCATGGCAAACATCTAACATTTTATCTATTACTTTAAAGCAGCAGCACAGGTTAGGTGCTTTTCCTATAGTACAAGTGCACATCTGGAAGTAATATCAGTGATTGGTTGTAGTTCTAAAAGAAGATTGAATGAAGACATGTAATAGGCTTAAACAGGGAAGTCATTTGTATGTTACATTATAATTTGACAAAATGGTCCAAATTTGATGCTGTGCAGTAATATAACTCCCGGGTCCCAACACATTACCCTACTGTTGTAAACAATCATGCTGAATGATGTATCAATGGCAGGTCATACAATAAGACATGCTCCCCCATGTCCTCCTACATGCAGTCTGGTAGAGCACCCTCTTGAAAAAGAAACATACACTCAGGAGAAAATACTAGACTTAATTGGTCAATGGATTATCTTCCAGCCCCTTCATGTTTTACTCTTAAATGCGTCCACCACCCCAACACCAGTACTGCCCATGTTGTCCTTCTGCATTTCACCAGACGTGTTGGTCTAGCTATAATTCTGGATTCAAAACCACAACATGGGACACACCACTACACCATACAAAATGTATAAAACTTAAATAGTAAAGCTTCAATGATCCAAAAACAGAACACTACTGTCATATAGCGCTGTCCGATGTGAGCCAAACAAAACTGTCATCATTTCAAGCAAGTCCACACTTTCAGCTACGTGCCAGCACCAGAGGCTGAAGCATTATACTCTTGCCTGGTGAATAATGGTTTCTGCTTGACAAAGCTTCCCTCCACAGACACAACTTCTACATAATCATTCATTTGTCCAGCACCTATCATTTCTAATCACACATGTGATTCAAACATTGATCTCTTATGGTATCATTAAAAGTTGGCATGAAACCCAGACAAAAAATCCTTGGCTTCTGACATCAAGGAGGGGAAAACATCCACCTCACTCTGCAACAGTGAATCTGGAGATTCCTGCACCAGGTTTGTATGGAGTCCAGAGGATACAGTAGGAGGTATGCTATCCAGCTCTCTTCATAAGAAAACTAAGACAGACCTGCCATCTGTGTGCCTCAGCACTCCCCCTACTGGCTGACTATGGAGCATGCTCAGTAGTGACAGGAAGCTTCCTGCTGATCGGCCATTTCATAACCAGACTGTTTACTGGTAGTATGCGAGAGTACACTTCCAAAGGTGTTTGTGTATTTTTTTTGGGGGGGGGGGGGGCAATGGAGAAAGTATAGGAGAAAGCTCAAGTGCAGAACTACTTCTGACAGTTTAACAATCAAACTGCAAAGAGAAGTTTATAAATTACAGACTTAGAAATGATATTTTATATCATTTTAAATATAGGTGCAAATACATAAAGCTGTACTTAAAATGGGCAAAATCCAAATATTCTGCTAACTTGTCATTACAGTCAGTGAGTCCATCATAAAATTGGTTTTCCCATATTTTACTACAGCAAAGATTATAATGAGAGATGCAGTACTACCAGAAGCTTTAATACTTCCCAATGGCTGACACCCTGTTTCAGACACAAACAATTAGGGCTGCATAGCTCGTAAAGACATTAAGAAACAGTTATTGTCTGGTTGTTTTAAACAAGCTGATGATAACTATTGCTACTTCCACAGCCAATGATTTCAAGCCTCATTTGTAGAACCTGGCACATAAACACACAAGTAGAATTTTAAACTGATTCTGGTACATTTCCCACACCTCAAACCAAATTAATCTGTTCCTGTAGTTCAACTGCCAGACCTGTGCTTTTGCTCGTCAACTGAAGACATGTTGAGCACATGAACAACTGTAGATTTCAGACAACTAATACCAAAACTAACACAGGCATTTCACTCTGAACAAGAACACCAGAGTCATATAAACATACATCATTTAGCCTTTCTGACATCTCCGCTTCAGATCTGGGTTTGTTGGGTTTGTACTTGTCCAGACAATTCCAGCAGTTTCCATGGCCTTTTCCCCCCTTTTCCATTCATCAACTTTTTTTTAAAAAAAGTGTTTCTGCCTGAAATTTGTAGGCCCTTATGTTTCAATTGATGGTAAGAGTAAGGAGCAGGGAGGTAGGTGGAACAGCCATGCCTATTCATTCAGACAGCCTCTAGCCAAAGACCTAAATTAAGCCTACTGAAGCAAGAAAGAAGCGGATCCATTTCAGGCCCCAGGACCTTGGGTTTACACAGCTTCATTCTTTAAGGCTCTGGACACTGCCATCCTCTCTTCCACTGCCTGCCGGTCTCCTGATTTTAATCTCCAATCCCAGCCATCGTGCTATTTTAAACAATATCAGGCTGTGGCATTTCCTTGCAACCATCAAAGCCACTGTATCTGTTAACATCCAGGTCATCAGACACACTGAAGCAGTTTCTGTTGGCAAAAGAGCTAAACCCAAAGTTCAGCAATGCATTCCTTCCATTTTGCTTTCCTCTCCTTTAAGAAAGGAGAAAAGACCTTGACTGTAGGTGCTGTGGTAGTTAGCTCCATTTTGTATTCAAGACCTCTTCAAGATGAGTCAAAATACTTAATTTCAAGATGCATGAATATTACCAACACCTTTGAAAAAGAAAAAAAATTAAACAGAGAAAATATGTTCAAACTGATCAGAAAACAGAAAAAAGAATACAATTACAAACCACAGGAAAACCATAAACATCAAGGTGCTTCAAAAGACAGATATCATTAAACAGCACCATTAAATAGTAGGTAATGAAGTCTCCCCCCTTCCCCCATTCTGCTTCAGCCTGCCAGGCAACGTCGTACCTGTGTCCTCTCGATGGCTTCCATTGAAGAGAGAGAGAAAGAGAGAGTGAGACAGGGAGAGAGTGTGTTCCTCTTTCCTTCCCCGCCCCACATGCATTCAGCTCTGGTCATGTGACCCAGCTGCTCCCTCTGTCGGTTTCTTTGCACTGTGTGGACTGAGCATGCTCCGTCAGCTCTGTGCTGATGAGTGTGTGCAGCCGTTGTAGGAGCAGCAGGGTATGAGGGGGCCCTATAAGGGAGCCCCCCAGGGGTGCAGCAAGGCCAGAGGCAAGGCACAGGGCAGGAGAAAGAATGCTAAATCCCCAGCACCTCTCTGGCCCTCACTTACTACTGAGGAATGTCTGTCCTGAGGGTGGATCATAATCAAAGACAGATTAGAACTACACACAACCACACCCTCTGACCTCTTTACAAGGCACAACTATTGGCATCTTAAACACCATCAGCACCAAGCCACAGGCATAATCGTACCTAAGTGCAAGTATTACCAATTCAGTGACCTGAGGCCCACCCCTGTGGTAATATGAAGGAGTCCCACTGGGCTATACATTTAAAAGCATCTTTTTCAAGAACCTTTGATTTACATTTCCATATTTCAAAAATAACATATTCAAGGGTTTCAAAAATTGAATATTTTGGAAGGGCTTGGAACATTTGGAAATCTTCACCTTTGACAGCCAATCAGCTTTGAGAGTTATGTACTGTTGCAAACCTTAAGGCTTCTCTTATTCAAATTCTCTTCGGTTTGACCAAAAACTTCAGCAGTCATTAGTTTTGGTAATTTAATAATCCATGGTTGTTTGGCAGCATACTCTGGCAAAACAGGGTTCCCTTCTCATGAAAGGTTACCAACCCAATTTATTTGGCTGTCTTCATGTCTGTTCATGATGTATTTTACCAAGTACAGAGCTTTAGGTTCACAGTGCAGGAATGCAGATTCACCCTGACCTTTCACCCGTTTTCCAGTGATTACATCCACTAAACTGGTCAGTACCATGGAATATATTCACTACTGTAGATAAGAGAGAATACATGAAAAACCCAGCCTGCTCAATACTAGTTGTGACTTGAAAAAGAATTGATCTAATCCTATACATGATCAATGTGTCACTGGACAAGAGTATCATGTGAATGTAATCATATGAATGTAAAGTCAAGTTACTACACTAAAGGGACAACCTCCTTTGACAGGAGGGATAAACTGTATTCTAGAGCCAGTAAACCCACAAATGCTACATGTTTACTGTGTGCCAGATCATTTCAGCTTGTTTTGTAGTAGATTTATGGGCACTATTTGCAAGATTAGCTGCTCTTTCATTTTCCTCTCTCATCTGAACCTCTGCTCTGCATTAGCTACTCAACTGCACTTCCTCAAAGTAACAGGGAAGCTCCTGGACCAGCAAAAACCGCCCATCTACTGAACCATTTCACACACAGCTTTTCTCCATTTCTATTCCTCTCTCCTTTACCCTGCTGCTTCCCTCTCCTACTCATACCGAGGGTTCAATCTCTCTGTCCATCTTTCTCATGCTCCAGCACAGCTTGCTAGAGAATGTAATCCTAACATTATTTCGCTCATCTTTCGATCACTCCTTTTCCCTCCCTCCTACCCCATCTGTCACTCTGTCACTCCTGCATTCATTAACTTACTCCATTTCCTCCACCCCCCTCCCAATGTGCATGGTTTTTTTCTCTTATTCCTTTTACTGGATCTCTGACATAAAGTGATCCAGTCTACCACATGTCTTTCTGGATATGATTTCAAGACATGACTATTGTATAGATCATTAGAAGGTGGCTGGATTAGAAGACTAGTCATGAATCCACATCTCAGATTCTTATCAAATCCTTTGAGCCCTTTGTTCCCAAAGTCATACATTTAGATTAACTTACATTACTCTGCATGGGCAGAACTGCATGAGGAATCAGACATGAAGCATTGTCTTTAATAAACAAACATTTGTACTGCAGTACCTGGTACTCAACGCTTCCTCATTCCCCACCTTCAAGACTTACTTTAATGCTATCCCAACTCTAGCCTTCAGAAACGCTCCTTTTAAAGCATACAAAGCAGGTCACCTGATCACATCTACATGTCTCCACTGTCAGGCTAAGACAATAAGACATTCTATAACAAGCTCAAGGAGGCCTTTCTGTACTGACACTCAAAATGTTTGTGCACTCCACTGTCTCAGCCTGCGTTTCTGGGTCAAACACACGCACAGGCTGAGCAAAGTCTTCCTGTGACAATCCGGTCTGTGTGTCACTGCAGCACTCTGCACCAAAGAAAAACCTGCATTATACAATCACAACTATTAGCATGGGAGAGTACATGAAAACACTGCTGGAGAGGGAAAGAAATTTCAACATCACTTTCTGAGGCATACATTGTGCACCATGAACTTTGGTAATATGATCTAAAAAATGAAAAGAGCAATAAAGGAAATAAACAGCATCCTGGCATGTTGAGGGAGGCAGCTGGGTTTCCGCTCCCTTGCAGCCCAAAAAATGATTTTACATCCAGTCTTCCAAACCTGATACTGGGTCCTCTTCCACTAGCTGAGGCTGTGGATCTCAGCAGCCCAACAGCTCAGACCAATATACTGACCGCTGCCTTGCACTACACACCCATTACACACAGGCACTCCAATGTTACACACTCTCACACACACAGACAAACTTGGGGGCACAAAGTTGGATCAGCATCTGGAGCATGCTCAGTACAGCGTCATATTATTTTTAGTTAGCCTTAATCATTTTTGATAACTAGTAACTGGAAGGCCGATTTATCACTGACAGGTCTAGTGGGTATTCACCTTAGAGTTGGCATGCAGATTACCATATCCCCTTGCTTTTACAGGCCTCACCACTGCATCATCTCCCTCAACAGCATAACTTTAACCACTTTCCCTGACAAAATGGAATGCATGGAATGATATTAATACACTTCAAGCATATCAAATACTAAAGTATTTTTCAGCCATGCATCAAGGTCAGCCAAAAAAAAAAAGAAGAGCCCGCCCCCAATCCTCTCCCACTACACACACTATCCACAGTCCGAGTCAGTATCATGACTCAAACCCAAACAGCGGGGGAGTTGAGTTAATATCACAACCAAAGGCCACCCCTCCATCCTGTAGTATACACATACACACACAGCTCAAACAAAACCCAAATATTACCAAATATTGATGCATGAATATGACCAAACATGAAAAATATGTTCTTAAATATAAAATAGAATACAAAAAAATAATAGTAATAAGAAACATATGGTTGTGAACACCAGCTGTATATAATATCATACAAATGAACATCTTTCAGAAACCTAAGCCTGCTTTGATGGCCTTTGATGGTTATGTAGCCAAAATTCCAACATTCAGGACTCAAGGGAACTGGAGAGCAAGTCCAGAAATGTAGGCCAATAAGACAATGCATTCGAACCCCTGTGCTGATCACAGACCAGTCTCCTGCCTGGCACTTAACACAGCTAGCCTGAACTGGAGGGAGAAGGAGAGCAGAGGTTACCCAAGTGATTTGGCCCACATCCAGTTCACAGGCCCTGACTGCACAATCCTTTGCTGGGGTCATTCACCTCCAGGAATGGCTATCATGTTGAAACGAGTCTCAAATGCAGGGTTCAAGAACAAAGCCACACAAGCTCTTCAGTGTCATTCACTCAAGGGACTGGACAGTGAATGAAGTTTCTTAAGATTAGGTTTCCACCTTTCACAGCAGTTATCTCAATGGCGAGGCTATGCTAGAATGGCCATCGTCTTTTCACAACCAGGAAGGCACAATGACTCTCCACATACAGTCGGCATATTACCGCCTAACTAAGACACAGAGCTCTAAAAACATGTTGCAACTGTACCTCTTTACCCAGGTTATGTTCAGACATTTCCTAAAGGAACTGTCAGGGCTAAAAATTCTTTATACTCCTTATTACCATTATATTACTTATTGCCATGTAAAACTGCAACATAAGACAATAATGCTCTGTGAAGCAGACCAAAAATCTTTCACAAAAAGTCAAAGGATTTAATGACACTGTTGAAAAAGTATACAATCCAGAATGGCAAATAAAAGCATATAGAATTCCATGGAAGTGTTGGTTGAAGTCTCCTGGTCAAACATGCCCTTCTGAACAATGACATTACAGAGGTCCTGCTGACACTGTATGCACACACACAGCCCCTCGAGTAATGTAAGTATACCTGAAGAACAGGTTTGATTAATCCAACTGTCCATTGATTCACCTGCCAATTCTTCATCCATCCAACCTGGCCAGAGAAAAATATACAAGTATTAATGAGAAACCCTACACAAAGATTCAGGTAAGAGAAGCTGGCCACTCCCATCTGTAGAGCCAACTACTGCACAGCATGAAGAGGAGGAAAAAAAGCATTATAGAAATAACTTTGTCTGGTTTTTCCTCTCCACTAGTATAGTAGTACCTGGATTAGTCTTTGCCATTCCATTGACAGGAGGAGGGATGGAAAGAGAGAGAGAGAAAAAGACAGCAAGAGAGACAGAGAGGCTCCACAGTCTTCGGTCTAGCTTCCACACATGCACAGTCGCTGCTCAGGTCACATGACCATTCCCTCTGTACAATCTTCTCTGACATGGCACTGGGCATGCTCAGTTGCAGCCCTGCTGTTCTTGATAAAGGAGAAGAGAAAAAATATCCAGCCATTTCAAGGAACAGAAATCCAGTTAACAAAGGAAACAATTCTTAAGTGCCAGCCATTCCACATTTTCACCTTTACAGTAAGCACTCTCTCTCTCATTAGACATGAGTGTAGAAAGCGGTTTTTAAAACTGAACATTGTCAGAGAATTAATGATGAGAGCAGCAAGGTAAACTACAGGATATTTCCATTTTCATTGCTTGAGCTTTTGTCCCACAGCACTGAAAGTCTGTCCTTTCCCATCAAATTCTTTCAAATGGCAGCTTCAGAGATTTAAAAAAAAATGAAGCTTCCAGAAATCTGATCTCCTTTACTGCATTTCCCCTTCACAGTGTCTCTAACATCACACCAAAACAGCATGCATGCCTGAACATCATCAAAGGGATTTGGACTATTTTTTGGAGGGAAAAGTCATTAAATAAGCCTCTGAACATCAAATAATTTTTTAATCACCAATGGTTGATGGAGATTAGTCAGTTCTAGACATTTCTTTTGAATGAAACATATTAATTCCTTGCAAAAATGTGTCAGTTAGGGAGAATGTCTCTCAAAGCAGCTTCAGTTTGCTGTCACTCTGTTCATACAAAGGCCTCTGGCATGGTCTGACTGATATGTAGACAGATGCTTTGGGTGTTCCCCTGTTCCTAAATACACCAGGGAGACATTAATGAGGGCTACTTTGAACTTGGTATCTGATTTCTCACCTTCTGATGGTTCAATTAGGTTAGATATTCATATTGTTTAAAAGCTGATTTTTGCTACCTGAACTGTGTTGTGACATACTGCACATAGTTCCCTCACCATAAACACTCTACATAAATCAAATGATACATTTTGTAAAATTTCCTTTATATGTTTTGATGAACCTTAAGCGTTTCATTTTCTCTTCCAATATCATATTTGTAAGTGTCATTGTGGTTCTTTTGCTACTTCATTTTTTTTTTTTCTTTTAGCTCTGACAAAGTTAGGATACCCATAGCTCTCTGCACCTGATCCTTGCATATATTAGAATGTTTTGTTTCAAACATAACTTTATCCCCTACAATATACAAAACTATTTTCAAGCTTGACACAAGTCCCTCGTCGGAATATGGGCTAGCTAGATAAAGCCTCTCGGCTACTTCCGCAATCTTTCTGGAGCAGCAGTACAGGCAGTAGATTTAGCTATGTGCGGCCTGTTTTGTAAAACCATCAGTCATTGTGTTAGTATTTAACTCTAGTTGTGAAGCTTTTCATCCCCTTATACTGCAATTGGATTGTTGTTGGGCAGAACCTCTTGTCTGTAGAATTCTGGTAGCTTCTTTTATAAATTTGCTGATTTAATACCTACTGGTAAGTGCAAGGCAGTTTTGAATGGCTTTCATAATTCCTTGGCCTCGTTGGATGTAATAATAGCAAGACTGCAGTTCACATCCATGAGGCTCTTTTCGAATTCCAACAACTTCTACGCTATGCTACAGTACCAAAACCTGCTCCCAGATGACCATATGCATACACCTACACATCTCTGTTTGGGTTTCTATAGGAACAGAAAATATCCAACCTGCATCGTAATAGGGATCAGATTTGAATCGGATTTTAACAGGCCATCACTCTGTCTCGACCCTGACCAATCTCGCCAGACACAAGTGTGCTACCAAGACTGGTTCCTTCCAAGTCAGAAGAAAGCATGAGCATGTGACTCCACCAATAACAAGTCCTCACTTCTTTACATGCTGCAGATGCACCAGCTATTACATACTGGCTATCTCGTCAGAGGATGGCAAAGTCAGCATACATTTGTTCCCAGCCAACCCAGAATCACCACTACAGACTGATGAGGTAGCAAACTTAACCGCCTTAACCCTATCTTTACAAGACAAAGATGAGCCATTAGTTGCTTCATCAATGAGGACCTCTGGCAATAGTAAACAATGGAGTGGCCCAGCCCAGTTAGGGAGCTCACACAAAAAAAAAATTCTTATATTCACCACAGGTGGCATTTGTTGAAGTTTTAGAACATCAAAAAAATATGTATTTTAGTGTGGAATTTTCAGTTGAAGGGCAAACTGCATGGTACTTGAAAGCTTTTTGGTTTGCTTTCTTGACCACCCTGCAAGAATGAATTGTCATGCATAAACTACATTGCTACAAACAAAAAAGACAAGGTAGCTTTTAAGGAGAATCAATCTAAACTCATGAACTGCCCTTATGTGTGTGGGGAAAAAAATTTGTTTTTGTTAATTAGGATTGTATCTATAATTGTATCTACAATTCTAATCTGTAAATTAGAACTGTATCTACTGCATAGCTGGCTATCAATATTCTACAAAAACAATGTCGAACCTATAAACAAAATTACTACAAAATAACTATTTATTACATACCCCGTAATTTTAACAGCTGAAATTTCTGAAATGGCAAATTACAAAAGGCTTTATAATATCTACTTATCTTTCGCAAAATAACTGCTATTATTTACGATGTGTTTGTTTGCTTATTATTTATTTATTTATTTTCAAACAACATTAGCTAGCTAGCTAAATATCTTCATGGTCATATCTAAAACACAGACATGGAAGAAGACAGATAATTTTCATGCTGGTTTCCCCCAATGGAAATGAAATGTAGAAATTTAACTTGTGTGTCCTTCAATCTCCAAAGAGCATACAAAATATATTTTCATTGTTTTAACAATAAAAGCATGACAACAGAACATTAAAACTGAATGTGAAAACAAAGAAATAATAGTTTTGGCTGTCAGCCATTTCTTCAATGAAAACAAAGTGAAGCATATAGTTCTAGTTTTACAGTTTAATAAGCCACTGCTAACTACAGTATGTGTAAATCTGTGATTGGGGAATGGGCGAGTGAGTATGTCTCTTAACTGAGGTTAAACAGCTGTGTACCAGGGGCATTCAATTAAATAACAGTAGTAAGGCATTCAATTAAGTAACAAAAATAAGCACAGCACATTTACTGTGCAAATATAAACCAGCAGGTGAATGGGTACACTAGTTGCATTGAAATATGCATAATGTCTTATGCATAGTTACCTAGGTGTGTGTTTTTCCATCACCTGTTATGTGATCTTGTTACTTGAGTGCTTGGCGATGTGACTTCACCTTTGCTACTTTCGGTCCAGGTGGCATAAATGTCATTGACCATATTGACACATTAGCCTCTGTTTGCTCACTCAAATATTTTTCCTTCACCAATTCCTTCAAGTTTTCCTTCACCAATACTATTAAGTGCCATTTACATTGTGACTATCATTTATCTATTACAGATGAATCACAGCATATTTGCTCACCAGTTCAGTTGATCAGCCACTCACCAGCTGCCATTACAAAAAAGCACTTTATTATCATTGGAAAGAATGACTGGTTTTTATCGCTTTTTTGTGCTGATGGTAATAACAATAATATGTTCTAATTCATGTAAAATATAAATAATATTTCATATTATAATATTTCATTACAAATATGCTAAAATCTAAAACCAACAACACCGCTTCTGGCCTCAATCAGTTTGTCCTTTGCACCACTAGCTAGCCAAAACTGTCTTCTATTCCATGAAAACTGATGGGATAACACTTTTTCTGCTTGCTTTTAACCCTGGGCTTACAGAAGTCCTCTTGAAGTGCAGGTAGCCAATGGCACATCATGGGTTTGCAATTCACAGGAAAAGCATGGTGCAACTAAATTAAACCAAAGTTTAATTGAATTGGAAAAAACTATTTCATCCTGGAGCAAAGCATCACAGCCCTCCACTGCATGCCTTTTTTCCCCCTCTGGCTCTGCCATTTTGTATCAAAATGATGGCTGTACCCTTGCAGTAAAAGAGCAAAGTGATCATAGATTCCTCAATACACTGACACTTAGATCTCTAGGTGGCTCACAGTGTATGACGTGGCTGAATGTTTGAATCCAGCCCCACCTTGACTGGCAGTAGCCAAAAGTCTACATTTGGCAAGGCAATAATTGCCCCAACCTTGCCGTGGATGATCGGGGGTTAAGCCAGGTAACTTTAGGTTTTATTGGTGTCTTCCCTCTCTATCAGTCACAATTCTTTAGGCTGGATGCTTGTAGCAGCACAAACTAAGTGTATGCTGACTTTGCCTTCCTCCGGCAGCATCGGCAGTGTGCAATTAGTGGTGCAGCTGAAGCGTGGAAAAGAATGAGATTGCAATGTGAACAGAAGGAGTCGTGTGGGACATGGGTTTGGAAAAATGTGGGGGGAAAAGAAAGTTAAAAAAATATGTTTAATATTACACACCCAGGCACAGAAACAGATTCAAGATCCATTCATCAGTTCTGTCCAGCATAAGAGCACTTAAGTGCGTTTTTTAGGTTGAAGCATTAAATATTGTTTCGCCTACAGACAATGGAGGGATTCACATCAATGTTTACCTGAACTTTTAAGATTGTTCAATTGTACAGAATTGTTCTTAAGACTGTTTTTGTACCTCTTAGCTAGATACATTTTCTAATTTAATGATAATAAAAAATTACTGTGAGACAAGCAAGACAAAATGCTGGGCTTACTCACCTAGTGGTCATTTAGATAATTGTCATGCTCTTTCATCAGACAGACAAAATTAAACTAGTGACTCTTATTGTCAAACACTCCTAACAGATCACACCCTTGCTGAGTGTGCACATGTGCACGGAATGTTCTGTTTCTGGAAATATCTCCACGCTACATTTGGTGAGAGTAAAGAGAAATGCGTTGGAATGTGCCTTTCACTGAAGCTAGATCCAAAAACTCCAAACAAAGTATTATGTTAAGATGGCCCTGATAGGTAAGGTGTGTTTGATGGTACATGTTTCTCTCTGGACTACAATGAAGTAATTTGTGGAATGTACCTTTTGCATGTAGCTTTCACAATGTTTTCATAGTGTAAAGAGACCCCATGTGCCTGGGCCTTTTCAGAGACTCTGCTCTTTGCTGATTTCACATGCAAAGAGAGATGACCACTTGAAAAATGTAAGAATGGACTACAGTGTATGGAAAACTGGTTTGCAGGGCAATATGTCCAATGCTTCAGGGGTATGAAAATTAACCCTAAGATTCTAAATTTCATTCAAAAGTTTTACAGGCCATTAAACTCCATAAATTAAAATCCTGAATGCAATGGTTACCAAAGAACAGCTGATTGTTTTCAAAAACTGATCAAGAATATACTTTTTCAATTACAATGAATGCAGAATATAAGTAGGACATTGGGCTGTCAAGATAATCATTATAAATTTTCTTTGCCTGTGAATGTCCAGACCTCCTGAAATGTTGATTACTTTCCTTTACTGTTGTTGAATGAGGATGCTCATTCAGAGATGAGCCTGTTAAGGTAACTACATAACAGAGACAATGTATTGTACTACTATACTTAGGTTGCACAGCATTAACAGAGGACTACAGTCATATTGTGATTCTGATCTGGGTACTAGCAAATTCACCTTTCCTTTGTCTCAACATGGAATGACAATAACTATGGCCTTCCGCTGACATCAAGTCAAGGGCCACAAAGAACCAGGTGTTTGCAGCTAGGGGCTACACAACCAAGCTGATGGAACAGGCGAACCTCTTAATTCCAAGATGGAAACTGCCCTGTCTACGGCAGCTAAGGTACCAAAAGGCCCTCCATCTTTTTATAACCAGACCACAGGAGTTATGCATGTCAAAAAGACACTTCAGCTTGAAGACTGCAACATTAACGGCTTGCCTGAACAGACTTTGAAGTGCCTAACTAACTGTTAACTTTAGCTCCAAACACTCCAGCACCTTCAGGTATGGTGGCTTCCCACGTGAACATGGAAATTTATGTGTTCGGGGTTAGTGAAATCTCTCGGACCAAAAAATTCATCATTAGTCAATATCATACAAAAACTCAAGAGTTTTACTTGAGAGGAAATAGAAAGACCAAAGCATACTGTTGCCAGTGCAATCTTTTTGCACCCAGAAGCAACAATAGCCTTAAGCCTTGCATTTTATGGGTTAATGAGGATTCCAATATTATAAGAACAACAGTAAGCACAGTATGAATCTCTGCAATGTATGCAACCTCAAGGAATTAAACTACAAAACTGAGATTACTAAATGAATTGAGAAGAGGCAGACTGCACAAATAAAAGCTTCCTAAACATTTCTTGCCTTCATCTTTCAAATTACATGAATTATTTCACAGATGACAAATGGCGTTCCCAGAAATAACTAGAGGCAATATGCAGCCACAAAGCTCAATTGATTCATTCAGGATTTGCAGACAGCCCATGCCTTTTCATTGGAGTGATATTAGAGGGACTCCTTGACATTCTTTCACTTGACACTGCCTGTGGTTCCCACATCCTGTCTGCTAACATGCAACTCAGGAAAAGACAAACAAAAAATACAGCCCATTCTGGCAGTCATAATGATGCACATAGCACACCTACCAGCTTAAAAACACAGAATAATATAAACAACATGTGAGATCCTGCCGCAGACAACAGCACACAGCATAATTTAGGGACATTACACTAAATATCAAACCATGGATAAAAACAGACTCAAGAACCACAGAGAAATGAGACACAAATAACTGGATGCTTTTCTCTCTCTAGCCCTCTCTGTCTTCTAGTTCCACAGTCAGCCATACCTTTTACCAGCTGAAGGGCCTTTATTTGAGCTGCAGGCCTGCACCACGCTTCCCTCCAGTCCAAAGGCCAAAGACTACTGCACTGCATGCTACTTCCTGCTTCCACTAGGGGCAGCAGCAGCAAGACTGAGCATGCTCACTAAAACAAGGAGAGGCTGGTAGAGAACAGAGGGGGACAATAAACCCTCTTGGCTTCCAACATCATGCCAGCTGTGTGCGTCTCCCTGGGGGGGTTCCAAATATGGATGGCATCTCAAACAGATATCTCCTGCTGCCCTCATTCTCCATCTCATTCTGTTTGTTGCATTCCTGGAATGGTCAATCATACACATGCATTCATAAAGGCTTATACCTATTCACCCCCCCTTCCCCCAATGTCCAACATCTGAAGACTAGAAGACTTTCTCTGGCTGTTTTTTTAGCAAGGATTGATACTTGCAGATGTTCATCCCAAGTGTATGACAACTTGCACTGTTCTCAAATCCTGACTACTCCCTTTGTCAATATGAATAAGACTACATTATGCAGACCCATCACAAACTGTAGGAATTTACAACTGCCACATTTTTATACCAACATACCAGAAGAGTCAAATATGTAAAACGCCACAATCTTTTTGATGATTGTTCAGAAATGTTCCGTACTGAAGCATGAAGCTGCCTACTACCATATCCGAAATGGCACAATCACTCATTTGTCCCTTAGTAACAAAGGCATGCATGCTCTCCCAAAAGAAATAGTGAAATATTCTCCTACCATTCCCAGCATTCACCATATTGCTGCAGAATGCTGATGATTTATGTGCTGTCATTACAAAACTGTTCATATCAATAGTGAAAACCAATAAAAGTGATTTTTCACAGAATTGTGTCTATTTCATATATTATCTATATATGAAATTATCTATATATTTGAGCAGCTAATATCGTTACCCCAACTTATTCCCTTGAAATTTGTGACAAGGTCGTTGACTCGCACAATGGAAATTTTTATTCAACCAAGACCGTCCATTAGGATCAAGCTTTGCCTTGCAGGCCATTCGAGGAGCGATTTTTTTCTCCCTTGAATCAGGAGCGCCATCTGCCGTATAATAAATGGTTATTACATAATTATTCGAAATCAATCACTAAACAAAACAGAGGGACTCAGAAAATAAAATCGTTACATAACCACAATCGCAACCAAAGTCCGTGTTGTATGAGAATTTTCTTGGGATTTACTGAATCGACTAGGCAATTCAATTTTTGTTAGCCGGTATACATGTATATGTGCATATATATATATAAAGTAACGGCGTCTCACATCTATGTTTGTTTCTGCATTATTTATTAAGTTTACCAGAAAAGTCCCCGAAAGACACGATGACACACATGTATGTAAATGTATACAACATTTATATTCTGGTTAATTGTCGCAACGGTACGTTTAATTAAGCCAGATGCAGTTTGCTTAGTTGCAACGATTCAACAGCCTCACCGGATGTTATCAACCAAAGGGAAACACTCAGTTCAGTTCAGGGTGTCGTGAAATAAACAAATGCACAAAATAAAAGCAAAACCAAATAACAATTAAAGTAGGGCCTACTGTACATGTAAGAAACCAATATCCTGCAGTAGTCACTACAGTCACGACAGAGTCGAGTAGTGTCGATGCTGTTGGACTGTTTTCAAACTAATGTGCGAAAAAATGAAAAGCTGGAAGTGTCAAATGCATTAAGCGAACCTCTATAGCAGGCGCGGTTGTCGGGAAAGTAGTTAACTGTCGACCATGTCTATTTAAGTTCCAGTGGTAAAACTGAAACCGCACAAAGGTCTTGTAAAAAGTATTGCAGGCACTCTATAATGGCATACGGATATACAACAATCTGGCAGGCGCTCCCTCTTGTATATAATCGCACGTGGAGAGGCCAGCTCAATTATTTCACCAAGGATTCACTCGTGTCCAGTAACACAAACAAAAGCCCGGAGTTTGTGATTCGCTACAGACGAGCGGACAGCTTGAAGGAGAATTCATACAGAAGACCAGCGATTCGCCTTTTTGCGTCAATACCTTGCAAACCCACCATTTTGCCCGATGATTACGGTAAAACCAAACTGCATTATTACGAAATAAATATACGAGGTGGCAGCGGCAAAAAGTTGCACGACTTAACTGCTTCACCATCTTACCTCTGCTCTCAGTGCAGTCATGCTCACCAGTCAGTCATCAGCGTGCACTGAATCCCCGCCTTCATAGTTTCCTGACGTCAGTGTATTCATGTACGACCAGTATTTTGCTTGCCTCACATAGCTCACTTGGAGTAAATCCGGGCATTAAATTACATTACCTTACATCCAAATGGAAGACTCATACCCAGAGCGACTTGCAATGCGAAAGAACTGAATGCATCCACCTGTTTATTTGAGTAATAGTTCTGGGCTATTTTTACCAAAACCTTCTCACCCTATACCTCATTTGACGGTTGTTTAAAACAGTTAATGTATGAAAAAAATAAAGGAATTTCAGATTTAATATTTGTATAAAATATCTACTGTATATATGAAGTATGTGTTTGAAATTGACTTCATGTTGGAAATCACTGACATTTAAATATGTATTGACTAGACTTGTCATTTCAAATATGACAAAAAGGAATATGAAGAAGAGCAATTGTACAAAAAAATATAGTTTATGTTAAACTCAGCACCCCATGTAAATGACACTACATAAAAAATGAAAAGAGAAAATGTAGCTCAAGCATGTAGATTTCTAGCCTGCTTGACAGAGCAGGCAAGTGAGAGATAAATTGCAGCTGTACCCTAGTTTTATCCTGTAAAATAGCAGTTCAGATTTCCATCTGCCTTTCATGTGTGGTAATCTACTGATTCCATTAAGTAAACACAAAACACATACAAAAACTGTTCTGCCAACAATACAGTAAGGCTGAAATACACAGAGGTATCACATTGTGACATATCTAGTTTTATTCCAAAAATCTAAAAAAAAAAAAAAAAATGTCACAGTAGCCTGACTAAAAATGGGCTGGACACTTTGCCCTGCCATGATTGAAAATAATAAAAATAATCATTGCCCAAATTGTACTCATTTCATATTGTACTATGTTTGCATTCTCTACAGCTATTCTTCCACTACAGTTCAAACTCATCTCTTTCCTTTGCTCATATACATGTCATTAGTCTCTTTGATGCATGTTTGCCAATAGCAACTCAGAGGTGGTATCATTTATGGAAGAGTGCGCAGATTAAACAATTGTGCAAAGAAGTTTCACACAGGTGTGCAAGAGATTTGCATAATAATTTCTATCTGCTGCCAGTAAAGGTCATTTCAAATTTTGATTATTGGAAATATGCAAAACATAGAAGTATGCTGCTTGTTTTTGATGATATCCATATAATTGGTAGGTATATAAACTCCATTATACATTCACTATTGAAAGTATGAATATGTATGAATACATTATCTTTGACTCTGGTTGCCACTCCCACCTAGGGGCCCACCATGTACTCTGGTTTTCATTACAATCATAATTTTAAACTCTGGAAACGGTTCCCCCAAGACGGCGTTTCAGTATTTGTAAATCACTGCCCGGAGACCTCTATGTGGTCAGTTCTAACCTGATGGGGCTGAGGCTCGTTTCCATGGTAAGGGAGGCAGATCCCCCCACCCACCCCCACACCCCCTTCTTGAGCAGCAAGGAGCATTAATACCATCAGAGGGAACAAAAATTCTGGTGCACCATCACTCTCCCCAGCTTGAACAAACTAACTAAAAATTTCCACTCCACTGGTTCTGTTATAGCCCACAATCTCAGAGATCTTCCTTGCTTGAGGGAACCACACAGTCCCATTTGCCTACCACCTAAAATAGCACTCCTGAAAATAACTACTCAGACACCCAATGTTTAGGTGCAGTGATTCCGTCCCCATTGCTGCATGGTCCTCTGGGTAGGGCAGGCCTCTGGGTGTCTTGAGTACGTCCATGGACGTGCCAAGTGTTTGGTCCCTTATGGCTGTGCCAAAATAGAAGCTGAAATCAGAGTCAGTGTTTTTGATTCCAGCAGGATGTCAAGAGGAAGAAGAGGCCATATAAGCAAGGACAAAAGGGCCTCCAGCAATCTAAGGTTTCTGAAGCTGATAACATTTCCTGGTTGATCTTTTTGGGTGGAGGGATTTTAGCTTTACAGCTTCATATTAGCTGATGCTGCAGTTGGAGAAGAGGACAAACCTTACTTTTGAAAAGCTCTGCAAGTCTATTGAATTTTCCATGTCAGTTTAGAAGTCTCTTGAAAGCTTGTAATGTGCTTGTAATGTAACAGTTCTGGATGAGTAATAAGGCTTGCAATGACCAGATTCTTCATACCCAAGCCTACATTGTGGGTATAGACAAATAACCAGATGGCTACAGGTTTGTATCTCCGGTGTGGCATTGTGGTTGTACCACTGTGTGAGGAATTTGGCCTGGATTTCCTCAGTAAAATGTATACAAATGAAACTCACCCTGGATCATGTTATGTGAGAACACTAGAGTAATGTTTCTTTTATTTTAAACAACAATGTGAGGCATTTAGCCCAGAGTTGGCTATTTGATTTTTCATGAGATTTCAGGAGACTGGCCAAACAAGATTAGTACACGTCCTTGTTGACTAATGACATTGTTAACAGGCATTGTATGAATGATAAAATGAATGCCAGTTCTCTTGTAGCATTGTGTAATAGATGAGCAGTGCATCTCCCGCTTTCAACACCTGGTTGCCTTGTTTACACTGACAATTCATCAGTAGGAATTGCAACACAATCATGAACTCTGAGATCCACATCTACCCTAGACAGAGTCAACTGTGTTCCAGCACTGTGGACTCCCAACTGTAGTCAGCAATTGACATGTAACACTTGAACCTGTGAAATCTATTTTACAGGCCAGGGTTGGCTAACCCGTGTTCCAGAGAGCCACAGGTACTGCACCATAAAGACCAGTGAATAGTTGAGCCCAAAAAAATGAACTGGGGTAAATTATCTATTCAACTACTTTAATCAATCAATTCAATGAGTATCAATCAGGGTGTCACAGCCACGTTTGGTGTATAACACACCTGCAGAACACCAGCTGAAAATTTTGTCAGTGTTATGAACCACCGTTTCAATATATAGTATCAGGAGTGTGGTATATTTTTAAATACATTTATTAGTACCTTGTACACTAAAGATTAGTTTTAAGACATTTGAAAGATAACACTGATTCATCAAAGCTGATAATCAGGAAATGCTGATCAAAGACAGAGATGGATCAAAAACAAACAAAAAAACCTAAAGGAAAGATAAAATGTTTAAAAAAACTTAATATGCAGAGGACAACTACTACAAATATAAAATACAAAAAACAAGCACTCAAAAGTAAAGTAAAAAAACAATCATTGTACAAGGGAGCACATGTACAACATGGAACAGCAACATTGTAAATAAAGCTATGGAACCTTTTTTCTTGGGAAAAATTACAAAGGCAGATCAAAGTATTATATTTCTTTACCAATTTGTGTTACGTACTCTGGGAAGGGAACATTCCCATTTTCTGAATATTACCTCTGCTGGATATCTTATTCATTTTATGCTTAGAAATCACGAGACATCAACGTTCTGCAGAAAACAAACATGCACTCCCATCTGGCAATGTTTAGTATTCTGTGGATGGACTTAATGATTCCCAGGGGGACGGGCGTGGCAAGTGCCAAAATGCTTTGCAAATTACAATTACATGACTGAATATGGTCCCTCTACTGCATCAAAAATGGGGTTCCCTTCACCAAATGGACATTATATTGTTTGCAACATGAGATCCATGATGTAAATTTAAAGTGCATAAGAAATGTTTCCTTGATGTGCATTTTGAAGATGGCTAACACTATGCTCTTGAATTACTTCTCATTAATGACTTTGCTGTGCTGATTGTTGTAAACCAAAAACATTTCCTCAGCCAAACAGAAACTGCCCCTCCATCTACCAGATGGAGAGAACAGAACCGAACATGTGCATGACCGGATTAGCCTGTTTTTCTTCTTTGTCTTGCAGTCTGAAGTATGTTACTCCCCTGCTGAGAAAACAGATGATGTTAAATTATGTGCAAAATCAGTGCTGTGTATATTTATGTGTACACACATCTGTGTCTTGCTTAGAGGGAAAAAACAAATGCAATAGCCACCAGGGGCAGCTGGTGTGAAGGAATATAAGACAAATGGAACAGTGTTATCCTTACTCCATTCGAATAATTTTACCTCAGGACAGACAATACAAGCAAGTAGAAAAAATCAGACACATCAGAAATAACACGTGCATTATTTTAAATAAAATGAAAGCCAGTTGTCTTGAAGTATATCATAAGCATTACTATCAGAAATATTAAACCTAGTCTGTAGCTCAGCTATGTAGCCAAATTATGTATTTGGGCAGAAAGCTAGTGTCTGTTCCTTTCTATGGGCCATAACTTAATATTTTCTATGGTACAGCTGGGTTGCACCAATGAAAATCTGTAAAAAGAACACACTGGTTAAACTATCATTGACCTTGACAGTTTATCTACACATCCTCACACATTCACATTTTTCCAAAATGTCAGATCATCTGTGCTCGTGGCAGGTGGGTGTGGCCTGGAGAGAGTTGGGGAGGTGCATGCCCTCACTATCATATCCAATCACACGAGGGTTGAGTGGTTTGGGGAAGGGTCATTAGAAGGTAAGGGAGCTGTTCCATCTGGTAACATCCTAACCGTCCAGGCAGAACATCACTCTTCCTCCTTAATGAGTCCAGTCAGGCCCTCAGTATCTTCTGCCCAGTGGCCTGTCTGGCTCATTGTATGAGACCACTCCCTGAAAGGCCACAGCAGCAGTCCGCAGGCTTTGATGGTCAGTAGTGCTTTTCCTCAGTAGATGTCCCATTTCCTACATCCAAGGAGGAGGTACTGGTGCTGGTGTCTGTTTAGGTATTCAGTCTACTGATTCAGTTCAGTTCTGATGCACACTGACTGGCACATGAGGGGCTACCATTAAAAGTAATGGAGCTTCAAGAGCTCCACCATGTGGAGATTTGATGTAAAGGCCACATTTCAGTTCTAAAAAAACATTATGATAATCAGTAGTAATTCCAATCTGAGGCATCACAGATGCTAATATATACCTATAAAAAATAAACACTCCTCCAAACTGCCTGATACTTTTTCTTTTTTTAATAAAAGTTTTTGATTCTGTTTTCATAATTCTGTGCCCGGTCCACAGGCACAAGTTGTTAAGGGCCCTATAGCCTTTGATGCAGTAAAAAAATCACTTCACACTTTCCCTGTAAATCCTGCTCAGAACCTGGACAGCTCCATCATCATGAGGCAAAAGGAAAAAAAACATTGAAAAAAAACCAACAAAACACTCATTCACTCTCACACACACACATACACACACACTCACATATATATATACAAGAATAAATAAACCACAGTCCTTTTTTCCAAGATGGGAAAATGTACAATCTACACGACTGCTTAAACAGTAACAAGGCTGCAGAACTTCACGTGTCCAACTTCACGTGTCCAGACAGTAGTCTTGCAGTGGTCCCATAAAGAGATGCTGCAGAAGGAATAGGTGTCTAACAAGGAACCTGAAACTCTAGCTCCTGCTGTTGCTGCTGCAGCTTTCTTCGTAGCTAGGTGGGGGCTCTGAAACAGGAAGAAAGGGCATCACAATGACACACCACACACACACAAAGCTTGGCAAAGTACTGATCAAAACATTTCACTGAATTACCACAAACACCATGATTTCCAACAAAATAAACATTATACCATCACCAACACTAGCTTCAGAATATCATCGTCCACTTTAATCAGCCTCTGACTTTTGTTGTCATGGACACACTCACCATGTGGGTGCCCCCACGTGCTGTACTCTGGGGGAAGGACGAGTGGACAGTTTGTGGGAACAGGGATGGCATTTCCCTCTGAGAAGAAAGGTATGGTGGCACCTGTGGACAGACAGAACTGTGGCCCTGGGGGGCCAGGGGGGGCCAAACGGCGTGGTGTCTGGACTGGGGCGCTAGGCGATGTGGAGGCCCGCAGGGCGGAGGGGTCCTGCTGGGAGTGGCTCTTTGTGGGGATCATTTCGCTGGCCACACTCCCTGCTCCCCTAGCCTCACCTGCCTCCTCCTCTGCCGGAGGGGCGCTGGGGGTCACAGAGCCTGTGCTGACCCGTGGGGAGGCCCGTGGGGCAGGTCGTGGGGGCATGCGGGGTGCAGGGTTGGGCGCGGCAAGACGAGAAGGAGTTCTGGGGAGTGTGGGATCCACTGCGACTGTCCCAATGTGGATGGGCAAAACCACTAATGCCTCAGGAGATTTCAGAGAGACCTGGCGGAAAACACAGAGATACAAACAGTCAAAATCCTTTAATCAGTTTGATACTTCAAGAATTTTCCTCATTTCAAAAGAACTGCTTATAAACATGATTTTGAGTCGATGGCATTTCAGGCCTCCTTCACAAAAAACTCATTGGTTCTGATTTGGATCTCAGACCCCAACTATAAAACATGGCTAATTGCAAAGGATTTTCATTTATTTTAAATTCTTGATTGATGTTGTGGGTATAGCTGACTCAGCACAACCCCTTCCAAATAATTATGATAAATGTGCAGGCACAACAATATTCACAAATCTTTGCGTAACTTACCCATACCCTGCCTGTCTCTCTACTTCTCACACATACATACACCTGCCACCAGGTTGCAATGTTATTACTTTGCAAGCATCAAGAACCAGTCTTTTACCATTAGAACAACTCTAGTTCTCATGGGGCTGTATCCCACGGTCCAGGGACAACTGTCCTATATGTTCTATTAGCCCACTCACCATGCCCACCCCGGGAAAGCTTTTTTTGTGTTTGCTCAATCAGGGTGGAGACTTAATGCTGCAAATTCTATCTACATGGTTCCAGACCCCATTATATATGCTGTATAGCTTTCAGGGAGCTCCTTGAAGCCTCATACTGAGATGGGGCAGCCCCTTCCCATAGCATAACCAGCTGCGTCTAATGTGAGGGAGACTCAAAGTCTGCCCAATCCCTCTGGCAGATCAGCAGCTGTAAAATGTGGTAGGTGCCAGGTCTGCATACAAAAGAATGACAACAAGACCCACATGTTTGAAATGCTGAAAGTATCTATGCAAAGCACACACACAAACCCCCTCCGTGTCTTATATGAAGGAGGTCTTTACCTCTCCTGCCTTTGCATTTTGCAGGGCTATGGAGTGTTGTAGAATCTTTTGGCAGAGTTTGGGGGAACAGGGGTTTGAGTCTGGCAGTCCTCTTAGCCTGGGGATGCACATACATTGCAAATATGTACATAGTTTGCCTTAGAGTCTTCTAGGGCTAGGGACATTTTTGTCATACTTTGTGTCATGGTTGTGTTGGGAGACAGTTCTGGAGAGCGGCACAGTGTTTGAGAATGTGTATTAGAATTACAAAGGGCTGCTGCCGCATCCGACCATGGCCAAATTTTGCCTCCTACTAATGATCTGTTACCTGCCGTCTGTGGAACGTGGGGTTCCCCATTACCATATATGAGTCATCACATGCTAATGTATTTCCCTTAAAGTGTATAAATGTTGACCACAAAATGTAATCTTTGAACATTTTGCTCTTTGCTTGTGCTTCCCGCGGTCAGCTGTGTAAGTAAAATATCTGTCTTCAACTGCGAACATGGGATCCGTCTCTTCATTAACAACATGGTTGATTTACTCATTTTGAGAATTTTCCTATTTACTAACAGTTGAAAGAAGCACTGGTCCATATCTGGGAATCCTGTTAGCTTCCATGTACGCATTTCCACATTGGAAATATGTACATTGTTAGTTTGCCAGTTGGAGAATTCCTTGGACAGATTAGTCATCTACATGGATTCATTTTATTTCATTGTATAACAATTCCTTCAAATAAAATACATATTTGTATTGGATAAAGTACATATTTGTTTTCCATTCATATTTTTGACAAATATATGTATATATGTCAGGTATAGCCCCTATAACATACTAAGCATTAAATATATTAAACTATAAAGTTTCAGGATAATTTACATATTTTGTCACTTCTGTGAAATTCACAGGACCACTTTTTGGAAAAAAGGGAAAGCTAAGAAAAGTTTCTGTCAACTGGATTTTAATTAGGTCAGAAGAAGTAAAAAATTAGGTCAGAAGACTGTGAAAAAAAGAAATGGTTGATTTCTATTATTTTATATGGTTGAACTATTATTTTTACATGTACAGCACTGGGGTCTGTGGGACCTCAAACAATGAGGAAGTAAAGCCAATTTCAACAGAACACAAGGGTTAAACATGGAAGGCAAAATGCTTGTACAAAATGAAAATGCCTGAATGCCTATTGTGCCAAAAGACATAGGTGTGACTGGGAAAGGAGGAATAATGATGGTGTGGTTGTACTGTAGTTTCCATATGAATGGCTCAATAATGAACACACGCAATAGTGAAAGATGGCTATACTTCTGAATACTCACAAAAAAGCATATAAAAGTGTGAACACTAACCTGAAGGAAGTAATCGACGGTTATGAGGCTGCACCCAGCGAGGCCCGACTGGGGCAGAGGGGGCACAATGATCTGCTCCTTCCACTCTGCGCGTTTGCCCCCCTTTACCCCCGCCCCCTCCACCTCCGCGATCGTCCGGAAATCACAGGTAACTCGCTTTGTCTTGTACGTCACTTTCTGTTCACCAGTGTTTGCAGAAACAGAAGCACACATGTTCATACAAACAATTTTCAGGGAGAGACACACATTTTTGATATCATCATTACTTCACTACCGCAGCTCTCTTCCTCTGACTATGTCATTGTAATTTCTATGCTCTATGCATACCTGTACGAGGCTAGCCAAAATGGAGCCTGTGTCCTTAGTGGATTGGTTGTGGATCTCTGTGGTCAGATGGATGACTTGGCCAGAGATATAACCCCGCTGGTCACTCCTAACTTTCAGTGAGAGTGTACCCGTCTTCACCAGCAGGTAGGTGAACTTCTTTGTGGTTACAGCTACACTAGGTTTCTGGTGAAAAGAAGAACAGAATCAACATCATTCATTTATGTTCAATGTTCGAAAGTAGTCATTTTTTAAGACAATTCACAACTGTCACAATACATAATTGACAATGCCAAAATATCCAATACCAAAAATGTAAAAGGAGGTAGTGAGAATTGATCATTTGACTTTTTTAGAAGATAATTTCTCATTAACAATAAAAAGTTATAAAATGATATGCATATACTCCTGTATGCATTGGAATTGCACTTCAAGTCTTGATGTCATGCAAATACAAAAAAAAGTCCATTTTGAATGCTTGTACTTCAACATGCAACTGCAAGCATGCTACCTGGATTTCTCTGGTTAAGAATGTCTAACAAATGAATATGATGGTGTATTCACCTCAATGTCAGGCACTTCATTGAGGTTGAGGGGTTTGAGCATATAGAAGGCCTTCTGGGTCTTGTAGTCCTTGGAGAAGCGAGGAGTATCTATGAATGCTCTTACTCTGTATGTGATCTTCCCAAATGGCCCTTCATAGGAGGTGGGAGCTGTATCTGTAGGGGGCGCCAAACCACAAGGAGCAGCTGTTCAGAATTCTCACACTGGACAATGAGTTTGTACTTATTCACAGCAAAAGGCATAAGCCCTACAGCTTTCTTCATGAGGGCTAACAATTGGTTAACAAGAGTAAATGGCTTGAAGTTTCACAGTTTACAAATTTGAACATGTTTCAAATATTCTCTTTTATATTAGTCTACAGCAGGGTTGGTCAAATCCTTCTGGGACCAAGCAGTAACTGCTGGTTTTCATTCCTCACCTCTGGACTACTACAAATTCCTAGAAACTACAAAATTGTGAGGTAATAAAGTATTGAATCTTAATCAGAGATTGATTTTAACCTACGACAACATGAGTAAAACCGCTAATCAGTTGCATTACTCAATTAATCATCAGCAAGTAAGAATCTAGCAGTACTAAATTTGAGTTTCTGAATTATATTGGCTTTTATAATCTGGATACGATCAAATCTGGCCCTCAAAGTGTTCGAGGTTCTGAAATTGGTCCCTGATTATTGGGGAAGAATGAAGACCTGTAGTATGACAGGCCAAACCAGCCAGGTATAAATAACCCTGATCTGGTTGTGAAATACTTCAGGCAATGAAATTGTAAGGATTTTTGAAGTTAACTGGTGGCAATGGAACCAAGGACAGATAGCTGTAGGTCAAAGTGAAGGACAGACAGATGGCAAAATTGCAGCTGCAGTTGGAGGATTTATAGCTACTGCACTTGGTTCTGGATGGCTAAGTGAGATTTTCCATATGTTCAGCACTTAGATCAGGGACCTTGCATATATCAGGAACCAAAGAAAGGACGGATTGTTTGGGTCTGTGATGCAGCACATTCTCATGGCAAAAGTGGTAATTTCTCTGACAACGACATGCACCGAGCCTCCTCAATTATAGGGACACAGGGTGTAATCAGAGGACATAAAAACCGAAGGGCAGAAGAGGGAGTGAAAGAATAAAGGGAGAGAGGGGAAGCTTTAAAAAGAGATAAGGAAAGAGGGAATGGAAAAACAAGAGGAGCATACAGTGTGAATGACAAGAGTAGACCAAACAATGGAGAGGTGGAGAGGAGAGGAAAAGATATGGGAGGAGAAGACAGAAAAGACAGAATTGAGGAGGAGAGGGACATACAAGGAAAGGGTGAAAGGATAAACAGAAACTAAAGAGAGATAAGGAGAACAGAGCAGAATAAGAGTGGGGAAGGACAGGAAATGGTACCGAATAAAGGAACAGAGAAGTAATTTCGAAAATTTCCCTCTTCATTGTCGAGCACAAAACAACAGCTAAAAAGCTCGGCTGAATATTTCAGAAGCAGAATTACTTACACTTGCACAGCTCAGATTTAATTTCACAGTGGCTAACCAGTGGTAGCAGAACTAAAGTTCCACATAACATCACATGAGATTTGCATAACCACTGTGAGCCTCTCAGTTCATAAGAGAAGGTTCAACCCAGAAACCAGCCTCCATTAGAGCTGGAAAACACCATCTGCAACAAATCAGATACCATGACCCGGAAAGTCTCATGACATCACCATTGTGCAGGAATGTGGCCAGACCGGTGCGAGTCCATACAACGCTTACACATCTTACCTGGAATGAGAAACTGGAATGGAAAGCTGTTGTCTCCAGGAGCCAGTGTACCTGTGAGACAGGCAAACAGACAAACATACAAACACAAGTTTACAAATGTTTACAAATGACTTAGCTTTTATGAATAAAAATGTACTGCTCAGAATAACTATTCCTGAGGATAGCATAACTGCAGAGGACAGAAGCATTCATAGCAGTCATGTTTGGTGATTCAGGTAGTGCACTGTAACTGTTGTGTACTGTAACTATACAGTGATGCGGATGAAATAGTGATGCTTCGCCATTTATGGCACACATATGTAAATGATCCCAGCTGACTGTCAGTACACCTCTGGTGTTTTCTCAGTGCAGGTACTGTAATGCATGGCACAAACGGTTTTGAAATAGGAAAGGAAAGCAGCACAGTGATTGCAAATAAAGAGAATAATAGCATGTGCTTCATCATATATCATGCTTTGATTTTAACAGCTACTTTCGCAGATTCAGTATGTTCATTACATGTTATCTCCAGCACAGAGGCAAAGAATTTTTGCCATACGTAAAAGTAACCCAACCCAACTCAAAACAAAATCTTCCAGCATTGCCTCAGAAAAGAAAACCTGTTGTAGGAGTTCTGTGATGACAGAGAAGAGCACTCCCTTCCAGTAAACACAATAGTCACTCCGTTCTGCAGGTTCTGCAATGACTAAGCAGAGCCACAGGAGAGATTTAGATTTTAGATTTAGAGAAATTCTCACAGCCCGACATTTCAGTCCTGCCAGTTTCTGGAAACTGATATTAATAATAAACACCACTAAATAAGATGTACTGATGCTTACTTGTCATTCAGTTACAGTACCTGCAGGCACTGAAGACCACTTGTGGGTTAAAAGATTATATGTTTCACATTATAAGTTACACATTATATGGCTATACTGTAATGAATCGTAAGGAGATTAAAGAAATTCTTCAAGCCTCCTCTCTAAATCTGCTGTCCACTGTGGCATAATTTAGCCTCTAGTGTAAGACACACGTACATGCAACATATTATCCTGGTCTGTTTCTCTGTGAAACAAAGGTAGTCCGGTGTTGTGGCACACTCCATTAGTATGTGATCACAGCACAGAAAAGCACAGACCCAGGCTCCTCTGTAATGTCTCCTCAGGACTAGTTCATCACAAATGCTTTCTCCTCATGAGCCATTCAGAATTAAGAATAGTGCTGCCTTCTGAAGGAATTATTTAAGAGCAAAAGAAAGATGATTTTAAAAGGGCACTTGAACAGGAGGCCTATCCATGTTGAGATTGCTAAAGATGCCTGCACCTTTCAAATCCCTGTAAGGGGCATGCTGGAACCGTGTATGCAGGTTAAGAATGCAACACAACTATTTTCATGTCTGCTGTTTGAAGAACATTTCAACCTTTCCATTATTGCTTCAGTTCAACTCCGACACTGAGCTGAATAATCAAACACACCTCAAAAGCGATAACCAGGAAAGCACCCCATGCTTGCCCTACTGGAGTGCCTGACATAGTACAGTTTTTGCTCACCTTCTCTTGTGTGAGACAATGAACATAACCCTGGTATTGAATCAAGCCTGCAAAGTTATCTTAAGAGAACATGCTATTCAAACAAACAAAGGAAAATACCAACCCATACAGATCAGACATAACAGAAACTCAACAAGGATTCTTAAGCACTGTTGTATGGAAATATATTCAGTGATAATTCTATGCAGGATATGGTCTTGTAATACCTATGTTTATTGGTCCTTGCCATTATGAACTAGCAATGCATGTAAAATACTTGGTTTTGAGTCTTTAAATTTAGAGTCAAACAGAAGTACATGTGGGATTTGATTCAACCTGAGCACTTGAGCAATAACAACTCATTTATATCAACTTTCATCCCTTTTTCTCTCAGTTCTTCACAGTTCAGTGGGGGGGGGCGATCTCATACACCAAACATGTATAGGAGACACAGAAGTCCTTTACAACCCCAGATATCCACTGAGGTGGAGGGAGAGGGATTTATATAGCTGGTTACCCAAGCAGATGATGAGACGCGCCAGACCGGGAGTTTAGGCAGGATGCTGGGGAACACCCTGCTCAGTGTGATAAATGCCATGGGATCTCTAATGGCCACAATGAGTCAGCAGCCCATGTTAATGTCTCATCCTGAAAACTCACTTTTGGATACATGGCACACTTCTACCAAAAGAGATTGACATCTATTAATCACATCACCAGGAGCAAGTTGGGTGGCTAAATGTGGATTTGTTATTGAAACTCTTTCCTTTGGTTGGATCTCACTCAAATATAAGCAACAGCTTTGCTGTACCTTTGTGGAAACCTGGCCATGCCAAAATCTGACTTTGCAAGAGGGGACAGGGGTGCACTGCATGTTGACAAGCACAAATGAGGTAGACCGATGGTGTGTGATCTGTGATTCCTTTGGCTGAGTGCTGGGCTGCTGGAGGCAGTCCAGAGGAACACACGGCCTAGATACTGCCCCCGAAAATAATCCATATCTCAGACACTGACGGCAGCTCGACAGAAGGTGTTTTAAAAGTAACATCCAGAGTCCAAACCACTGCATGCAGCTATCTCTAAGGACTAAGGCATTATCAGTTGTAAAGATATGGGTGACCCTTTGCCACTCAATTACCATATTTTCCTTAATCTTTCTTTTTCCCAGTCCCTTGTGAGAATGTTCTAAATTTCTGGGTTAAATATTAAGCGGGTGTTAACCAGCACAAAAGTTTAGACCTGGCCTCAGGATGTTCTGGAGCAAATGCCTATTTAACAGTTTTCAGCTCTCTGTTATTGTCTTTACTGTGACTAATGCATGCTGTTACTGAAAGACATCTCACAAACATAACCTTTACTAGCTTGTCAACTTGACATGTCCTGAAGCCGATTGCTGAGTGCCCACCCACCCATCCATACGTCCTTGCTCCCCACTCCTCCTCCCCTTCTGAAGGTGAACAAGGGACCTCAGCCTTACCTTTGTCTGCCAGGGACAGCGTACTGCTGAAGTACTGCTCCTCCGACGCCCAATTTGTGTCATTCAGTCGGTTGGACACGCCACAGGAACCCTGGCAGTTCACTTTAATGGCTGTGGAAAATGAAACTCAGGTAAACACAGCTGTATAGCAACTCCACACAACTAGAGGGCTCTGTTATATTTCACGCACTGTACCTCCCTAAAACTAAGGATACACTTTACAATGTTTGCCCCCCCCCAACCCAGCTTTTCAGATATCATTTTTGTTTAGGATGTGTAGCCGTATTCGACAGCCTGTTTGGAAAATCCATGGTCGAGCAACTGGGCACAGTTAGGATGTTATACCAGCCTGTGAGGCACATAAAGACGCGAAAACCGAAAAATGTAAAGGTTCCTCAAGTTCAAATTAAATTACATCCAGCTGACATACTGCCAGGTGACCACAGGTTACCTGTCCCCAGCAGGGAAACATACATGCCTTTCAATGTCCATTTTTAAAATTGACATACACACACAAACACTACTATGCAGGGCGCATGCAGCAGGTGTGGGTGTGTCAGCGCCTTCCTTACAGACACAATAGTGGAGTAGCATCTTTGTTAATGATGAAGCCAGTTCACGCCTGTTTCTTAGACCAGGGAAACTGGTCTCTATATTGCTGTGTGACCTGTAGGGTGTGAAATGGCCACAGGTGTGCAGTCAAGTGCACACACTTCAGCTGCAGTACTTCTGGCACTATTCAGCTGACAGTTCACTGGTGACTTGAGAGGCAGAACAGGCCATTCAAACAGGCCATAAAAAGGGGGAATAAACAAATAGCATACATTTGCTTATGTGGTGACTCAAGCATCCATGAAAGGCCAGTCCAATGCATTCACAAGCAGTCAGCATTCATGGCCTCCACAGGGTGATTCAGAGCTCATGAGTATATCAAATAATGATCAATATTTTATGGCCATCTTAACTTTCACATGGCCAACAGTGGGCAAGTCACAAGTAGCATTTTGGATAGAATATATTCATGCAATAATCCAGCATTACAAGTGACTCAAACACACACACACACACACACACACACACACACACAGATGTTTCACTTCTCATATTTGTCTAAAAATACACTGGAAAGCACTTAAAACACAAATTATCTTTGCAGGACATATCAACTTTGATGTTTCTCACAGCAGCTGAGATGGAACGGAGAAACACAGCATCTGAAACTAGTGTTTGAAATCAATGAAACCTAGGCTACTTAAAATAATTCGTAGTCTATTAGGAAAATGCAACAACTATTTCAGAAATGTTCGAATTCTGGATTTGTGCAGTAATGACACAGCATAAGAAGAAATAACAGGCTAACCAATAACTTTAAAAAAAATTCTTATCAAAAATTGGAATAAACCAGAGTCAACCACATACATTTATTTCATAAGTGTGTTTGGGAATGCTGTGGAATGACCATGTGGGGTTGATTATGTAATAAGGGTTTAATCAGGGGATTGTCTGGCAGACGGGCAGCCACTTCACAGACTGCTGGATGTCAGGACCCATGATGCCATGTGCTTGAATTGCAAAGAAATATAGACCTCTCACTGATTTTAATTCATACTGAAACATGTTGAAAAAAGGGAACCTGCAAGCATTGGAGCTCAGGCTCAGGAAACATGTACCCTGTTCTGGTGCAAAACCAAGGATTTCCAGTAATTGGCCGACTTTCAAAGGGTTCACAGGAGTCTTTTGACATTAGGCAATCCTGGTGCATCTGACTCCCTCTTCCCTGACAGGATCATGAATACACATTATTGACAACATCTGAAGGCAAGAATGATAAATCTGCATTGCATGATGACTCCCTGTATTTCAGCCTCTCCTGCTGCTTTGCACAGTTAGAGTCAATGTACCCCATACTGGAAACACAAAATAAATCACATCCAAAGGCTCTCGGGTGGTGGATCCACCTGAGACACTTGCATTTGAGATGCTGGGCAGCAGTGTACAGGAGGTCCTCGGGTTACAACAGTCTCGAGTTACATCATTTCGTGGTTACGACACACTCCCATAAATTACTTAAAAAACCTAGTTTCGACTTAAGCGGTATGGCTCGTAAATACGACCACAGAAACAAAGGCAAGGAATTGTTCTCTTTTTTTTTACTACTGTTTCATTTAATTACTGTATTTTATATGTCCTTCATGTGTTGTGTGTACAGAGTGAGTGACTTAAGGTGTTAATTTAGGTATAATTTTGGAATAAATTCCGATTTACGTCGGAAATCGGCTTATGACACGTTGTAGGAACGGAACTCGTTCGTAAGTCGAGGACCCTCTTTATTATAATGGTCAGAAAGCTTGTTTTCCGGCTCAGATTTGGTGGATGTCAAATCCCAAGTAACAGGACTGCTATTTTACCTTTACGCAAGTTAACCTTCACTTGCTTCAGTTAATATCCAGCTTACTGTTGGGTAGAACTGTAAATGGTGAAAATGGCCCTGGATAAAGGCATCTGACATAAATGTGAATGCATTTAGTGCAATAACACACCCCATGGGTCTCAATCAAAGTGCTGACTATGGCCAGGAGTCCTGCAGGGATACGCTCAGCGTAGCATCTCCTGCGTGTGGAAAGGTTAGGTTTGTTGGATATACCTCAGCTTATCTCAGGGATCAGATGCCTGCCCTCTGCCTGTACCAGTATTGCAGTGCCCTGGCACAGTAACCACACAGCTCAACTGATAGACTGCAAAGTGAAAAGAAATTCCCAAGCACTGATATGACAGACCTTTTAGATAAATAAAACTGTCAGTAACAGCTGTCCTTTCCTGTTTTGCTTCTTTAGCAAACACAGCTTCAACACACATTTAGACAGATTCAAACTTTGTTCAGATTAAGTGTTTTCCTAGTAGACACTGGTGGTGCCAGTATTACTAGTGATGACTTAACTGGTTCTAGCATTCTGTTTCTGTACCCATCGCACGCAGTGCTAGCCACACACAATGGCCACAGAAAGAAGTATTTCCATTGTGGATATGCATTAAGGATACATATGCACAGCATTTTTCCATCCTTCAGACTTGTTGACTCCTCTCAACTTGAAGAACAGCACTCCAGCAAGCTACCAACTAGCTCACTTACTTACAGTCAACATGTGTAATACATTCTGCAGCACCGTGTGTTCACAAAGGTGATAACGGAAGAAAGTCTGGTGGTAGGGTGAGAATGGTGAGATTGTGGCAATATGCTACTCTGACATAGTGTTTGGGACCATAAGCTAAATAGGTGCATAGTCATTAAAACACTGGTTTAAAAACTCCAATTTTAAAGATGCCACAGGTTTTAAAATTAGACATAATTTTGATTTGTAATTTCCAATGGTGACTATCACAAAAGGTTCCAACATTTCTGCTCACACTGGAAGCCATTTTAGTTGAAGTCCGAAGCCCTGCCAGGTCAACTCTGCATATATTACATTCATGCACTGATATTATTTACAGTTGAACACTTGACTGGAGCAATGTCTCCCCATTAGTTTGCACCAGCAGTCTCCAGTCCCTGTAGCACTCATTCACACTGAAAATAATGAAACAGCCACGGTGTTTAAGACATTGGCAGAGCCCCTCTGGCTCTGTGGGTTGCTCATCTCCCTTTCCCCTACCATACCGAGAACTTTAGAAAAGCCAAGTGGTGGCCCGAACGACAGAAACATCAGCAACAAATATGCAGAACTTGACCACCACAACAAGCAAATGAAAACAAACCTGCGTCCGACAGCTGTCAAGAGAAAAATAAAGTCTAGAGCTGCTGTGGGAGAGGAAAACAGACACCAGCTGTGCACCCATTTCAACATTCTGCATTTGCATGGCAGACCCTCATATCCAAAAATTATTACAAAGCATACATTTATAACCTGTTACCCTATCATACAGGTGGCTATTTTAACATAGCAATAAAGCAAATAATATAAGCAAAGACCATAACTGCACAACCTGTGCCCCCCGGGAATTTGAACATCACAAATTCTCAAAGTCAATCACCTGAACTGCTACACAATGCTGCTGCGCCGGTATACTTTGGAGAGTTCAACTGTAAGAGTATAGCAGAACCATGTGACTCCATAGCTGGGCATCTCATACATGAGGAGCCACATCCATGTTCAATTTAGGGCAGACAAGAGCTGCAGATGACCATCCCCTCCCTCCCTCTTCCCTCCTCCCTCTCCACTCCCTCCCCCCTCCTCCCTCTTCCTTCCCTCCCTCCCTCCCTCCCCCTCTCCACCAAATCACTGAGAGGTGCCAGCAATCGTAAGAAAACATTATTAATAAGAGAATATTAAAAGAAATTGAAATACACAAATAGACCAGACACTCTTACGCAGGGTGATTTGCATTGCTGATGTGTATAATAGTGGGATATTCACTGAATCTGTTCAAGTAAAGTGCTCAAGGTTGAAGATGCATTGCCCATGAAGGACCTCAAACCTCTGGTACTACATCACAGTTCTGCTTTCACCCAGATAACCTTCAATCAGATCAGATTTCTGAGCTTCAGTGGGATCAGGTAAAACAGTTAGCAAAGCAGGTGATACATTAAACAAAACCATTTTGGGAGGCTATGTTATCAAATGTTACAGAGAAATGAAAGCACAGATACAGGAAGCTGAAAAAGGCATAAGCCAAACCACACGGTGATAGCTCCTGTTAACTTTGATCTGTCCTTAGTCTTTTTGTGTGGTTTATGCTGCTAACAAACATGTCTCATAGAATGAGTCTCACCCATTAGTTAGCATGATAGTGTTTACTTAATTCACATCACATGAAAACAAATACAACTGCTTTTAATTTGAAATCTGTGGTATCTTTTATAATCAAAATTATATTCAAGAGGAGGAGTGCAACTATGGCATTTGATAAAATGAAATGTGATCAGCTGCTCACTTGGAACATACTAGTAAAACTGAGAAGTTTTCGAATTGCTAATCACAAATCAAAAACAGATTAGGGACAATAAGCAGATGTACACTGAAGCACTTTCACTCTCCATCACTGATGTCACATAATCATAATCAATAGATTATAACAAATACATAAACAACAGTTTGAGGCTTAGGTTCTTCCAGCCAACTACAGAATTAAATACATTTATCTAACAATGACTGAAAATATTGTTAAATCCTCAATACCACCCAGCCTACATGTTTTTCCTCCAACATTATGTCCATGCTTTCCAGGTGTGCTGCGGCAAGGAAACTGCAGCTTCCAAAATGTTTGCATCTCTGCTACTGCTAGACTCTCACACTGTCTGAGGTATCTGTGAATCAGGATTTGTCAAGACATGCCTTGGACACATCCAGGCATTTCAGCCAGCACAGATCATATGGGTTTTGAAGATACAATATCAGTCTAAGCAAAGGTAGCAATATAAAACTTATCATCAGGCATAACTCAGAAGTTGAATATGACTATCTTTTATTGACTTCTACACCATATATACACCCCTTCGTAGTCCATACCAACACAAAACAAAGAAAAAGCAAAATGCTAGTTACACCAGTAGCTGAAATCAGGTTGCTAGGGTAGCACTGCATCTCTTGACATTCAGGCTAGAGTGATATCTTGCACTTCCTCTATCCTGTACCCTGTCACACACTGATAAGATCCAATCAACTTCCTTCTCAGTGACTGAGACACCATGTAATGGCAGCTTTTCGGGTAAATTTAGTTTGTTGCAGACCACACCGAATAGTTTTTGTGAGGTAAAAAAAGAACTATTTATAAGACAAAGTTCACTAAATCTGAAGCCAGGCCACAGAATATGAAATATTGGGCTACTGGGCTTTTAACGCCCATTCATCTGAAAGAAACATATTTATGAAGTATTCTAGAACAAATATACTATAGTCAGTACTTAGCAAAATTCTGCAGTCTAGTCTCCTACATAGACTCATACAGTGTACTCTGACAACATAAGTTAGGAGGAATGTGTTTGGAGGAGTTGAGATGTGAGCTATTGAGCTGAGTTTGCCAGAGAATGGACAGCGAGGCTTCAGTCTGCCAGCAAATTCTAATGATTCAAACAGGCCTTTCACTTAACTGGTTTTCCCTGAACACAAAAAAATTTAAACTAACAAGCGCCCTTTTGGCAAACAGGGACACACAGATCTTTCACTTGAAATTCCTGCATGACAATGGGGAACACCAACGTCAGTGTACAGAAGAGGCTTTCACGTTCCACATCAGCGCTATTCCAGACCTGTAAAGCTTGGTGCCTTTGCCTAAACCAAACTGTTCACTTTCTTTATAAGATATAAGTATGACTTCTCTGAGAGCAGAATAAACAATCATCCTTTTAATTATTACAGAGTGTAAAATTCAACTGTTAATTTGCTACTGAACATATGTTGGTTAGTTGACCTGATTACTTGGTGGTGATGGGATTTCTGAATCCCAGGAATCGCATAGTTTTAAGAAAAAGCTTTGGAAAACCGAACCAGAGAAGGAAGCCATTGAAGACCATCATTTAAGAGCTCACTTAAAATTAACGAACACAATATACGCTGCCTTGACTTAAATGTGTACATGAGGACAGCTGATTGGAAAATACTGTATGAAGGATTTACATCTTTGTGTGATTATGTGTGAAACTGATAAAGAAAAAAAAAACTAAAAAGTCTCCCTGGTAACAACAGACCAACCAATCAGAGACGAGGCTTAACAACTGCACAGGAATCTGACCCCTGTGACATCAGAACAATGCAGCATGCTGGCAACAAGGGCTGAGCTGGCAGGAAGACAAAAACGTTTCACTCCGATTATACTTCCTTGTTTACAGCTGTAAAGTAATGCTTTTCAACTAGACAAAAACATACATGAATTTTGGTTAAGGTGTGATTTTTCAAAGACAAATAAGGAAAAACAGTAGGAAAAGATTATCATTCACTCTGCTACAGATATGAGCTGGCAGAGGAAAAATAGATGAACTATATCACTGATAAAACTGGAGATCAAACTGGGTGATGAGGACTAACTGGACAAGGCAGACAGCCACATATTCAAATATTTATCAAATATACATGCATTCACACAGCCACATACAAAGGTGCACTCACACCCACATACACTCACACGACTACACACACAGACCTCTAGACCAGATTATTAGTGGGTATGACTATGTGGTCTCCTCCAATCATCAAATAGCTGTAATCACTCTCACTTCCTGTGAAGAGTCCTCAAGGGATTTTCACAGCCCCCTGTCTCTCCTTCTGCTGGACCAGTTTTCTGACTGAGAAAAACTGTAAACATGGCATCTTCTGAAGTTACAGAAGTGAGCTAACTCTTCCCGAAGGTCAGGCATTGCCACCAACACCAACAACAAAAAAGGGACAAAGTCAAAGTGCAAGACGACATCCAATTAAATTAGCTTCTTTGTCCATACCAAACAATTAACCTATTTTGGATAAACAGTCATGTTGCTATCCATAGTACACTAAAGCTCATATATGGTCTTAATCTCTGCTGACCCATGGGTTCACACTCTCTCTTCACTATAGCCCAAGTGTTGACCACAATGTCTCTTGTGAGAAACCTACAGCTTTTGCCCTGCTTGAGGCACATGCCAAAATATGTTGAAAAATAAACTTGTCCATAAAATATTTAAAAAAGGAAGAAAAAAAATTGTTTCATTTTTTTTTTTTACAAGCCATCTGGCACTAAGCTAGTTTGAACAAATTCTAGTCTGTAAATGGTACCGGAGGCTCATTGGTCATAAACAAAACAACATAAATCAGGCATTACAGGTGGTGGGTTCGATTCCCAGGAAGGGATCTGCAGTTGTACCGTTCAGCGAGGCTTTAGTAAATATCCAGTTGTATAAGTGGATAGTGTGAAGGAATGTAAGCTGTGCAAGTCAATCTGGATAGGAGTGTCTGTGAAAAGCCTAAACGTAAACAACTCCTCCCTCTCATGGCAAAACTAAGTAGCTCAGCAACTGCAGACCCCTGCTCTCTCTGGTGTGACTACTAGTCTGTAATCTGCCCTCTGATTGGTTAACCTAAGCAGGTGGGTGGAGCCCTACAAGCATAACATGCTTGAATGGCAGATTCAGTTTACAGCTGTTCCATACCAGGGTTGGGCTATCTGTCACAGTGGGAGCAGGAGGAGTGTCTTTCTCTCCACATGAAACATGGACAGCTGGAGGGAGACACCCAATCAGCACAGCAATCATCCCCCACCCAGTCCTACAGCATGGAAATACAAGGCTTTTCTCCCTGTCCCATTTTCCTGTTCTCAGATAATGGGGATTGTTCAACATACATGTCAGTACTAAATGAAGGTACAGCTTTTATGCTTTGCTTACAGATGGCCTTTTGAAAAAGATGTGAAGTTAATGACACAGAGAAAGGTGAATAAGGGTAAAAAGGTAAAAGGTTCATAAACTTACATAACAACATGCAGTCTTTTGACAATTATACAGAAAATATTTTTGTAAAATATTTCATATAGTACTAATTATAATTACAAATATAATTGCATTTTAAAGATTTGGTGCAGCTGTAGTGACATGTTAACTAGAGAAATGTTCTAAGCAACAGCTGAAGAAACAGCTGTAGCCCTGAACCCTTTGTGGTGAGTGTTATACGAACACAGCTTCATGTCACTGCCTGTCTGACTGATTAAATGAACTCCACCCCTAACCTACAGTGCCAGCTTTCTGGTTCATCTGTTCCAGACTACCCAAACAGCACTGAAGCAGCAACTATGGAAACAGGACAAAATAAGCAACTGAAAACAAATGTGACTTAATGCTATCTGGTGAGTGAAGGGGAGGGTGGGGGAGGTTAAGGACCTTACAACATCGTGAGGTTTCACCAGGAGGAGTGGCAGAGAAAAAACCAGCTCTGCAGCATTCAATAGAGTGAAGCATGGACACAGAAAAATAATAATAATAATTCATCCACTGTTTAAGCAGCTTAGCCTGGGTACCATCATATTATACAACACTGTGCACGGGGCTCACAAAACCAAGTTCAGATCTGCAGTGCTGGCAGTGTTGTCAGATGCCTTGGATTTTATTAAAAAATATTCCTCAAATTTGTCAATGTTAAGCATTCCCTAATGCAAATTAAAATCCCCCAATGACTGACTCCTGTACATTTTCACAACATTTCAAACCTTCAACATTTAGAGGGAAAACCCCCTCTGCCAGCACTGGACTAGAAATATTAAGAATGGCGTGAGGCAGCCTGGGGGCAGGCCTTTCAAATAGACCCCTTGTGGTTCAAGACGCACATACCTTGCTGCACGTTTTCTGCAAATAACAGACAATGATATTCAAGGGAGTAAGAACGCAAATGCTGATGCACAGCAATAATCATTAGAGCCCTGACAGAACAAGAAACCTGCTTGAATTTCAGGGTTACATTACATTGCAGAAATTACCAGAGGCACAAATAACCTTCTTGCAGAAATTACATACTATTGCTTGTCTGCTGTTTGCCCACAGGACAAAAGCACAGTTTTGAATGACAGTAGGGTCCCAATATGAATATGACTAAGGGGATCCTATTGACTGCTCTTTGCCACATATAAAAGTGTTGACCATAAAAATGGGACTCAACAAACTGTACATTAATATTTATGTTACATTTCTATAGCAATTATTAATAATGGAGTCTGTTGAAGATCCATGTAAATATAAAGCATTTACAGTGAAGGAAACCTAATAAATACCCATTTAGTTAACATGCCAAGTGGATTGACTTTGATGTGCTCAAAATAGCTGGCAGTAATTGCTCTAACAGCACCATTTGACACAAACTCTGACACAAAACCAGGGATGAGTTTTTATAAACATACATCTTTCTGGAGTGAACAGTTGCTGAGCACACTATTATGTCTTAAAAGTGAGTTTGCTACATCCCCCTTGTGTAAAATTGAGATATCATTCATTTTGTTGAGTGACAAATGAAGGACATGTTCACAGGATTTACAGAATAGCATTATGGTTCAGAGACTGTAGAAGAAAATTTATTGATGTACTGATACACGCATACAAAAACAAACTTGCAAATGCTTTTTTTTTTTTTTACCTGCATCCTCCAGTCCAACCTTTTTGTCTTCTTGACACCCACGATGACAATGAAACTTCTAGGCTTTATCAGATTCATGACATTTTGACCCCACCACCCACATTTCCCTTATGACAGGACCCAATCTAGAGATCATACGAGGTCAAAGTTAACAACTGCAACATAGTTTGATAGAATGACTCTGCATCAGACAGAAAGGAGGATAAGATCCTTGTCTGGGTTTGGTATTCTATGGTGTCAGTGAGTATTCAAGGGTATTATGCTGCAAAGCTATATTGGGAAAGGTTGTTCCATTCAACTTTCATCGGCCATCTGCCAATCACCTGCTCCTTCTTGGATGTACCCTTTAACGCTTACAGTTCAGCAGACCAGCTTGTACAGAGAGTGAGACTGGGGTGTTGTGTGCAAATTAAGCCTCATTTGCACATTTATATCAGACTGGCAGTGAAACATGTCTAGCTCAAGTCAGACTTGGTGTGGGCTAGGAAAGTTTGAGGCCCTTTTAGTTTCACCAGCTACATGCCTTTCAAACAGTCACCTAATACTAACACCACAGACGCAGTTACTCAGCACAGAGGTACAGACACCAGAAACAAAACTTACACAACAGCCAAGTTACAAAACACACTAGCAGATAAATTAAGTCATGTGACTACTGCAAACTATTCAGCCCACAGCCCAGTCATGTGGACAATGAGATGAGGCACAAAACAGACTCATTTCTTTGGAATTAAGTCAAAGAAGAAATTGGGAATGTCTGTTTCCAGAGAGGCCTGAGCAGTGTATGTGAAACAGGCTGCTCCTCTTGAAAAAAGCTGTCTGGAGGAGTCACAGAGCACAAAAACCAGAGGAATGTACATTAGTATTGACTGTGTTCGGTTGAGCTCAGATCACACCAAGGCGTGTTCGCAACTGACTCAAATGACTGGTAACAACCACCGTGCAGTTGACATTCTTTTGCACTCAACAAAACCCTTGATGAAAAAAGTCATTTCTGCTGGAATGTTAAGCCTCCCCCGAATGCTATGAAAACAAAAAACACTTCACACACAGGACAGAAGGAGGCCTTATGCTTAAAAGAGATGGATAGCACTTTTTTTAATCACACCAGTTTGTCTTTAGGGGGTAAGGAGGCTACAACATAAAATAGTCTGCAAAGAGGGGTATCCATGACCACCATATATAGCTATAGTATCAGAGGAACTGCATAATGATTATTGAACTAGTGGTAATCACTGCTGATATGTAAAAGTGTTTGTACACAACAGGAAAAAAGGACATGAAAATGGGTGGGGTAGGAACAGCAGGGTTGTGGTTCAACTGTTAAAACAGCAATTGTTGTATCCTGTACAGAAAAACATTAAAGAATTCGGGAAATTCATGCTTATTATTTGTTACAACACAACAGAGTCAAACTGTAAGTTGCTATTTCAGAATATTTCAAAGAAAATGTAAATCTGTGAGATATTACAGACAGTATGGGTGGGTGTGTCACTTTTAGTGAGACTGCAGCTTCTGGACCCCAAAAAAGGAAGGAGCAGACATGTGATATAAGTGATAAGGGCTGTATATGAGAAGGTGTAGGTCACACATACAAAGCCACAGTGCCTTGATGGAGGGCTCTCCCTCTAGTCAACAAAAGCAGCAGAAGGGAAAGCAAAAACAAAGTATATATGAATAAACGTGGGTTAACATTTTCCAAAACCAGAGGGAATGGGGCAGTGGAGAAATCTAATCAAGAGTCATAAAACATAACAAGACCTGAAAGAACGCGTGCCCCTGCTCCCCACCCCTCTTTCACACAACGTTCTTTTCATGTGGTACAAAATAAAACAGAGCTGCCTGCCTGCTTGACTGCCCGCCTCACTTTGTGCTCTCAGCAGAATAGGAACAGGTCTGATGAAACTATGATGAAAAAGATCATTGCAGATGCATAACTACGTCTTAGGCCTCATCTTCCACCAGGGGAAAGTTTGAAGTGAGAGGGAAAAAAAGCTGCATGGAAATTCTTTCAGTGACTTTATTAACTTTCAGACAATTCTACATTTAACTCTCTTGTGCCCAGCATCTAGTGATTTAATAAAAGAAACGGTATTGTGGAATCATAGGAAACTTTGCTCCAGTAATTCCTGCAGTCCCGATAAGAGAAAATAACTATGGGTTTTGGGACTGGACCAATGTTGAGGTGGACCTCAGCTGTCATTCTAGATCTATCTTTAGCCCAGCTTGCTGGACAACTGCAGAAACATTTGATGGATAGGGGTAAAGTTCTTCTGCTTCACCCCACAACTCTTGCTCTTCTTGGTCCCTTGGCTAATGACAATTGTGAGCAAAAGTCTCATTTATGATTTAGAACATATCTTCAATACAAAAAAAATGGTAGGTTGCAAATAGTCCTCATTTCATTGACATTCCCAACAAAGTTGGGGCGTTGTTGTCCAAGTGAAAGTATCATGCTATATACTGTTCAGATGTATCAGTGGGTCTGATACATCACTGGTGCTATATCAGACCCACTGATATATCTGAATACACTGATGTTCTTGAACATTATGTTTACCATTTCTTTGTTACTGCGGTTGGTGTTTTAGCCTCTCCTTTTTAGACACCTGACAAACCACTATCAAGGCACCTAACAGCTCGAACTGTGAAACACAGTACAAAAAACGTGTGATACTAGCTTTAGTCAACACAAAGCTAAAGTATCACTGGTGTCAATTATTAAAACATGGCAGCTGCTTATTTTTCCATCTCTCTGAGCTACACCAGCTTCTGAAGCTCATGCTAACATTAACATGAGGTCTGGTGTTATGGTTCATAATGTGAAAGTGAGGGAGATGGGTGGTGACAAATGACACTCGACAGGTGACCCAACCAACAGGCACCGCTAAACTGTGGCTGCTAGCGCAGATGGTTGGTGATGAGCAGCACAACCAATAAGCACAAAGCTTCCACCACTACGCCGCCTATAGGACTGGCGGCCCTAGGCTGCACGCTGCGCTGGGCCATCTGGACTGATCAGCTGGCCCAATTTTTATGCCGACATCAAAAATTCTAGAGGGAAACAACCTGTGTGAGAACAGGAGCCATATCATTTTACATGTTTTAATGTTATTTTTGTTTACATTACAGTGTTGTGCAACACAATTCATCAATGACATTGATGTCTGATGACATTAATGGTTATTTACAGCACTGTACATATCCCATTTGCATTTATCTTCCTCTTTTGTCTGTTACACATTTATATAACTTTGACTGGATAAAATGTCACCTGTTTGCACTCGTAACAGTATTTTATTTTCATTACTTTGCTATATTCATGTTACACCATTGCTATAAGACTAAATCACCTCACAGTCTAATACCATTTTTTGTAATAATATTTCTTCTTACTCACAGATAGCCAAGCCTCCCTCTACATGAATATTCGTAACAGTATTTTATTTTCATTACTTTGCTATATTCATGTTACACCATTGCTATAAGACTAAATCACCTCACAGTCTAATACCATTTTTTGTAATAATATTTCTTCTTACTCACAGACAGCCAAGCCTCCCTCTACATGAATATTAGCTAACCAGTGCTATTTGCCAATACTGAGTTGACCTTTACTTGCATAATTATGAATACTGGATTTGAATGAAATGAATTATCAAGAATGGAGTTGAAATATATTTTAATGCCTATGGTTATCTTTCAGAAAATGAGGGCAGATATCACCACACTGCCACCAGAACTGGATGCTGGCACAGGGGCTCTGTCTGCTTTATAGTCTCAGCTTGCCGTTTCCGCTGTTATACAAAGTAATAATCTGCGGAAACAGTCACACAACAAAGTTTGCCATCAGGACTGAGACAGCCCTGCATCTAAATGGACTTTCTGGTGCAGTGCCCAATTATGAATTAGAAACGAAGATTCCCCAAATCCATTACACAGCATTAAAGAGGGAAAAAGTTACAAAACTATAATGACAATTGCCATGCAGTTGAGAATCTCTGATGGAAACAAAAAAAACATTTTACTGTGGTTGGAGTATGGCACAACTGCTGCCATTCAGATAGTACATAATTTGCTCCAAAAACAGCTGTGGGGGCTGTGTGATGCTGGCAAGCTACAAGGTAAAAGTAAAATGTGTAAATACTTTCAGACTGATATTCTCTCTTTGCTTACCCTGCTGGCAGTCAGCTGTAACAGTTTCAAAGCGGATATTTCAAAATAAAGTTAAAGGGCCCCTGGGAGGGTTCAATATCACAGAGACCCCAGGAAACTTTTTGATTTTGCCAAGCCCTGTGAAGATTGCTGACTCAACACTTCAATTTATGCAACACCTTCTCTCTTAAACAAAAGCCAGTGTGATATTTCTTATTTATAACTATTGTCAATTTAAACTGTATGCACTCTACATTGCCTCCTGGCGAGGACACCCCTGCAAAAGAGATTCTTTTCAATTTACCTTCTTAGATTAGTAAAATAGAGGATTAATAAAAACATGTAATAATAACTCTATATAATAATAAAGGATATAGTTATGGTTAGTCTAATCTTACATCTAACTGTAAGTCGCTTTGGATAAAAGCATCAGCTAAACGACTGTAATGTAATATAACAATAACTCTTTAAAAAACTTAAAAGATACTTTGAGCACCAGGTGTATCACAATGCTCCACAATCCTTCCATTGTAAAAAGGCCTACATGCAGCAAAGTTTCTTCTGTCCAGCAGAGACGACATTCATGCAGGTGTTGGCACCTCAGCATAGCTTCTCTGGGCTATTCCCAAGAGGTGTTTTCTCATCGACATGCTAAACAATTCTGAGCATGACTGGCTGCATTTGAAATTCTGTTTTAATCGTTTTAATCCTGTGGTGTGTAGCTGGCTCTGACGGTCACATAAACAGTGAAACAGACTGTATTTTCTCCTCTCTAATCCCTCATAAATCCATTTTCCAGCCCATTTAGGCCTCAGTGCTTATTTTCTGCCCTTGAGATTCATGGTAGCTGCCTTATTGCTGACATCAAGGTCTTGAGTATGTGGTAATAGTAACAATTATAATGTCACTGTTGTATTTTTTCTTTCTTTTTTCCAAAATTTTAGCAGTGATTGGGCTCCCTTGTGGAAACTCTCTATGACCCCTTAGGTCACAAACAAGATTTTTTGGTTTTTGGGGGGCAAGGTGGTAATGAAGGTGGCATGGCACATGTTACCTTTAATAATTTCACCACTCTGTTTATTGTCCCATGGTTCTTCTATGTGAAGAGATCAGAAGTCAAGGCCTACTAAAATTGTAAGCATGTAGGATATGTACTTGAGACAGGCATACCATTGCCTCTTGAGAATGTTTTCAATCCCAACAGAATCTTTGAGAGTAATTGCCATTTCATTCATGAAAAATGTTGCCAAGCCTAACTTAGCTTTTTGGCAGCCAACAGGAGAAAAATTACGGGAAAACGTTAAACAATTAATTTTTCCAAAATAAACTATCAATGTTTTCAGTGAAATCTGTTAATGTTTTCTAAGTTTAGATGTCAGGCAGAAAGAGCGTTTTTAATGCGTGAAATATAAAAAATAAAATTTTTCGTTGGGCTCGGCGCAGATGGATGATTTGCTGCCAGACTGCTGTTAGTACAGGACATCCCGGAGCCCACATTGCATTCCTCATAACTTCGTCAGGCACCTTAGAGAATTCCGCCGCCACAACAGACATCCTACGCCATCGTCTTTGTTACACGGCTTATAATATGGATACCAAATCAAAAGTCATGTTTAGTAAAGCTGTTTATTGGACAACACGACTGATTACCTAATAATTCTCTCATAGAATCAGTGGTTACTGAAAGACAAGAAGCCACGTTGTTTTTTTTTTTTTTTGTGTTTTTTTAAAAATAACAAAAAATATATATATATACACAAGCCATCAACCAACACTTGCAAAATAGAATGTTTTGTCAGAAATAATACGTGCTGTTCTACAGACAACAAAAATCACTGCACAGAATCATACTCATATGCAATAAAATAACCACATTATTTCACACATTAATACACCAAGTATTATAAATTACAGAATAAACCCTTAAATAATGATTATGGCATACACAGTCTGTTTTATTTTCAGATTTAGTCATGTGTAATGTTAAAGTCTGAAGATGCGCTTCATTCCGCCCCCCAAGAGAGAGAGAGAACACACCTGTTTGAGGTGGAAGTGCGATCTGTTTTTTATTACTCTTACCCAACCAAAGCGGAAATTCACAATTCAGCGTAGTCTATCTGTGATACCGATAATCAGCGTAAGCAAATGCAACATGTTTTTAGGCAAGAACTGTCCAATTGTAAAAGCAAACGGGAATTGTTACTAAACATGACTTGGTTTGTTAAACACATTAGTTTAGTGACAACTCTCATGAAGAAAGAAACCCAATCAATTCAGTGGAAATATTAAAAATGTTTTAAAACTATCACTGAAATAAACAACGTACTAAAAAACGTACATACTTCATGATGGATGCTAACAAAGAAAAGCTTATCGACTCTTTCTGTTGTATTGCTAAAATGCTAAAACGTTGGCTCCGAGCTGCTTTGTCCAACAACTGATCGACTTCATTAAGAATAATGAAAAGGCCAAACTTATTCTGAACACATCAACATGTCCAAAGGAAAAGGTGTAGTGGCGTACACATACATTTTATATGAACTTGATCAGGCTACACATAACTTGACTGGGTCTTAACAGAAAAGGCGACGATGGATAACGAGCACAAAGGAAGCTAAAAAATGTGAAAATATCGACAAAAATAACGCGTCAACTTACCTTTATACTGCACAGAATTGGCTACTTTTATTTTTACAGTTCCAGAAATTGACTCGCCAGGGTTGTAGACCAGTTTATTGTTGGTCAAAGTGATATCGAATTCCAGGAGCTTTCCCATGTTGTCTCTCCGACAGCGTACTACACTGCCGGCTATTGAAACGCTGTCCTTCCTGCCAAGCACTGTTGTCCCACCTGCGGCTCATTCTACTGCGATCCAGTGAAGATGGGAGTGACGTCACATGGTGCTGCTCGATGGTTTTCTGATAATTTTTCGTTTCCTACACTACCCGTATCTCTGTTATATCAACCGCAACAAGCATCGCAGATTGTATTCTTTAATCACTTTTTACGATGCGTATATGCTGCAACGTTTGTTCCTTATACAGTTTAAAAACATTTTTGAAGCGCTTTAATGACATGTAGCCTACGATAATAAAGCGAAAAATATCATGCAGAAATAGATAATTAATTTAGAACCCTCCAAATGTTTACAGTTAATTGACCTGATAGCTGGCTATAGCTATAAGAAAAAATGTTTGTTCTCTTATGTTCGCAACACTGCCACTTTTGTCCATTTTAAGCTTATGTGACAACAATATAAACCAGTACTATTCATGGGTTTAATAATTGACTGTGTATAGTATGTACACAGGATCTGGTTTATAAATATTTAGCGCTATGTCTGTAGCTATGTCATAATAAATATGTCATAATATGCACATACCCTTGGATAAAACTCCGAGCCTTTTATGTTTTTTTGCTTTATTTAATTTTTAATACTTTGCTTTTGACTTTATATCCCCTTGTTAGAAAAGGTTTCCAGATGTCCTTATGATGAGAACAGCCAGTCGAATGAGACTCAAGGTATTTCAGACTCAGAGTCGTTGGAACTGTTGAATGGACGGAGATGGCATTGCCGAAAATAGAATCCATGTCCTAAGTCTCCTATTTCCCAGGGACACTATTTGCTGATATCAGCAGCTTATCCGCTCAAAGAGACTGTTTATGCAGCTCATATTCAATAAAATGGTGACGAAGACCGGTGGAGGAATGTTATGTCCAGCAGTTCCTCTTTCAGTCAAGTCTGAACCAAAATTGTGCTCATCCGCAGGACTTGTTGAAAGTCTCCTCAGTGACCGTCTGTGACTGAATATAGGACAACCGTCGCGTGCTTGTACTTACGCCATGACTGGTGAAGAATCGCTCCAGATAATTCCTGCAATGAAAAAAAGGCTATCAAAGAGCCCAACAGCCTTAAACACAAACCTCGCTGTAGGCCAACAGTCTCAGACTGTTTGTTCAACTGTATTTGCGGTTAAGTGTTGCACATTTGTACATTTGGTACATCAGGTAGGTACATCCGTCCCAAAGTCAGAGACCTCCTTGCCATCAGTTTTACTTGTCTTGAACATCCTTTATTGCCATTTCCCAAAAGATTTCAAATCGTTTCTTTGAATTAAATTGGCTTTCTTTCATTGGTTAATTTAAAATAGACCTAAAAGGCAATCTTGTTTTCTCACCCGCGCGTGCCGGAAATTTACTCGTGTAGATGTGTGTTGAACAATGATTAAGTTGTAACATTAAACTTTTGGTGGTGAAATATCCATCTGTTTCCGTAATATCTCTTAAACATAAAAATAATTTTCTTACAAGTAAACCAACAATACTCAAATTCAGTCGTTAAGTGTTTTCTCGCGTTGACTTCTATTCCTCACTCCAAAAAGAGCTTCATTAGATATCCCCTTTGATGAAGCAAGTAGAAACAATGAACAAACTAAATTTACACCGCCATCTACTGGTATAAAACACATTTCTGATGACACGGTGTGGTCAACAATCTTTCTGACACAAACTTTATTTGAAAAGATTCGCAACTTGTTGCCCCTCAAAAATATTTTTTTATTGAATTTAATTATGTAAATGATTTACTTGGTTTCAGACAAAAAAGACAAACTCAAAAAAAGACAAAAACTTGATGGAAAGGATTTAAATTGATGGGTGATTATCTTGAATAACCAGGCGCTCCTAGCGACATCTGCTGGTTGAAGCCATCGCTAGAGCCCGGTGATGACCAGGATCGAGTTGACGCACATGATCTGTTTAAGACAATAACAACATATATTGTTCAGAATATGAGTATATACTGTTTTATTTTTCCTATATATACTCATGGGGAAAATAAACCAGTCATTTTATTTCAATAATGAATAGAATTGTGTTGGTGCAAGAAGAGCAAAGTCTGTAGATATTTGCTAAATGAGTCTCATTCTATGCATTCTCTGTATACAGATCGATTTTTCCATGCTTTGTGCTGAAGTTATGTGACATTTAAGGAGTGAAACAGTGAGGTTGTGATACCAACCACAGACTCGTGGGCATTTCAATTGTTTGGGCTTGTGGGCCACTTATGCTTCCTCTAGCAGAAACAGACAAAAGCAGCATAGAAGTGTTAATTGACTTCTAATTACTCAGTTTATTTAGTTATGCTCTGAAAACCCCTTTGCTGTGCACCCTTCCTCTTTCTTTTCCCCTGCCAACTGCTGTTCTTTTGGGAAGAAATCTCAGTATACTTGGGGGTCTGTGCTCCAGAACTCTTTCTTTATACTTTTAACCCCTACCCTTGATCCTGTGTTTACCTTGAGGTTTTATAACTTGTACCACACCTGAAACTGTTTTGTAATCATAATAACTTCTAAAGGGAATTACATATGAAATAATCAATCTTATTCAGAGCAAAGGCATCAATTGTGCCTGCATTAAATTTTCTATAAATTAAATACAATATAAAAGGGAAATAACTGGATGTTTTAAAATGAAAGTGCAATGCAATACAAGTAGTTTGCCAAGGAAACATTATAAACAAAAACAATGACGTTTGATGATGAATGATGAATAAGGAAAAATAGCCTTGTGTCAGCACAGGCTGGTTATTTCTAGGTCTTCATAAGTGTAGCACAGGTAGCATGTGTGATGAAGATACCATTTCTTTGATGGTGCCTGTCTAGAAATGGTAACATGTTTCACTCTATTCAAGTGTCACAATACTCTCACAGGAAATATCTCACAGTAGTGTACTTCCCATAAAATGTGAGAACATTCCATTTGTATTACAGGAACACTCAAAAATAATTCAGTCAAGGCTTCAGGGCACCTCATCCTCCTAAGGTACTGTGTCTAAGTGTGGATGGGTCCACAGTGATGCAATGGGGCTTTTTGCTCCTTGCCCCTACATGCAGAATTGCCAGACTGGGATTTTGGTCAACAGAAAGTGAAACAAATTCTCAGTTGCATTGAGGTCAGATGATTGACTTGGCCAGTCAGGAACATTCCATTTTTGTCCCTAAATAATTCTGTGGTTGCTATCAATGCATGTTTAGAGCCATTGTCCTTCTGCATGATTAAACATTATCCCATGAATGTTGATTCATTTGCTTGAATCTGATCAGACTATATGTTCCTGCACATTGCCTGCTGCTGCTGTCAGCAGTAACATCATATTAAACAACAAACCAATCAGTTGATCTGGAGAGACATAGTACTATGAGAGACAACAGTAGCAGTCTCTAAAAATGCAAATATCACAATTAGAATCAAGTCTAGACTTTTTGCTAGCTCATTTAAGCCTGCAGTATCATAGAAACTAAATACTTTTTCAAGACACATTTGAGAAGTGAACTGTCCAAGTATTTTTGTTCCCCTAAATTTTGGGGACCATGTGTAAAAAGGGATAAAAATGTGTCACTGCACAAATACTTATGGACTGCACTGCATATCATTCAGTACACAGACAATAGATAATAGACTTGAGCCAGCAGACACAGTGGTGCAAAGATAAATTAATCTACTGCATTAGTTAAAACAATGCAAAATAGTAAAAATGTTAAAAACAACAAACAGACAAGTTAATGCTATTTATCTGGCTGGTTTTAAGTGTGGGAATCAAGCTTACAATGATTCCAGTTAAATGGCATCACGCAATATTGGAAGACTGTTGTGGAGCTAACTTGAACACAACCCAAAAATTAGCAGGGAAAGCAACATGCTCTTAGTCATCTATATGACGTGTAATCACACAGTGGTTTGACTCAGACCACAACCACTTAGAAGTTTCCAATCATCTTTCTGCTTTCCCTTGCTAAGCTCTTTAAAATAAAAAATACAGTTGAATGTGCTTGAATGTATTAATGCAGTATCTGTATGTGAACTGAAACAGTATTATTCAGTGTTTCATTACTCCAGTCTTGGGAGCACACGCATGTGCACTAGGGATGCAGTATTTATTGTATGTACATACAGTAGTGTACATCCACTTAACATTGTCACCTACAAGTGAAATACATACTGTCTGAGCTGCTTGTATGGTTTTCACAGGAAATACAGTGTAAGCAGATCATATGAAGCAGATCATAAAATACAGAATACAGCATTATGTGCAAGCATACAGAGCTTCCCTTTCAGTGAATCAGTGAATAGGCTGGTATTATTTCCTCAATAGTCAATATGCATGTTTTATTGGTTGTTATTGTTTTTTTATTGGTTTGTTTGAGTCAGGCCCCAAATAATGCCACAAGATCATTTTTGAGTGAGGAATTAAAAACAGCATAATACATTTTATTATATGGGCTATTTAGTGGGATAATGCTGAAATAATGTTTTACCTCAAGCAGCAAACACACATACACACACAGACCATAGCTCATGAGCTTAAACCTTTAAATGCCCAGCCCTCTCTGAGTTCTTTAAATAAAAATGAAGTTGAAAGTGCTTGACTCTATAAATGGAAATTTGGTTAACACCTCAGCAGCATCCCATGTGAACTGAAACTTTAAAGTCAGTATCATTCAGAGTTTTGCAACTTCCCACCTGTCTTGGAAGCCCATGCATGCACACTGGATCGTTTACAGTATTTACTGGAAATATATAAAAACATCAGAGTGGTACAGAAAGTTTAGACACGAATGACAGCCTGTCACTTGAAACTTGCATAAACACCTTCTGAGATCCTTGCAAGTATGGTTTTCACAGGAAAAGAGAACATTAGATGTGAAATCTATATGAAATACAGTATCTTATACTGTAATGTTTTAGTTCATGCAGCACATATATACCCACACATGTACACATATACAAATACAATTACAAATATTAATACAAGTGCAAAACAGGTGGAAAATTAACTGGGTTAATTGAGATTATGCATCTACTGCAAGGGATACAGTGGCAGCATCCCCATCTGAGATTCAAATCTGCCACCTTCCAGCTGCAATCATAACGCCTTACACACAACAGCTGAACATTCAGGAAGGCTGTTGTTTGGCTGCTGTGTGGGTACATTGGGGTTTTATTGTCTCCTTTGCCTCTTGGGGCACAGTGCTTCTGTAGGCATTAGCAGAATTAAAGAATGAGATTCACATTTTCATTGATTGAAAGCAGACCAATGATTTTGGCATATGATGCATACACTTTATAAACAAAATAATGCTGCTATGGGTTGACTGTCACAGAAAATTTAAAAGCAAAGTGCTTTGTTAATTCCAGAGAACTTAGAGCTCTCCTTTGAAGCACTGAAACAAGGTGGTACAAGAAACAAACACTTAATGGGAACAATAATGTTCTATTCAAAGGGGTTTACTGGCCACCATTAACACTGGTACAATTGGGATTTAATACCAGGCATGGGGTACATACACACACTAAAACAATTTCTTAGTTTCCAAGTTTTGAGCTGTTGTTAACAGAAGCAGGCCATTGCCACACATGTAGCAGGTGTTACACATGTCAACGACTGGAGGTGGATGCTGTTTCTTTATCCAAGGTGGTTGATTGCATAACCTGGGTGGTCACATTCTGACAGTCTAGTCCATTCTGAGCATGAGTCTCTTGAAATGTAAGTCCAAACCGTCTGACTGAGTGGCGCATGGCCTTGGTGAAAGATGGAGAACCAAAACAGTAGAGCAAAGGATCGAAACAGCAGTTGGAGCAGGCCAGGATCCAGGAGACATAGTATCCTGTCTCCACCCTCAGGAGAAGCCCACACTGCTCTGGGTAGAACTTCTTGACCACCACACCCATAGTCCGAGTGGCATTAAGTGGTGCAAAACATACAGCAAATATCAGCAGGCAGAGGGCCACCATCTTGAGTGACTTGGCTTTGATTGCTTGCCCCTTGTTGGAGTTGCTCTTGATGCGAGACACAGAAGTGGCCAGGCGGCAGTAGAAGACTGCTGCTATCGAAAAGGGTGGTAGGAAAGCGAGGAAGAGCAGGATGAAGTTGATTATGAAGTAAACATTAATGTACTCTCCCTGGTGAATGCTGAGGCACTGGGTGTGGTTGCCAACCTTACTTGTGCCCAAGAGGCCAAAGCAGGATGCCCCAAGTACCAACAGGAGGAGCCAAGTGGCTCCACACAGCTTGCGAACAAATGCCACACGTTTCATGGCAGAGGGCCTGTTGTGGCGGACCACAGCCACATAGCGATGGATGCTGATGAGCGTGAGGAACAGGATGCTGCCATAGAAATGAATGCTGAGGAGGGCAATCTTCAGCTGGCACAGGAAACGTCCAAAGGGCCAGCAGTTGCCCATGGCAAAATACATGGCCATGACTGGAGTAGTAGGGGTGACAATAGAATCACTCAGGGCCAGGTGAAACTGCAGGGTGGTACCAGGGCCCCATTTTGGCATCCGGAACCAGAAAACCCATAGACTGAAGCAGTTGAGCAGAGTTCCACCAGCAAAGAGTAGGAAAAGGAAGAAGGAGATGGTGATGTGCTGGGAGTCTGGCTCACAGGACTCTGAAAGGGTGCAGTTGATGGTCAGGGTAGAGGAAACCATCATGTCATCAATCTTCAGGATACTGTTGGATTTAAGAGGAAGACATGAAAGACCTAAATACTATTGTGACAAAGAAGACAAACATTTTTTAAAGCTGATGCAGACTGCAGGATGTGGGGATAGTTCTCAGAGAGCCACAGAAAACATCACTGCTCTGGAAACAATTGTGTTACTTCATGTTTCATTGTGTATTTTGCAGTACATTTTTGGTTACCTGCTCTACATACTGTTACATTCTGTTAAATTATGCAACACATTGAAACGCTGGCCAAAAACCAAAAGGAGGCTCATGCACAACACATGTATATACGTTTGTGTATATAGCCATAGTGATGTCAACATAAATCTCACCAACAGTTTAAGGAAGTGCTAATTTATTGTATTACATTTTCATCAAAATGCAGAATGCATGCACAGACATACCATTTAAGTTCCTTTACAGTTGCCTTTTATGAAATAATTTCTAAAACCATTGCTGTTATATCAGGAGTGAGGCAGGTTGCAAGTTGTGGTCAAATGTTGATTGAAATACAGAAAAACTATCTTCAGTACAGAGAAACAGAATTTATTCAACTTCAGCTAGGAGCAAAATGGTTAAGGTCTGTATTCTTTGACATAAACACGTTTTTTACCTTGCAAACAATCATATAAAATAATTCAAAAAACATCCTAGCATAAATGGAGCATAAGTATTTTTAGTCAGACAGTTAAGGGGCTGTTTGGTTTGGTGGATCAAACATATCAAACCATATCAGCGGAGGCTTGCTGATTCCAGCCAAACACATGAATGGGTGATGTGAAATTTTTTTTTGTCTGTTTTCATACATTCAATATTATGTAATTTGAATCTGTGTCTTTTTCTGTTCAAAAATGAGCAGTCTAGTTACTTGCAATGCTCTGACAAATGTTGGAAATTGTCAGTGGGCTAATAAAGCACATTGGTAATTAATGAAAAATGCAGTGTCCTTCCAATTGCATTAATGAAGAATATGATTACATTTAGAAAATGTATAAAGAAAAACTTCAAAGCAGGTTTTAGATTTTTATCTATGTACATGTTTGTACATTTCAGAGCAAAAACATTCCAAACTTGCAAGAAAGAAGGCCAGAGTAATTATTTTAGCAGTTAATTTAGTGATTAAGCATTGAAGCTCAAAAAGATAACAGTTGAAAAATTGTAAAGTAAATATTATTGAACTCAAAGAAACAGCAAGGGTTTTATCTTCCTTGTGCCCACTGAAAACTATACATAATGTCAAAATCTGGTGTGTGTGTGTGTGTGTGTGTGTGTATATATATATATATATGTTCTTCATGTTCATTTATATACACTTACCTACCAGAATGTAGGGTGGGTTGTGGTCCTGCGTTCCACAGTAGATTGGTGTAATGAGGCTCTTAGAAGAGCTTAAGACTTCTTACCACCTGCAAGACAGGCTCTTGACTGTGAAGCTCATTGTCTGTTCACCGCCTACCAACCATAACATAATGAAGTAGGACATGGGACTTTCCGAGTGTTACATACAGCTAGCTCACACAGTGTGTTGCTTCACTTCTGAAAAATTAAAAGCTGGCAAGATGTTTCATTTCCTTTATTTGCCTGCTAAATGCTCTTTACCAGTGAGACTTAAGCACGCTTCCTCCAAAAATTTTCTTCTAATAAAAACTGTATTGCTATTACTGAAGGGACACAATAGCAGCATTCCCATCTTGGATGCACATCCGCAACCTGCATTTACAATCACTGTATTATCAGCATTGGGTAAAACCGGTTTTCTGGGCACATTTTAATTGATCCCTTGTGAACAAGATGTTTAGGGACCCCCTCTTTGTGTAGTGTGGCACAGTGGCAGGTGTGGCCACTGAGCTAGTTGGTGAGTGTAAGTACAATCGCTGAAAAATGTAAACCAAAAATGGCCAAAGGATTTTTATTTATCCCTTTTGGGGGACAAAAGGACCAAGAACATTTACAAAACAGGATTACACACCAAAAGAGCACAGCCATCCACAAACTCAAAGTGCTAAACCCAAAAAGTCCTGTTCAGCCTCTCAGGCTGTGCTGAAATAGAAGGCCTAAGTGAAGGCAAGTGTTCACAGCTGAGTTGATTAGAAATCACTCGCAGGTGAGCCTGCCTGTTAGCGAGGCCACTGCTGTTGCAGCTCTGGTCAACTCTCCAGGCTGAGGGAGGAAACCAGGAGACTGACAGCAGTTCAAGAGGGAGGGGCAGAGGAGCTTTGTAGCAATACAGTTAGTCGTATATAGATATTGGCTAATAAAAGTACAAATGAGCGAGCAAGCTAGATAGTCAATTATGATGGTGCAGCACTGACTCAGTCTAATTCAGTTTCTTGAAGCAAAGCCTTTTATAGTGACTAATATTAAGTTCAAGCCAATTCACTTGCAGAGCAGAGGGCATCAGTTCCAATTGATGCTTTCCAACAATGCAAGCTAACATTAGCCTGTAGATCACTTCACCTATCTGCATAGCTAATGAATGTTAGTTGCATACCTTATCTTTGCTTATATGGAGGCCTGTAACAACCCAACATTATCTAGGTAGTCTCTTTGTCAGTAAAGAAGCTGGGCACTTGTACTTTCATTTCTTAACTAGCTAGATAGCAAGCAGTATCTATGGAGCTGGTTAATGTTAGCTACAAGCTGGCAAGATAGTTAGGATGAAGGAATCGGGTTTGCTAGCTTATGTCAGACACAACAAACATTTTCTAAATATAAAAACAATTTAAACAGCTTTTTCTATAGGAATTTTGGCTGAAATTGACAGCAGCTCCAAAGAATGACTGCTCTTTGAAGAAGCTGTAGCCAAGATGCCTGCAGCCACAAACCAGTACACACTGTGCATACCATTAGGGCTGGAAGTTTTTTAACCTTTAATTATCAGAGTTTGAAATTTAACTGCATTTTACCATTTCTAGCTATGAAAATTAAATGATGGCTTAAATAATGGCTTTTTGACACCTGATTAGTTGTTACTGCATCCAAGTATAAATATGGAGAAAAAATGACATTCAACATTAACATTCTAATTAACTTTAGCACTCAACAAAACTTTTCCTAAAAGAGTTTCACCCATTCCATTAGCATTAACATCTAAGGACCATAATATCAAATCCTGCAGTTGCCCATGTTCATACACCTTCTATGAGTGCATTACAAAGTACTGGAATGGACACCATACTCTTCAACAACTAGAATTTGTTGTAGACCTCAAAGACTAGAGGTGGACACTTCAATATCAAGGATTGTGGTGGGGACAGACTGAATGGCTATATTTTGATTGTTTGTCTCATTCTTCACTCCAGTCTCTTCAAATTTGAATCCAAACCCCCTGAAGGAGCGGTACACGGCCTTGGTGAAGTCTGGGGATCCAAAAAAGTAGAGCAAAGGATCGAAACAGCAGTTGGAGCAGGCCAGGATCCAGGAGACATAGTATCCTGTCTCCACCCTCAGGAGAAGCCCACACTGCTCTGGGTAGAACTTCTTGACCACCACACCCATAGTCCGAGTGGCATTAAGTGGTGCAAAGCATACAGCAAATATCAGCAGACAGAGGGCCACCATCTTGAGTGACTTGGCTTTGATTGCTTGCCCCTTGTTGGAGTTGCTCTTGATGCGAGACACAGAAGTGGCCAGGCGGCAGTAGAAGACTGCTGCTATCGAAAAGGGTACCAGGAAAGAGGGTAAGAGAACAAAGCTGATGATGGAATAAACCTCAACGTACTCTCTCTGGTGAATGCTGGCACACTGGGTCCGGTTGCCTACCTGGCTGGTGCCGAGGAAGACAAAGCAAGATGCCCCTTCTGCCAGCAGGAGCAGCCAAATTGCTCCACACAGCTTGCGAACAAATGCCACACGTTTCATGGCAGAGGGCCTGTTGTAGCGCACCACAGCCACATAGCGATGGATGCTGATGAGCGTGAGGAACAGGATGCTGCCAAAGAAATGCATGCTGAGGAGAGCGATCTTCAGCTGGCACAGGAAATGCCCAAAGCGCCATACACTGCCCATAGCAATATATGTGGCCATGAGAGGGGTGGCAGGGGTGACGATGGCATCGCTCAGGGCCAGGTGGAACTGCAGGGTGGCACCAGGAGACCAGTTTCGCATGCGGAACCAGAAGACCCACAGACTGAAGCAGCTGAGCACAAACCCACCCAGGAAGAGTAGCCAGAGGAACACAGAGATAGAGATGTGCTGGGCCTCTGGCTCACAGGATTTCAGGAAGCTACTGTTGAAGGGAGAAACGGCGCCATTCATCTTGACTTAGGAAGACGATGGATATACTTGGTTACCTTAATGGAAAAGGGCAATAGAAATTAAAATGAGGTGTTGGATCCCAATGCAGTGATGTTTTGTCTGAGTGGGTTAAGATGTATTTCCCCTTGGCCTCGTTCACTGTATAATCCTAAATTTGTACACCACAATAGCTGTTGCTTTTACTTTCAGGCTTGAAAGAGGAACAAAAACCCATGATTCCACAACCTCGTACTGGAGAATGTCTGAGTAAAGATAATAGCATGTCTTATACTAAACAGTTTTTTTCTAGACATATATTTTACATCTACAAGACTGCATTGGTTCTTAATAAACACTTATGAGACACCAAATAGCTGATACTGCTAATGCACTGTGTTTAAGTGTTGTGCCAAACTTGACTGTTTGACAAAGGATATTTCAGTGATAAGATGCTGTTGTGGCATTTATGCCATGTCTAACTGTAGCTATTTGTTGCCAATTTAAATGTTACTTGGAAATAGATTTTCTAAAAATGTCACAGTTAAGATGGGTGAACCAGTTAGTTGAGTGATTTTTTCAGAATGTACTAATATGTAATATTGTTATAACTAACCACAGACAAAAAATATTTGCAGTAATAAATTATCTGCAGTATCAGCACTTGACCAACAGCATGACCAATATAAATAAATGACATGCTATACAACAATTTAATGTGTAAAAGAAGTACAGCAATCAAAGAATCATTGAATAAATATAGTATTTTGCATTAATATACACAAAAATTGTCTCTTCAAAGAATATCAGGTCAGTAGGATTCTCAATACTTACTTGCCTCAGCCCAAATGGGTGTGTGCTACTGCCAAAATATCTTTCTTTCTTTTTCTTTCTCACCTCTACGTACAGAAATGCTTAAACGTGTGATCTTTAATTCTGGTATCTAGCAAAACACGATATGGTCACTTGACCAGACCACAGAAGTGTGTTGCCTGAAAAAGGAATATGCATTCTCATTTGTGCACGCAGACAGTCAGTTTAAATGAGGTGGGCTTTGAAAAATACAGAAGAAAAAATATATACAAGGCTATAACATCCAGTATCCAAATGTTTTTATTTACTCACAAAAAGATTCATTAACATAAATTCATTATTCACAAACTAAAATAATTCATACATTTCACAAATACGAGTTTCTAGAGTTAATTAAAGAGACATAAAACAGTGTGAACATAAATATTTTAAAAAAAGCAAAAAAAAAAACATGGATCATCATAAGAATTGAATGCATAAAACCAAAACTCTAGCAGTATCAACAAAAGAATTAATGGAGCATAGTAGTAATAGTGTTGTGGACATAAGAAAAATGCTAAACTGGAAATATGTAAAAATTGAGTTGAATGTGAATTTCAAAGGGAAAAATATTTAGCCACAAAACATCTTCAAGAGTAATGGAGAACATTATATGAGATAAAGCAAGCAACACTCTGCACTTGCCAGTGGCCAAAATGATACCTTGTCATTGCCACATACAGTATGTCTTACTCATTGCACAGAAATATAATAATTCATAAGCACATTTTCTCATATAACATATAATAGGCTAGTGTTTGCCTAGTAAATAATGCATTCCTCATTTTATAAGGACAAGTGTAGAAGCTCACATAATTGCCAGAAAGCTGCTAGCAGGAAGGATATAAATAAAAAAACAGCCTCACCACAGCTCTTTGGCTAAGTAAACTGTGTTTACATCACTGATGTTCCTCTGAGCTATACTCTGATATGACTTTACAATACTTTGGTATCTCTTCATTTGAATTGATATAACTTACATGCACCGATAGCTTTCTGAACCCCTGCACCACAATAGTATGGTGTAGATAGGGAACAGATCATCTTGTGTAATGAAGCTTAATGATTGTTACTGGAAGATCACTGGCCAAGCCAGGAACCAGTATTTTACATAACTATTTGCTTTTAATTTCCAATCTCACTCTCACATGAAGGAGCGCAACGAGCACACTACTGTGAAGACCACTAGCATACACACCTAGAATGCAAGAACAGAATTTTATTTAATAGATGTACCACTTTAATATTGACATTAATATTCATTTAATATAATAAATAAATAACACAACACCAATTATATTAAAAACCATTTTCCTTCTGAATATCAGAAATAGGGAAACAAAAGCCAAAAATATGAGTGTTCACTTGTGCATGTATGTACAAATAACAGGATTTAGTGTTCCATGCGAGAGAACTGAGGAATGAGAATAGAAACCAAACCTTAAGAGGTTTTCAGATGTTACTTCTCTAACTTGGTCCATATCTACCACAGTTCTGTGTTTCAAATCAATCACACGTAATGGGACCAGTTTCATTCATTTTGACTAAACAGGATTACAGGTGACAGCAGTGCACCTAAGGCTTAATCATTTTAATGTAACAAACTGATTTGTCGTACTATGTTCTGATTCCATTCTACCAGCCAGAAAAATTAATACAAACATGAGAGCATCTGCACAGAATGTGAACAACATTGACCTTCCATCACCTCTAGATATGATGCTCAAGTTCTTCTTTTTGTTCACTGACAATGATTTGCATGCTGTATAATGACACTTGCATGCTAAAAGTTATGCAACACGCACAATCATTTAAAGCATTTTCTGAAACATGTTCTGTAAGATGAAGCAAAACAATGGCTTTGCACACACAGTACACATTCTTACCTTTCCACAGCAACAAAAAGAAAACAGTATCACAGAATAAACATCATCTATCATAAAGGCAAACAATTTTCATCCTCAGAATACAGTTCTAATATGATGAATATACTGTAGTCTACAGAAAATGGAACTGACATTTCAGACGCTGTGTTTGTGCTTTCCTCTGTTTCTTCCCTCATTTCCTCGTTTCCACAGAGGACTGTCATGTGACCTCACTCCAAAGTCTTCCCCAGTGACTCACTCAGTTTGATTCTGTTTCACCAGAACAAATACAAATTTGGATTAGAAAATCAGCTCAAGTGGCTGTCTGAAAGGAAACTATATTCTAGAGTGGGTGAGAGAGCTGGGGGTGGGTTAGCAGAAGATAGGAGTGGAGAGAGGTGGAAAGAGGAAAAGGTGAGGGAGTGAGACTCACAGTTGGTGCAGAAAGGTCAGTGTAGCATAATGCACACCTTAGGTAACCAGTACCAAATAGGGAGCTTAGCCCATATGCATGATGCCTCCCTCCATCTCTGTGCCTCAGGCCTTCCTGACAATCCTGCCACTCTTCCTCCAGTCTCGGATCCGCTCTGACCTCACCGGCTGGCTGCTGACCCGAAATGTCCCATGGCACACCCGTATGCTGTAGAAAAAGGGAGTAGGGGTTTGGTTGACAGTGAAGCAAAATGAAATTTCAGTTTCAAAACTTCAGTGTAAATTAAGAGTACATAATGACAAGTGAATGTCCAACCAAAGTCTGTTATATACTCTGCATGACTTGCTGGCACTAAGCCTTTGAATTTGGGTGTGTGGTTGTGGAATCAACAGTGGGGGTGGGGAAGGCAGGGGAAATATTTCAGCAAATTCACAATACATACAGTAACAGGTATGTACAAACCAATGCACAAACATAGGGGAGACTGTGTACATGCAGACATGCATAAATGCACGTACAAATTATCACAAACACAAATAGACCAGTGCTCCACATATTTTCTTGTAGTATCATAAAATGATTCAAACCCTTGAAGACATGTATATCACTAAGTTAATATTAATTTATCGGTACAAGGTAAATTTAAAAAATTATGCACGTGTACATTTCTGCACCTAATCCCATTAACATCACCCTTTAGCCGCATACCCACCTTGAACTCCACACCGGGCAGGGACGTTTCCGGGGCTTGGCTGCTTGTCTTCGATACTGCATCCATCCGCAAACGAGCTCGTGAGCTATCATTACGTACAGCAAAAAGATGAGAACCGCGGGGTCCATTCTCTGAACAGTCACCGTTTGTGAAGGCATTGAAAGAGGACAGCGAAAAACAGTGAGGGAGGGAGGCTGAAAGCAGTGGGAATGGTAGGCAGAAAGACCTAGGACAAGCGTGGGATGCACAGCGTTTCGTTGCGCATTTTAAGGCTGAGGGGGGCTTCATCCCTAAACTGCAGGTTACATTATGCGTTCATCGTCACAAACTGTAGATTTTGCTTGACAAATTGAATGCGGAGGGGGTTGGGGTTATTTGGAAGAAGGGTGGGGAGGGGGTTCCTGGGGGAGGTGGAAAACGCAATTAATCATATAGATAAACCAGTAACAAATAGCCATGAGAATTCATTTGGGACTGCCCAGTCACAAAGAACCACATACGACGCGAATCTGTACATAAAGCACCACCATAAAACGAATTTCCATAATTTATCGAATTGTGGGCGTACTTTGTCACTGTGAATTTACTTTTCAATAATAATTGGCAACATTGAAACTGCGAACTAGCTTTACCAGAGGGGACCTAGAGGATGTTGCCATGGAGACGCTGGACGTTGCCAGGGTGTGATGTCGCCATCAGTAATCTCCCATGTTGATTACTTTTTCATCTACAGCCATGTCCATTATGTTGTTTATAAGCATTCAAATGTATTTATTATGATCAACCACCACACATATTTTAGGTAAGAAGAAACGATTTATAACATTCATTTAAACCCTGAGCATCTTGTCATGCTTTTTAATATCAGTAATTTCCTATTTTGATCTCAAACACATCAATTATTATGCATTTGAACACAAATGACTGAATTTCTCCTTCCGTTAAGAGAAAATGCTTTAAATTCAAATGTACTGTTTTAATATAACAATTTTTCATTGTAACTGAAGATTTTTCTCTTGCTGTTGTCCCAATGGAGAAACTGATTTTTTGTCCTAAGAGAAGCTTACACTAAATGTCAAAGGTTTCAGACCTAGATCTTGATCTCACAGATTTTCAAATTTCCAAACTGCCTGAAAGATGCAATGAAATGACACCACTCTCCTCCAGACAAACCCATTCATTCATACATGTCTTGTACACAAACATACAGGTTTTGCCTTTTATTATTGTCTTTTTATTATTGTTTATTATATTACTGCAGTGAACCAGGCCCTTGAACATAAAAAGTGGATGCTATTGAGTTGCATCAGATCACTAAAATTGTTTACAGTATGCAAACCAAGTACCTGTTCACAGGTGTCCTGAAATAAAAGACAAGCCTATTTAAGTTCTAAATCATCCTTTTATTTACAGCTTGTTAACCCAGAAACAATGTCCACTACGGTACACACATTCAGTCTAGATATATATGAAAATATATTTTAAACTTGTACAACAATTAAGCAAGGCTGTATTCTTCCATAAAAAATATACACATTGAAAACATATTGGCCTTGGATGTACTATGTTAAAGCTGGAAAAGGCTTTAAAATGCCACTTTTCATATATAAAAGATACAAAAAACAAAACTGTGATCACTTTAACACTCATATCTGTTTGAAAGAAATTTTTTTTAATGTTGTATTGATTTATTGAACTTAAGTCTCTGCTCCAGCTAATGGTGGTTGGAGCAGTTACGTGGACTGTCACGGAGACAGGCTGTTCATCGGCTGTAGGGCATGGTCCTTAAACCTTCTTGCCCCTCCTCCTTGACCCATTGTCTTAAATTGGGGTGGTGGGAGCAGATGCTGTGGTGGTCACTGTTACAGGGTGGAGCCCCAGGTCCAGAGAAGGGGCTTCGGCAGGCTGTGGGGGGCTCTTCTTCTGGGCCTCCAACTTCTCGGTCAGTTGAGTGTAAAGCTCCTTCACGGGGTCACTGCTCTGTAAGGTCAGGCAGTGGAAAAGAGTGGGGCATAAGACTGCAGCTACGCACTTTGCGCTCTCAGTAATACGTTTTATTTAACAGAAACATTATATTTGTCCTGAGTACATCAAATGTAATTTTTCCCACATTTCCAATTTGATCTTTTAACCCAATTTGGAGTCTTTAATCTTGAATCTTTTCACATTGCAGTCCACAAGTTGAGTTTGCACATTCATAGGGTGGAAGAATCCAAGTAGAACATTGTGCAGATGAACTGTGGATACCTCACTGAACAAAAGAAGTTACTGATGAGGAATGAGACATGGACATCCTTATAGTACGAATTCCTTTCTCCCTGGGCAAACTAAGGCTAATGTATTGCACCAGTCAACACTGACAAGTTCTGAATTCGATACCATGGGCATCAATACACACACTGGGGTACTGGCATATTGTACCACTGATTCTGTCAAATGACTGTGTGGTAATTCCAACCTGCAAGTCCCCCTTCCATTAAACCTGCTGCCTGCCTTACAGATAATGAAGAACTAGAATGACTTATGGGGCCATTCTATTTTAGGACTGGGAATCAGCCAACCTGTTTTGGGGGTTCCAAGGTCTTCACCAGGGCCTCCAGGCGAGACGGCAGCACTTTGTGGTGGAGATGCAGCAACAGGCGGAGTGTGTGTCTGTGCACATTCTCTTTACTGCAACACAGCCCCCCCCACACGCACATGCACACGCATACACACGCCCATGCACGGGACATATATTAGCCATGGAAACAGCAACAGGACCACTGCGTAGTAGTGACTGTATACATACAAAATATATATTTGAACCACTCTACTCCTGTAAAAAATCATAAAATTTAAAAAAAATAATTTAAAAAAGACTCTACTTGAAGCAAATACAATACATTTCTTTTGAATAATGAGACCTACTCTTGCATTTATCACATTTTGGCAATAGAGGGCAGCATAACCAACTGCATCAGCAAGCGGAGCAAAAGCATAATGTATGGTAATATGGAAAAACAAAACACCATTAAAGCTATACTGGAACGGTCAACACCTGGCCATTTCATTTAGTTATGTTACAGAGCCCTGTGGAATCAGGAAATAATGGCAAACTGTCAGGATCACAGTACTCGGACCTTGAGAAGGAGGTGAGGAGGAAACCATCAAAAACTGCAGCACAGAACTCGTCAGTTCCAAACTCATCTGACAGCAGGGTGAGGTGGCCCGTCAGGAGATGGAGGAAGATGTCCCCAAACGCCATGTCATTGTGAGTCTCCACTGCAACGGAGCAGAGTAGAGGCATGACCAACATGTGCTTCCCTCTCCCGCTCTCATATTGCCACACATTCCAGTGTTTCACCACTGGTCTCACAGAACATGGCAGCTCTGGATGATTTCATTCTCTGCTGGTTGTTTGGATTCTGGTCTCCAAATAGCATTACTGTCCTTCATTAACTTTAATATGAACACACCCATTATGTCTGAGAAAGCCCAGAAATGCAGACAGTGTTTTTGTTGCTTCCTTAATATACATTTAATGTGATAAATACATCAAGTATTGGCCTTCTACTTTTTAATCTACCTTTATTATGGCTAGTAACAAAATGCAGCAGAACAGTAGAATGGTCCCTGCAGTGTATAGTCACACAGAAGTGACTGGAATATGAATAAATAATCTTATTAATAATAAACAATTGCATCTGAACATTATTAATTTCTCAAAACTTAATGCAGACAGATGTTATTGGTATTGAGCAACAAATAATAATACTTAAATTACGTCTGTTATAAACTTTGTTATAACTTGTATCCCTTCAATGCTCTCTGTGATGAAAGAGGTGTTAACAATGTACAGGGTTTTTTGATTAACTGACTCATTGATTGACTGATTAATTCATTCATCCATTCATTCATTCATAAATTGATTAATGCATTTCCTGCTGTCAGGACTAATGTACTGATCGATGGCTGGATCTGTGGGGGTGTTAATGGATGAATTTGATCTCTCCCTCTGGACCATTGAGAATCGCTCACCCAGTGCAGGTAGCAGCCTCTGCAAGGCGTTCTTGTTCCTCTGCTTGGCTATGTGGAGAACATAGTAGAGACCCATTTCACAGGCCACCCTGTTCTCCTGTAGGTACCTAGACCAGAGGGACACCCACTCCCATCAGACAAAACATGTTTTGATACAGTTCAACCAGCAGAAGGCAGTGAGCAGATAGGAAGACATAAATAGAAAAACTCCCTTAATCTGTCAGGACATTTAATGCATTTCGACATAATACAAACACAAAATAGTATGATAGTGTGTAGTTCATACTTTATTAGTAACAGGATAGCGTACTGAATGTAAATGGTGAGTTTGCAGTATACTAACTTGCATATGGACATTTGAGAGATACAAAAAGAGGTCATTTGTATCTCTGAGGTGTTCTATGTGCAATGAAGTGCTTGTTTATACCACTGGGTGATAAAATATACAAAACCAGCTAGCAGACATACTTGTTGAAGGCATCAGGTAAGGTAGTGGGGTAGGTGAGAGAGGTCTTCTCCTCACTGGGCAGTTTCTGCTCCACGGTGAAGGTGTAGTCATCCACCACTACTGACAACATTGCCGGCAGGAAGCGTGTCACCACCTCCAGCTCCTAGTAGAAAACAGGGAGACAGGGTGATCAGATACCACCAGGCTGCACAGTGTGAAAACTAGTGATACACCTTCATCTGCTCCATTTGTTATGGCATTATTACATGATTCCATCTTGGCTCACAATATACCTTCATTTTAAAGGCAAAACTTGATCTTTAGCACCTGAGATATGTGATGTGGCACTAAGAAGAGGTTAAGTTTTAAACCAATTTGTCAATTAATCGATTGACTTGCTTTGTGTAAAGAAGCTGATTGTCAGTTTTGTTTTTTTAATTACACAGCTGTGAGGACACAGGAGGCCCGTTAGAGGAGTAACCTCCCCTCAAAAAAAAAATCAATGCCCACAACTGAGTAATGGGGACACTGCTGTACATGGAGGTGCCAATTCACCTTGTTCATTAAAGGTCCCAGGGCACTTATTGCAAAGACAAGGACTAGAGGGATTCCCAAAATTCTGGTAAAATTCTCAACCTTGCTCTTTCTATCTGGCCATCTAATCATCTTCCAGGATATCTGTCTGAGTGGTTCCCTTCCTTTCTGCCTTAAACTGATGTGTGGTGAGCATTCAGGTGAAAAATGACTGCTGAGGATCACCAAAATGGGTGCTATAATTGGTGGTGGTTAAGATGAGCTTCCTCTTTTCACTGTAAAGCACTCTGGTCTCATGACAAAAACTATAGAAATGCACTCTGTCATCATTACCAGTCGTGGTTCCTTGAAGACCTGGCTGTCAATCATGTCCCAGGCGCCCTGGCCCAGGGAGAGCATCCTCAGCAGCAGCAGCAGATCCGGGCTGTCCTACTCAGAGACACACCCAAAGCCAATTAGCGGCAGTTACAGGATGTGGCTTATTACACAAGTCTTGACTGTGTTGTTCAAATATTCAATTTGTTACAAATATTCAATTTGTAAATAACAGTTCACAGGAAAATTAATTACACCATTTTCTCATTTGTTTAGCAAAAACCCTTCCCAGTGATGATTTACACAAGTCATATTTTCTTGTCACCCATTTTACACAAATATTTTACCTGCACCTATGGTCTAACCCAGTGTGAGTAGAGCTTGCTGCACACAGAAATTAATGCTGTTCATGCATGTTTAAGATAGGAAGTCCTCTTAGGGAGACAGTAAGTTTACTCAATTTATTTATAAAACTGCATCTGTGAGAAAATTCAGGTAGGCCTAAGGCCTACACCACACTGCCCTAACAGAGTGAGTCAAGCCCACCTGAAAAAGGGGAGTGAGACAATAAATCAGAGTTCAATTAAGAAATGCATTAAGACAGACACTAAGTGGCTGGAGACCCCTCACCCTCGGCAGTGCGTCCTGTCCCAGTAGCTCTTGCAGATTCCTCACTGTGCTCAGGACCAAAGTGTTACTGGCAAAGGGGTCACAGAGGATCATCGACAGGTCCCTGGCAAGAGACCCAATAAAGCGACCTTCAGTGTGCTTATCACCACCCCTGGAATTTTTTTCGATTTATTCAAACAGCATGATTGCAAGGATTTAAACAAAACTCCCAGTGCAGAGCAGTTTGAGCCATTCCAGATTTTACTTGATGACTGCTGGTAAATTCCACTCAGTGCTCAGTTTCTTATTTCCTAATGCTATAATATAAAACATGTAGGCTCTTCTTTTTTTCTTTCATATTGATCCCACCCAACCAAATGCCCAAACTCTTCTCGTTCGTCTTTCTTTCCCATGTAATCATTTCCCATCCTTTGCTCCCGCACCCCAGCACTCTTTCCTGTCCTTTCTTCACTCCATCCAAGAAGCCCTGCAGCTCTCTGGCTCGCTTGGCATCCACAAACTTCTCCCTGATGCAGGCGTCCAGACACCACGTGAACTGTTCATGGGGGAGAAAGAAAGACCAACAAACAAATTTGGTTACTGCAGGGAAAACCAAATCTTGAAAAGCAGAACTATGTTAAATAAGACCACATGTACAGTGATTTACAGTTTCAAATTAAGTCACCGAGGTACACTATTGGTCCCCTAACACATCCCTCTCATTCTATGTATTTCTCCAAATCTCCTAAGTTCTCGTGTAGTTTCATGCTTTCTCCTATCATCTCTTTTCACTCTCCCTCTCTATTTGCCCCTCCCCCTGATCCCTTCTCCGCCCCCCTTCAGCAGCGGGCCGTACTTTGTGGCAGGGGTCTACAGAGCAGATCTCACTGATGTCCAGGTCATGGAGGGACATGAGCAGCTCGGCTCGCAGGGTGCAGTAGTGGACGTTACGTGTGCGCAGGAAGAGCGTGCGCAGGAACTGCAGCACCATGTCATACAGCTTCACGTTCTTCCCAATCATCTGTGTCAGCTTGAGAACCACCTGCGCAGACGGACAGGTAGATGGAATTACACACGTTACAAAAGCAGTCACACTCTGCCAGCTACATTAATGTTACTTATTGCTGTACGTAGGCATCCATGATTAAGATTTTACTGATTAAAATTATTTGATTGTAATCCACATTAATCTTCACTGAAGACTATTTAATCCAAATATGTTTTTTTTATTGTTACCGTCATTATCTTTTATTTGTTTAACAGACTCCCTTATCCAGTTTATACATAGCAGCCTTTACTAACTAAATAAATGTTAGTAACAATCCCAGTGCCCAAACTGGGATTTGAACTTGCAGCTACTCAGTTACAACCCCAGTTCCTAGACTGCTTACTTACACTTCAGTGTTACTACAGTTGTTACACTTGACAGAAAACTTGACAGGGCAGCCATGGGATCGTGGCTCGTGTAAGCAATCTACCCAGCATGGTATACGTTATCTCACCTCCCCTTGGCGGCGTGTTTTTGGTGAGGGGCTGAAGAAGTTGTGCAGGACAGACAGGTCATTGCTGAAGAGTGCAGCCTCCTTTTCTACAATATACTGCTTGAGCAGTGGTGAAACCTCATCCCCAAACAGAGCCTGGTTGTCCTGCCAGATTTGCCTCTTGACCTCCACAGCACACACTTTATATAGTTCCTTATCTGCCATCACCTGCTTCAGCTTTTTCTCTGGTACCTGGGGGGAAAAGGAGATGAAGGGTACTATTATAAACTAAACATAATTGAGGGGTCATGAGGGAATTAGGGGTTGGCATTATACTTTCAAACAGAATTCTAAGGGGTAAAGGTAAAATTTTGTCCTTCCCATTTATGAACAACAAAACAGACATTTTAAATATTGCAAAAATGAATAATGGCCCACAAAAAGACAAGTATGCAGCTTACAATAATTGTAGGCAATTTGGTCTTACTTTGGGCAGGTGTTTCAACACTTGCATGACCACGGGCTGTATAGATGGCATTTTGACGAGGGGAAAGCTTTTCTCCAGAAGTTCCTCGAGTTTGCCATATCTGTAGAGGTAAAAGGGAGACACCATCATCAGCAATACCTTACGACAACTTGTATTTTTGTGGGATAACATTGTTTTCTTTTAAACGCATGTCTCACCGGTCTTCCTCCTTCCCCTCTGCAATAGTGGCGACCCGCTCCATTAATTTGTCTCTGAGCTCGTCAAAGACTGACTGATGAAACTCCAGGCGGGGTGTTCCATGCAGATCCAAGAACGGAAGTGCCGACTGCAGTGTGGGCAGTAGGATGCCATTCTCCGTCTGTATGCAAGGTGAAATATTACATTTTAAGATTACCGGGTAATGCGGTAATGCTGAAGAAATAGCAGTCTCATCAAAACAAGTAAACACACTGCAGCTTTACCTATACCATGTTCAAAAATGAGTTTTAACATCACCAGTAAACAATGCTATCAAACAATATCATGCAATTTTCCAACGAGCTAGCATGGATCCTCAAGAGCGAACAAACGTTATATAGAGAAAATAGTCATCATTTACAGTTACAGCAAAATTAGCAACCAACAAATAGTCTTAGGACTAATAATCATTAAGGTTATATTTATTCAGCAACCTTGTCTTATATTAAACGTACGAACGGGTCGTACAGATTCATATTTGCTTTTCAGAAGTTGAAGCAGTCAACAAAAAATAAAATTATCTGTTATACAATCACACATTTACAATGTATCTAGCAATCTAGCTAAGATGCCTACATCATTGTTAACGTTAGCTACCTGGAACTGGTCGATGGCTTTCAGAGGTTCTGTACAGTTGGTCAGAGTTTCTTTTAGGTCCTCGCCGTTGGAGATTCCTAATTCGGGTAATCCAGCAAACATATTTCCGTATTGTTATTTTTATGTTTAGTATCCGTTTAATATTGAATTAGCGATGCCAATAATATAGCTTTGGGGATAAATAATGACTACTTAAAAGCGTTCTATTCTTCTTGCTTGAAGCGCAACACACTTCCTGGGAGTGCTTCTTCATCAACAGTCCCTCATTTGCAGGGACACAAAGGAGTAAGAATGTGGGTTCCACATTTTCAGTGGAATGTCAGTAACTTGTATCTTTGTCACCTCAGTTGGTGACGTCCAAAAAATTGAATTGTATACGTTTTTGATAGGTTTTAGAAACTGTGGTCGACCTACGGGAATCAATTGCTTATAATATTTTCTAAGGGGGAGAAGATAAAGACTAGCAATAAGTATGTTGTATAACATCAGTCCAGTTGAACTATTTGTACATATTTGAAATAACTTGTTTTGATAGCATACAGATACTTCATACTTATATCCATTGTTATTTTCAGGGAAACAAAAAGCATACAACTGTACATGTTTATTAATAATAAGTATTACGTTTATATTTGTAATTTTGTGGTGTCTTAGTCTGATTTCTGAGCCATTGTCATTATTTGCATAATTGAAAAAAAAAAACTGGAATCAGTACTTGGGTCAGGGTGACCACAAGCTTGGTGAAATGCTTCTTAATTTTGTTCTGTTCAATACATATGCAAGTTTACTTCAGATTCTTTATTCTGCAGCCTTGATCTTAAGACAAAAAACAAAAACATCCATACAAACAACAAAGTTGCATAATGTTTATTTATTTGTTTTACATCTCTCCCAGTCCATAAACTTCATATCAGATAGCCTTAATGCATTTAAGCATACATAAGATCTCTGATCTTGGCATCTGTCATTTCAGATTTCTCTCAGGACTTCCATCTCTCCATTACTTCAACTGGCCACAAGAGCCACCATCTCTGTAAAATCTGAGCTAGTTATCCATTCATAGGGCTCACTGTTTTCAGTTTTGACAGACATTCCCAACATAATTCAAGCAATTTGGTTTCAAATTACCACCACACAGATTTCATGTAACATTACTGCTACATTTTGATAAGTGATGCCCAAGTTTCCCTGGCTGTGAACACCATTAGTTTTCAATACTTCATAAGTGAAAACACTTTATACATTTGAGTGCAGGGAAATTGAGTACAGGGAAATTGTGTGTATACGTTTAGATCACCATTTCGGGTCAGCTACACAGTGTATTTGGTTGCTAGAATGCTCCAAGCTGAATCATAGTTGTTGTATGCTGGGGCACAGTTCTTAACTGTCATTAAAAAAAAAAACCTGTGGAAATGGTCATCTTAAGAAAATAATATTTAAGACGTTGATTGTTAGGGAAAAGGGCCAATCTTTGACTGTCAAGATCCCAAATCTTCAGTGGAGTCCAGGTCTACAGCACACCGTTTTGAACCGCCACCAATTCATCTGGAAAGATTCCATCCCAGGTCTGCATGGTCTCGCCTGACTTGTCAGTAGCCTTCATCAGCCCATGTCACCTCATAGTCTGGATACCGCACTTTCAGCTTCTCAGTGGAAACTGAGTGATTTGCTCTTCCAAAACCCTGCAGGCAAACAACATGTGTACTTTCTCCATTAGAATTAGTCTCCCCATTTTTCCAAGGGCTATATTTTCTCCATTAAAATATTGAATTCCATAGTTCGGCAACTTACTCAAAATATGAGCTGTGGTCTAGCAAATTCTCAATGAAATGCGACATTCAGGCCATGGATATGAAAAACCCACAGGACTGCATTTTTTCAATGCAAAAGGTGAAGGGAAATTCCAGTTGGATGTATGCATTAAAAAGCAGGACCCAGACCAATATTCTTTCAGGGGGCCCATAATTACAAGCAAAACCTATCATCCAAGATGCCCACTTCAGGTAAGCAGAAATACATTAGACTTCTGCAGTCACTGCAGACCTGATAAATAAATTACATATGACAGTTTGTTTTGTGACTAATTTCACCTCAAAAAAAGGATGTTCTTCAATACATTGCAAAATGAGAATTATTGGTACTCACCATGGAGTAGCCATAAACATGGATCTTCTTGACACTGCTGTCATGTTTTATCCTACCCCCTCCCAAACACTCACAGTCCAGACCACCACCTTTCTCCAGCTCTGCAGCCACCCGATCGTAGATATCAGCTGGAAATGAACATTGCACCTTTGACACCAACCCTGGCTACAGCAACCAGTAACATTTCCTTGCCTTCCTTTCCTTTTTTTTTTTTTTTTTTGTGCAAATTCGCGCGGCATAGGTTGCAGTGAAAATTGTTGTCAAATTAGGTAAGATTCCGCATCTTACTAGCAGGATAAATACAATGCAAATATTCACATGTCATACAACTAGAAATCAGCTAACAACTAGTGATACTTGGTTATTGCTACCGGTAACGATGGGTAAAAATATACCGATTTATGAAGTTAATGATATCACCTTAGTTAATGTATAGCTAGTAGGGAACTACGAATTGAAAACATTATTAGGGCAACTGTAGCAAGTTTGCAAGTGCGCAATAACTGGCATTAACACAATTGCTGGGTACACAATTATCGCGACAGTAGATAGCTTGCCTACCTAGCATGGGTATCAGAAATACTGTAGCTGCGGCTGAACCGCCCTAGCAAGCAAGGCACAGCCACACTGATATTACCAGTATCCCCCATAACCCGCCCCAACCCCGAACCCTTACCGTGATATTCGGCCCAAGCATAACCACGCACGATATCTACACTTGAATCATCCCCCTCTTCGGTACTGTGTACCCGGATGAGCACATATTTAAATGTGCCATCTGGGTCGATATCAGCTTCAGGAATAGCTGCTAGTCGTGCAACAGACGCCATTTTCGTTTGTCCAACAGGAATTATAATGACATCAACTCCCGGGTCATGACAAGTTGATGAAGCGCTTCAGCAGGAACTAGCGGCACGAAGTCCGTCAAAATAAAAGATCCCTGTGAGGTAAATTATTATTATGGGAATCATTACCTCTAAAACGCGGTTATTTTCGTTATTAAAAGTTCCAAATGTTACGTGTTAGTACAAGTGTTTTGTACCACAGAAAAAATATCTGTACTACATGTCTGAAAAAGGGGGGTCCAGGGTATGCAGCATCATCCCTAGTATCCAAAAATAAGTAAGCATGATAAGAGAAATATATTACTGAGGTTGAATACAGAGAGCAGATTACTACCTAACATATATTTCAGGTGGTCTCGGGAGAAGGTACTGCTCTGGTTGAAAGCAGCACCTGGGTTCAGTTGCCAGGTAGATCTATAATAATAATTTTGATGGGTAGGGGCTAGACATTAGGGAAGAGAGAAAGACAATAAGAGTCCAGAAGGGCAGATGAACAGGTCAATACAACAGCAGTTGGGAAGAAAGATGAGAAAAAAGCGGGGTGGATGGACAGATAAGCACAGTGGGAGAGAGATGAAGAGAACTAGGGGGAGGTATTAATAATTAATAATTGTAATGCTGATGGCATTAATATAATTGTATTTATAAGGCCAAATTGAAAATGGCTGTGATCAAAAGTAAGCGAAAATCCTAGATTGATGTTCCATTGCTTTACTCTGGTCAACTATTTTGTTTTTTCAATCCCTCTATGGCTTCCTTTAAAAAGAGGCTGTCTTCACCTCAATTATATAATGACAAGTGAAATTAGAGGGGGTCCTAACTGCTAAAAGCAGGGTGTTGAAGTAATGTGCTGGAAAGGCCATTTGCTGCATTTGAAATTGCATTCTTCATGGTCAAGTCTCTTTTTTTAATCTATTTTTTTTTTTTTTTTTGGGGGCTGTTTTCATGTTACCTGGGTGCAAACTAGTTTGACACCATTACAAAGAAAATGACAGTAACTGCCTAGCTGTGAGAATAAATTGCAAATGTCAAGTTTAATAGTAACAACACAAAGGCTGCTGGGTCAGTGTTCTGAAGCCCTCTAGTGTTTAATCCAGTGCTGTATGCAGCAGCACTCACCTGTACCGTCGGATGGAGCAGAATATGAGGTGTATTAGCTGCCAGAGTGGTGGTTGCCCTTCACTGTTGGATGGTGCAGTCCTTTTTATCTCTGAAACTTGCTTGAGCAAAATCTAAAGACTAATCTCCACAGTCTCTGTGGAAACATACTGCCATTTCTCAAAATGGAGGTCAAGTTAGTCAAGCTTTCTTGGCCAGGCTGTTATGTAAAGCTTATCAAATGTAACACAAGCCATGGACTTTACAAGACAGCTAGCCTACGCAATAACCACACCCAATTCAGTGCAAACTAATCGTACACAATGACCAACCTCACAAATTGTTAGAAATATATTACTTTTGAAAGTGATTTTGTTTAGTATGTTGTTGCTACTGCTAACTTTGAAATAACAATCAATTAAAAAAAAAGAACTCTGTCCGGTCCGCATTTGATAAATGTTCACAAATGTTCATTCTCTTGTCTGTTTGTACAGCAGTTTATGCAATTTATAATACTTTATATTTCCTTTTTGCAGATGTAGATGACATTGTAGTACTATGTTATTGGTCATTATGTGCCTGTGTCAGGGCATCATAGTAGGTTTGGGAAAGGGTTGGTGGGAGATGGAGTTCATGTCTTGTCAAACACACTTAAAGCTCTCCTCTTAATATGCTTCTGTGAAATGTTTTGTGATGTTTTGCTTCATGAATGCACCCCAGATGTTTCTAAGGCACACAATTGCAGGAGGGAAAGCAAATAAAATTTCACAGCTAAATTATACCGCAACCTACTGGGATGTTTGAAGTAATGCATTCTCAGATGACAAATGACTGTGGAAGAGCCAGTGAACTGCCAAAATTTGAAACCTACTGCCTTAATCACTTTGACATCCTGTCAGTTGACCTATCAAATCATGGGATCTCCATGTGCTCACCAGAGCCTATGGGACCTGCAGTACCACAGTTGTTACAACTGTTGGTTGAAAGTGTATTGTATGTGTTTGCCTTGTTGGTGACATTTTCAATGACATTCTTCATATGTATTAATCAAAAGTGAAACTGTCATGGATTTTGTGCATTAAAAAAGTGAATGAGACAATAAATGTGCCTCCACACCAAATAAATTCCCCCTGGACGTGCACAAGGATCACTGGGTTTGACTCCATCATGCTTCTCTCACAGATGTGAAACACTGTGTGGCTGATGTTCAAGGCATTGATGGGTTGTGTTTCTTTACATTTCCCAGTGTTGTGTTTTGTTTTTTGCTTGAAGCTGTATCTGATGAGCTAAACTCAGCCGTTACACTGATGAAAACATAACATATATTTTTATGTATTTTTGGGTGTATTTTTGCATTAAATCAAAACACTGTCAAAATTACACAATGTAAAATAGGGTTCTGACTGGCAAATGCCAAAAGTATAGGCAACTACACCACACACTGACCACTCCATCCCTCCATAATATTTGTCATAGTTAATACTACACTGGTGCTACACCCCCATCCCACCTACCTGCTACCTAAACCAAAAATACCAGTCATTGCGCCTTTCATCAGTGTAGTCTCTGGATATTTGTTTGTAAAATTGACAGGTAACTGTTTACCTCACAGGTGCATTCAGGATATGGTGGTGTAAACAACATTGTTAGATAGTGAGAGCTATCCTCAGCTGGTTTCTATGAAAAGCTTATCATTTAAGTGTAATTCCTTTGGGTGTTGTTTACTGATTGTTTGCAAGATAGATACTGTACCCTTTGTAACCTCAGCAAATAAAGATTATCAGTGTGTATTTTAAATGGAGGGGACTGGTGTGTTTTACATCCTATTGCTGCAATACAGGCTTTATAGTTCAGCTTGATCAGTGCATAGGTAAAATTTTGGTAAACATAATATGCTCAGAATACATCAAAAGGTCCCCAGTGCTCTGACCTTTTTTGAAATTATTGCTACTGTCCAAAGAGATGGTGATCACTTCCCACCTTTGATGATGACCATATTTTTCCCGGGCTTACCTTGTGTGATAGTTACTGGGACGGCAGTGGTGACTGTAAGATCTTTTTTCTTTATTTTTGGTGTCTGTAGAATTTGTGTCTGAGTCATTCCCTCCAATTAATGATAAAGACTCATCGGTAGGTTGAACTGTCCTTCTCTTCTGTTTCTGCAAGAAGCTATACCATTTGTATTGATCATATTTTTTTTCATAAGGTTAAATGGAGGATAAACCAAGGTACGTTCATTTATTTTATTGACTATATTACTCATTTATAGGGCTGATTATGATATGATTTACATTTTCATGACTGATCTTCGTATTTGCAGTATACTGATTGATATAAAATAAGGTTTGCTATTTTTTTAGGGAGTAAAGAACAAATCTAGAGCCTTTCTGAGGAAAACCAGAAAATTCAGAGCCTTTCAATTGAGCAACACATAAATGTCTGACAAATCTTTGCAGTAGCCTGTGTGTAAGAATTAAAAAAGCCTCTAACCACAATTTTTCTTGTGTTTGTCAGTTTTAGATAAAAGACCTAGAGAGCCAGCTGGAGGAGAGAAAAATGGAAGTTTCCTTTACCAAACAGGAATATGAAAAGCTGAAGGTGAATTAATTGGTTAACATTGTCAATATTGTGATATAACAACATTTTGTCAGAAATACAGCCCAATTCTGGATATTTTCTTGCATTTCATAGAGGTAGAAAAGTGCTTTATCAGTGCATAAGATTCTATGAATAAAATTTTGTATTTCAAGGAATTGTTCAAGGTCTACCAAATGATTGTTGTGAAGACCACCAAGGAGACCAAGACCACCAAGTCAACAGCAAGTGAATATTACTATTAATCAAATAACAATATCTCTAAGCAAAATGTATTTTCACAAATGCAATAAATAGTCACTTCTGATGAAGCAGTGCACAAGGCTGTATTTTTGTGCTGTAGTTTCTTTAACAGTTCAAATGCCTTGGTATAATATAGTTATGGAAAGCAATCAATATATTTTAAAGTACAGGAACTAATCTGTGAAAAATAGAAGGTGTCCAGTGGAAAGCTGAGAGGCTGTTGTGCTCTCTGTGTTTCAGGAAACTGGCGAAGCCGAAACAAAGAGACTGTACTGACATCTGAGATAAATACTTTGAAATCAAGCTTGGCAGAGCTTAATGTGGAGCTCCAAAACACTGAGCATTTGGAACATGGAGCTGAACAGGCAGTCACAGAATGTATCCAGTCACCACAAGCTGCACAGTTGCCTCAGATGTTACTGCAACCTCAGATACTGCGAACATCTCAGATGCCTAAGGAGTCTCCCTGTGGAATAGGTAAGTTCTGCAGCCTGTTACGTGGCTCATCCTGCTAAGACACTGGTTTCCAGTGTGTTTATGTGCCCCACAGTTGGGCAGTAAATCCACAGAGCAGCACATAATTTACCATAGCATTGCACAGGGATGGTTGCCATTGGTGGGATCTTCAGATGATTGAAAACAAGCAGCTGTGATTGATCAAGTCCCTGCATTCTGACTGCCAGCTGCATATGAAGTGTACTCCTCAGATGCAATGACTATTGAGGTGAAAAGATGTTTAGACTGGCAGAATTAGTCTGGAGAGTGCATGCTTGTCTGTGTGCTCTTGAATTTACAGAAAATATAGCAGCAATGAGACAGGCCTTAGATATGAAATAGACTGGACAGACAAATGTACTTATATACATTAGAATATAAATACAATAGAAATAAAACAGGTTTTATTCAATATAGAAATACATCGTTAATTATATCAAACTAAATTATACCATGGTTATCTTTTCCTTTATACTTTGCTGAATAGTTATATGAATCAGTTTATTTGTAGTCTTTTCTTTTGGCACTTTATGATATGTCTTCTCTTGATTTTCAAACCAAGCTGAGCTCCTCGTCTCCCTCAACTTCAATGAGATCGATAAGAAAACTGATTTTTAAACATCTCAAACCATTTTAGGATAGCACTGTCAGCCATATTATTCATATCCGCAAATATTTTATCACAGCATACATACCTATGTTTTATTTTGATAGTTGGCAATGCCAGTTTTTAGTCCATGCTCACGCCAAATATTTATGAAATGTTTCTTTTTACATCTAGCATTAATTCCCCTTTTTTGTTGAAATTGAAATGGGTCAAGATGGTGCTCAGAGGCACCAAGATTGGAGAAAAGCAGCCTATTGGACTCACTGGGGGAGATAGAAGTATGTTCAGGATATACATACTTCCCAATTTCCCAATAACCCATAACACATAATCAGTAACCCTTAGCCTATAGCTAACCCATTGCCTAGTTATAGACAAAACAGTAACTTAAGTGTTGATTATTCTGTTTTAATTAAATTGTTTACCACACATATAGGATAGCCATGTACAAGTTAAAAGGATTCTTAGAATTTTTTGCTCATTAAAATTATAACTTGTCATACATTTTGGTGCATGCATTTTCTGCATATGGTGCCAATTAAATGTTGCTGTAAAGCTCACTTGTTTTGGATACTAGGTATGTTCCTGAGTATTCCCCACCCCACTTTCATTAGACATGTACAATGGCTTTCTTTCCAATGGTCCAACATATATGTGCCCTAGGTCCGTTGAATGCATTATCCGCATATAGGGCCAGTTTGTAAGTGTAAAGTCTGTAAGACATCCTGCTGCTTTAAAACTCACTTGTTTTAGATATGAGGGATGCTCCTGAGTAAGCTGTCATTGAGACATATAGTACAGTTTTTTTGTACATTCCAGTTTTGTCACTTCAGGGTTTGAGTCCTGTATTTTGTTTTAATGACTGAATAAAATGCATGATATAGAGCAGATCTTAGAAATGTTATTTTCTCATTGGTAATGTATTCTTAAATGACTTATTTTAGTGTTTTAGTACAGTTTTTATATCTTTGCAGATTTTGCAACTCTTATTATGACAACCTTGACCCAGAAGTACTTCTCTTCATGCTGCTGGTGGAATATAGGTATTGTGGTCCTTGTAGTTTCCATCTTAGGTAGTTCTTTCTTTAACATTCCTCCTATTGCACATTATCTTTTCTTTCACTTAGTTCCTAATTATTTTTGTGAATGAAAAGAGACATAATCTCATCTTTAAAAACACATATAATTTATTGTATTTATTAAAATGTTGTGGTATTTGTGGCTGAATATTAGTACAGTATTCCCAAAGACAATGGTGGAACTTAGCATTTGATTGCAAACCTACTGACTTGTTGCTAATGTAAACATGCTATCAAAATGTCATACTTTTGACTGTTAAAATAGAGGAGCACCAAAAATGTCACCTGAAGGATCAGGTCTCACCTTCAGATTATAGCTTTTCTCTCTCATCTCCCCTGAAAAGATGTGTTTCAAGTTTTGATATATATCTCCAAAAAGACCCTCACACAAGTGTCATCTGACGTAATGAAGCAGTACATATTTGAAGTACATCAATTTGGTAATATACAGCATATTATAGTCTAGCAATGCCATAATGTAAGTAATGACAAGCAACATCAGTCATTAATGTCTGGAGATATTTTACAATATACTTGTATAAAAAATTTTATACACAATATATTGGAGAATATTACATAATCTGTATACCAGCGGCATATTTCCAAATGGATTATTTTCCATTTCAAATGTTTTGTTTGCAATCAGTGTATAATTCTTTCACTAATGAATATACTGAAATAAGATATCTTTGAAACCAATAGAAAGCTAAGATTTTTAGACCGGAGATATGTTTTGAAATGTTGATCAGACTACCCACTAAAATTTAGATGTCCACAAATAATATGTTTGGAATATTTACAAAAATCAAGTTGAAATGATCATTTGTGGTTCTATATGCGTTATTCACTGGTGCAAAAGTGCAAAGCTGCATAAAACATCTGACTGCCCTGAAATTATTCATCACAATTAAGGTTCCAGGCATCATACAGTTAATATTGGTTTGCCACAGGATTCACAAGGTAAATATTGGTTAATTGCAATAGATATGAGGTATCTCTGCCTGGGTCTTCAGCAAGTCCTTCTCTTACAGCCTAGGCATCCTGGAACTTCCTTGATACAGCAGGTAATATAAGAGTCTAATAAAAAAAAAACACCAGACAAAGTCAGTTGATCAGCAAGGCCATGTGGCTGCTGGACTAGGCACTACTCTATCCCCCCAGTGATAACTCCAGGCCAGAGGCCAACTGCTCCCTGGTGGTGATTAGATGACATTGTTGCTGCCCTTCTTCCCTCGTAAAGTGTTGCCCAGCAGGTATCCCAGCACCACAACAAGGAGGACAGCAAAGAGGAAGAGCAGGCCGATCCAGGCTTCTGGTCGGATAGCCTTACGCAGCTCCAGGCTCTCCCCCGGCAGGTGACTGCTCAGACTGAGCATGTAGCCCAGGGCCCAGCCAATGGAGGTGTCCCCCGCCTGCAAAGTAAAATACACGACACTCCAGTACTGCTGCACAAGTCAGTGCAACTGAACACTCCAGTACCATTATACACTTAATATATGCTCAAGTACCATTACATAGTCTAGTCATACTGCACATGTTAGTGCACTGCACACTTAACTCATACAGCACACTGGAGTTACATATTCAAGTCATGTTACACTCCTTAGTGGTGTTACATACTTCAGTATTTCCAACAGGTAAATGTCCATTACACTTGTAAATATTAACCTCTGAACAGAACAGAGAATAAATTTTGTTTTTTACTTATCTTGTCATTTCTCATCTATTCATACATGTAGTAGTCCTTTTTCTCAAAAATACATAATTTTACTTTTTAAAGAATTGTCCAATATCCCACACTTGTACCTTCAATAAACACAGTCTGAGAGGACAGTTCTGAAGGCAGAGAAAGGCAAAATATAGTATTGACTGAGATAAAAAAAATTCACGTGAGCTCTGAATCACACCCAACAGCAGAGAACATGCAGCAGTCAATGCTGCAGCATGCGCTGTCAGGCATGGAGAATGAGAATCTTTGTATCTCTGTAAATGGTTTCTTTTGAGCGAGTGAGTTCCAAAACTGATTGGTGTGACCTGCAGATGTGGAAATGCTGCTGTGCCAAAAGGCCTTCTCTGTATGACAGAGACTGGAATGGGTCTGGAATATTGTTGTCAGTATTTATCTGTTCTTTATTTGGTTTTGTTCATTTTAGGTAATTTCAGAAAAGCCGGCAGTTTAGTACCAGAAATGTCACAATATTTAATAATTTATGTAAGTGCTGTATGTAGCAAAACTGTTTTACTTTTTTACATATGGAATATTGCTACTCCTACAGTCTACATGTTTTTGTCTAAGTCCAAGATAGCTGTAATTATTTTTTAGTTTTTGCAATTAAATGGTCTGTAAAATGTACAAAATGGTATTGATATCATCAAAGAATTAAGTACATATTTTTCAGTGTATTCATCAGTAGATGTTCAAAGACAAATATGTTGTAATGTTTTGAATGCTTAATAACAAAATATTTTACTTAAAATAGTACAAAGGAAATTATTTTACAAACATCGTTTTTGTAATAGTAAATATTATGTACTGCCGTACTCATTCCAAAGAATACAGTATGTGTTAAAACTGAAAGAATTCCTTCCAAATGCCAATACTATGTAAATATGGAAGTAAATCCATATCCAAAGGAAAGTTCTATTTTCAGAACTTTCAGAGCCAGATTCCTGCTTCCAGCCCCTATATAAGCCTGCCTTGGCTTTTTTAACTGTCCCTTGAATGCCAAAATTTTGGATGACTTTGCAGAGTGAAGCTGGTTCTGAGAGCGACACAGTGATAAGAAAGGTTCCCTGTACATTGAGCTATCACAGACTTTCCAACCATCACTAGTAACTTAACAAGGCAGCCACTGCAGAAATAAAGTGTGATATTGCCTTATTCTGATGGTTAATTAACTCGCCATGTCTGGTTATAATGGTCTTGCTTTTCACTGCACAGTAAGTGCCTTTATGTCCAATGTGTATGATGTGTTAGAACTGATGAATGAATTAACTTTATTATCTGTTTTTTTTTTGATATGCTGAGTTAGCATTACCATATTCATACATAAAAAATTCAAAACCTGCAACACATTCAAATAAAAATCAGCCTGCTGTGTCTATTACCTGCTGTGTGTTAGCAAGATGGGTATATCTGCTGGTATGTGTAATGTGTTAGGAACTGTGCAGTTTGTCTGATGTGTTAGTGTGATGGCTGACATGTTAGCATGATAACTGTGAGCTTGTGGGTCTGAAGCACTTTCAAGATAACAAGGTTTGTGTGTTTAAATTGTCATCATTCACTGAGTGTATCTGTGTGTCTGTATGTCTTACGTGTTTGCAAGATAACTGTGTGTGTCTGTGTGGATGTCAAGTTTGCACGATAGCTGTGTGTGTCCTTGTGTCTGTACAGGCTTGAGCTCTGGGATTTCACCTTTTTCTGGAAGGAGATGTGGGGGAAGGAGAGATCATCAAAGCGATAGCCTGTTAGAAGGAGATTCTGAATAAATATTGAAATTCCACAGTAGTCCTGCAAGCGTTTTTTCTGGTCTGGAGCCTTTTCCAGCATCTGACAAAAAATAACGGAGACATTTAGAGACAAAGAAGTTAATTAACAGAGAGTATACATGCACACAAAGGAATCTGTACTACAACACTGTTTAGTCGGCGTGCAGGAGGGCACAGACCACATTTAATTCAGGATGCTGAAAATACATATAGCCCCTAGATGCAACATTAATATGAAAACTGTATTGCCTGTTTTGTTACTTTTTAATTCAGAAAGACACATCTGAATGCGTTTGGAAGGAGTTTATTGTGATGGTGCTAGATGTACATGGGTACAGACATCTGATCTTGGAGTCGATGGGGGCAGAGCCATGCCTCACTATTTTGGGTGAAGTGAACCGCCACTGGTTCACTAGAAAAGGAGAAATACAGAAGAACCCTGGTCCAGGGTAACACTTGCCTGTTATTGGCATTCTCACAAAATTGGTTCTCTCAAAAGTAGAGATTACCAAGTGTTTATAAACACGTGCCTGAGTCACAAGATCTTGTCTTATCTTTAGTGATTTTACATAAATTGTGAAAAAGCATGCAGTAACGAAGACAAGTTAAGATGTGTGACAAACATTAAGGCTTTACAATTTGCTGCAGAAAAAAGCTAATCTCTCTTGAACAGCTTTGGGAAAATGAAGCTCCATGAACCCCAAAATATGTGAATCAATAATGTGTTACTCATGACTTGCTGTTGTGAATCAATCATAGTGATTTATCTGTTGGGTGTAGATAATGGAGAGCAGTTGTGTTGACTCAGATAAGACAGTAATCAACAACATGTGTTATCTCTACCAGTTTCACTGTTGTATAAAATTGTATATACCCTGACAATTTAAAAATGTCAATGTTAATATGCAAATATAGGTCTATACATGAGCTCACTGGAGCAAAACAGCAGCTTTGCCTAATGAAGTGTAAGTGGTAGCATGAGTCTCTGTTGTTAAAGATGACCAGACCAGTAAAGCGGCCATTTTGTAGGTTGAAGATCAGATGTGTCTGGCATCTTGGACATGTAAAGGGTTTGGCAGCAGTACCTCCTCGAAGGTCATGTTGCAGACGGAGCGGGCAGCCTTCTCCAGGAGTGTGGGGGAGGTGACAGTGATGCCCGTGGCGCGCTGCAGGAACAGGTGAGTGTAGAAAAAGGCAGAGAATGCCTGAGAGAGAAATGGAGAGAAAAGAAAGAGTCAGGCACAGACAGATAGGCACAGAATGACAGCCACAGTTTGTCGTGAAAGGCTATTTGAAAAGCAAATGAAGCATCTGTTAATTTAATTTAAAAAAACTGTAAAATCTTGCCACGAAAATTAAAACTTTGCAGTGTATTTACAACAGCTTTGAAAACTTCTCTGTTGTTTTAAGAAGTGTTGAACTCTACGAAAATCCCCCAGGATAAACACTTGTTTAATAACTTGCTGCCAAATTGCATTAGTTTGCTGAAGTTGGATCACTTTTTAAACTGTAAAAGCCAAACCAATATCTGCTTTACATTTCTGCTTCACAACTAAAGTGCTTTGCTGGTTTATTTTAAAAAAATCCATGCACCTTAATCCAATAACATTGAGGTCCTGCTTTAAGCCAGTGTTTTAAAGTAGCCTTAGCCCTACATTTATGGAAATTTACCCATCATAACCTCTTAGCCCCTCCAAAACCCTCCCCTCCAACAATCCATTGCATTTTCCAATGCATTTTATATAATCATTCATGTTTTGATCATATTTTTACCATTCAATTGTCTTCAAATGTGTTTGTATATGAATAAGTAAGATACATGCATAACAACCTACTGAAAATTCATTCAGTCATGACAAAATGACAATTCAAATAACAAAACATCAAATTAAATAATTCATTACAATTTATTAATCTAATTTAGCCAGCCCCCATCAGTGATGTCAAGGTCTGTTTGAGCCCCTTCTTCCCACCCTGTGTCTGCTTCTCCTCTCTCACCATAAAGTTGCCACTGACAGTGGGCTGGAAGACGCCATCAAAAGAGCATTTGGAGAATGAGCAGCTAGTGAAAGAGAAGAGCTGGGACACATTTCCTTGGCAGTGCTGATAGTTCCCGGTGCCCAATATGGTCAGGGGGGCATCAGGGTTGTAGGATTTGGGTTTCTTTTCTTTGTTGCAGGGGGAGTCGAAAATCCTACCCATTGTCATTGTGACACTGTGGCCTTGAGGGTAGCAGGGGTGAGTGACATCATTCCCATAGCCCTGAGCCTGAGAGAAAGAGAGAGGAGGGGGGAGTGAGAGAAAAAGAATGGGGTGGGAAATGAGAGCATTGCAGCACTACATATGTCTCTTTATCTCAGACCACACATCACTTTTATCGCACTTTCATTGCAAGTGTCAGTGTCTGATGGAACAGTGAGTTTGCATGTCTGAGTGCATCTGTCTGTTTTTGTATCAGTTGGGAAATCTTATGTGTCCGCCTGTTTATTTGTCCATGTGCCTATATGTCTGTGAGCCTGCCTGTTTATGTATCAATTTTTCTACGTGTCTGTGAGCCTGTCTGGTGCAGGTACCTCCACCAGGTGAGCCAGCAGCCGACGCAGGACCTGGTCCCGGCCATAGCAGAGAAAGCTATGCGTGTAAAGGGTGTACTCCTGTCCATAGAGTCGCAGCATCTTGCTGTTCTCCTCATTCTCCACCTTGTCCTTAGTCTGGAAGGTTATCTGTGTTGACGCTCCACCAAAGTCCAGTGCACCCACGGTCGCTCGGCCTGGGCTCAGCCAGCGTCCCACCAGGCCATACTGAGAGAACGTGCAAAAGTGGAATGTCATGACATGTTAAGGTGCCCACCTATCTAGCAACAGTGTGACTGCAGCTCGATGGAAACTCAACCTTTATAAACTCCTTCCCATGTCCCATATAGGATATATGGGTATATCATTTTAGGGTGCAAGAAAAATGTAAAGAACACTATGAACTTTTAATTTTCTGTGTTGCCTGTTACTCAGCCACCACAAAAAAATGTGTAAGCGAAACACTATCACCAGGCTGTCAGATTTTTTCCAACAGTGGCCACTAGGGGGCTCTAAACACCCACTTGGAGTTGTCTTCAGCCAGGAATACCCAGACATATTTACAAAAAGGTGACTCACTAGCTTGTATACACATGGTTCGGACACAATATTCTCCTAGCCCTGTGTGTGATTTATAGGTCTTACTGACTATGCAGTTAATGTTGGGTATAAATTCCTGATTGATTTAGCTTGACAGCAACTGGTACTATGTTTATACATGACATAAGTTTACTCGATAGGACCATGTACATTGGTCGTCTTTAGTTCTATTAAAGGGATAGAAAAATCCCAAAAACAGGAACAGAAGATAACATCATCAATAATTCAACTTCAATGACTGTGTAGATCAGCCATAACATTATGACCACTGCCAGGTGAAGTGAATCACACTGATTATCTCATTATTATGGCACCTGTCAGTGGGTGGGATATATTTGGCAGTAAGTGAATATTTTGTCCTAAAAGTTGATGTGTTAGAAGTAGGAAAAATGGGCAAGTGTAAGGATTTGCACAACTTTTATAAGGGCCAAATTGTGATGGCTAGCCAAAACTGCAGCGCTTGTGGCGTGTTTCCGGTCTGCAGTGTTCAGTACCTTTTAGTGGTCCAAGGAAGGAAAAGTGGTGAACTGGTGACAGGGTCATGGGCGGCCAAGGCTCACTGATGCACATGGGGAGCGAAGGCTGGCCTGTGTGGTCCGATCCAACAGACAAGCTATTGTAGCTCAAATTGCTGAAAAAGTTAATTCTGGTTCTGACAGAAAGGTGTCAGAACACAGAGTGCATCCCATTTTGTTGCATATGGGGCTGCATAGCTGCAGACCAGTCAGGGCGCCCATGCTGACCCCTGTCCACTGCCAAAAGCGCCAACAATGGGCATATGAGCATCAGAACTGGACCACGGAGCAATGGAAGAAGGTGGCTTGGTCTGAGGAATCAGCTTTGCCTTTTACATCATGTGGATGGCCGGGTGCGTGTGCATCACTTAACTGGGGAACACATGGCTCCGACGAAGGCAAGCCGGAGGAGGCAGTGTGATGCTTTGGGCAATGTTCTGCTGGGAATCCTTGGGTGCTGCCATTCATGTGGATGTTACTTTGACATGTACCACCTACCTAAGCATTGTTGCAGACCATGTACACCCCTTCATAGAAACAGTATTCCCTGATGACAGTGGCCTCTTTCAGCAGGCTAATGCGCCCTGCCACAAAGCAAAACTGGTTCAGGAATGGTTTGAGGAACACAGCAACAAGTTCAAGGTGTTGACTTGGCCTCCAAATTCCCTAGATCTCAATCCAATCAAGTATCTGTGGGATGTGCTGGACAAACAAGTCCGATCCATGGAGATCCAACCTCGCAACTTACAGGACTTTAAGGACCTGCTGCTAATGTCTTGGTGCCAGATACCACAGCACACCTTCAGAGGCCTAGTGGAGTCCATGCTGCGAAGGGTCAGAGCTGTTTTGGAGGCAAAAGGGGGACCAATACAATATTAGGCAGGTGGTCATAATGTTATGGCTGATCGGTGTATATATCATGGATACATACGGTCACAAGTATCTACATCTCTCTATATCCATTTTTATTTCTGGGAGCTGTGAAAATGAAGTCTGACCCAGCTGCTTACATATTAAGGGAATAATGATGGGAATTCAGTCCAATTGTAATATTCTGGGTACCTCTACCTTATGTAACACTGGTGGCTATGAGCTGGCCTCACCTTCGCCAGTATTTGTTTGCATTTCACCAATCAGTAGCCCAAAATACATTGGGAGACTGTTGGAGTTTTCTAAAATGACTGGACTACCTTGATGAAGTTCTCCAGGAGGTAGTTCACAGTAACCCAGCCATACGCTCCCTCATCCTGACCAGTCAAGATAGCTGCACCACGGAAGTGAAAAGGATAGGACTTCATTTTCTGTCCTACTTCTTCCATTATACGTTCTGTTTCAGAGGGGTTGGACATTCTAAGAGAGAGAGAGAGAGAACAATAAGGAGAGACAGTTATCAATCTCATAAGGTGGATGGACCTACCTCATGGGCTGCACAGTATGTAATAGCATGCTATTGGAGGAAGTAATCAGGCAACATTGCCTCTGACTGGTTCATATTGAGATTAATGGGATTTTGTTTCCTGAATTGTTTTTCGCTGTCTATATATATTTCTATATACTTACAGTACATAATTGTGATCATTTGAACAAACGTTAGCATAAGCGATTTTGCCAAGCCATTGCCACATAAGTTATTTCCCAGAAATCTAATACCTATGTACAACAGTCCAATGAAAAAGTGTTTTCCATATTTTTCACACCACTGCCTTCAGACAAATCTCTAAAAAAAACAGGAGAAATAACAGATAAAAGAGAGAGTAGTTAGTAGGGAGAGATGTGGCAGAAGGTTGAGTGGTTGAGTGTGATAGTGATGTCAGAGAGTATCACGTTTATGGGTGCAGGATGAGACAGGCCCTCTCTGACAGGGTGTTCTTCACAGTCAAGAAAGGACCACACCCAAATAGTATTCACACACACACACACACACACACACACACACACACACACACACACACACACACATCTAAAACAAGACATACACACTGCACAAACATGGATAGTAACAAACACACAGACCTGCAGACATGCACCCATGTCTAAGTGCTTGCTACCAGTCACATGTTTGAGAATCTTTGGCGTTTTCACATTTCAGTCTCAATGCACAGGGGAGTTTAACACAGTCAGCAGTGGAAATCCAGTCTCAGTTCAGACTTATGAAAAAAAGCGCCACTCACTCCAGCAAACGCATCCCTGCTGTTGCTCCCAGGTGGACAGGTGTGAGGCGGTGTCTAGCTTTTGGGATATCCTTCATTGCTTGGTTCAGACAGACCTCCAGACTCTGACCGGCACCCCCTTGAATCCCTGCATAGCTGGATATCCCCCCTCCTGCAGTGAAACACAGCCCAGGACATAAACAAGTCTCATGAGCTTTCACCATGGCAACAGCATGCATGCCACATAAGGTCATGCCATCAACCCTCTCAAAAACACTAGGAACTTGTTTGTCCCCAATTATGTTTGTACCCTACATGCTTCCTCTGGTTAAAAGCTTGTCAGCACAAATGTGCCCATCAATGAGGAAACCACAAGCAAGCATCTGCTTTTAACAAAGTCAGGCGATGTCTGCTGGCACAGTTACAACTGGGTACATCCTTAGAGACAAACCCCCACAGACACACAAACAGGGGAGGTCATTGGAAGTGCTGCTGAGGGCAACTTCCATGAAATCGTGCCAAACATAATGAAACAGGAACCTGAGTGGACAAAGATCAAAGTTATGAAAAACAAAACTGAGGAGAGGACATTGACTTCCGCCTTCTTAGGGTATCACTATGTTTGTAATGTTTCCCACTATGCTGTGCTCTTGAGGATGTGTGCATGTGAGATATATGAGACAAATTGAAGCCATCAAATAAACAAATAAAATTAAACACTGCTTCTTGTCTCTGGAGCAGGTGATGACAGCAGCCTTGTTAGTGCAGTGCCTCTATTTTAAACAAAGAGACACGTGAAAAGACTTTTGCTTACCATCAACATGACATTCGCTGTGCTGTGTGACAACACCTGTGCCGTTCTGCTTGTCTGCAGGCCACTTATAGATGTACATGGCTGTGTGAGAGGAGCCAGCATCCAGAACTATACCATACTGTAAGAAAGAAGGAGAGAGAAAACATACCATAATTAGCCATATACAAAATTAGAGTAAGCAAATTCTGCATGTGGATAAAATGACATTATGGTGGTATCTGAAATAGCTACACATTAAATGATTGCTTGCCATCCTGATATGGCTTATTAAAAATGACTAATACCCTTGCCTCCACAGGTGAGACACATTTTGGAGGCAGATATAGATATACAGACATGTGAAGACCTCCAACCAAATTAACCCAGCACATTTATTATGCAGGAATGTTAAGTAATACATTTTATGGATATGAAAAACATATACTGTATAAATGAAAGAACTGCTTTATCACTCTTGACAGGTTTGACTTGTGTAACTTGGAACAGAGTCCCCCACCCTTTCCCCAATAAACTACCATTTACTGCCATTCCTTTAAAAAGAGAATTATTTGTCTGAGCCATAATTTCCCTGCTTGGTTTTTGTTTATCAAAGAGCTTAGTCATCCTTTAAATCTGCATGCTGAAACATGTTTTAGATATAGAAATGTAGATTTTGCTTGGCTTACACTTTGTTGTACCAGCAAGGAAGGTTAGGAAAATGCAATAACGCATGAAATTTGGCAGACGTGAGACTGACGTGACTCGTGACAATCATGTTTACCTCCTGGTTGTAAAAATTAATGCTTTTAGCTAACATCAATGGAAAATAAAAAACAAAACAAACAAAAGAACAATAAATTCAAAGAGTACTAAGATCAAGCATCACAGTCTGCTCAGCTGTAACCTTAGCTTTACAGTGACATCGCTTCTTCAAAGTCATGGCTCAGCCACTATCAACTAGTGTGAGTGAACAAAGACGTAATATACACAGATAGCTCTAGGCAGCTAGAGACAATGAATGAAGTATGCGTGCAGACAGGTACCCTCTTATGCTTTGCTCCAGGTGCCCTGGTTGAGTTGGTGCAGGCCCAGCCAAGGACATTCCCAAGGGAAACATAGGAGGTGTGGACAGAGGAACCAACGGACTTGGCAAAATACACAGTTTCCCATTTATAGGCTTGTGTGTAGATTTGGCACGAACAAATGAATGGTGTTTTTAAACTTCATAGTGGCAACAGCATTACCATGAGCTAGCAGATGTCAGACATTTAGCAGACATTTAATAACAGAATCATAAAAAAGGCTACTGTGAGCGTTGAAAGGCTTACCTGCCCAAGAGTAATTATCACAGCTTGTGTTTAATTGGTATAATAATATTTCAGATTTTATTTGGAGTTGAATTAAATGAAATGTTCAAAAATAATTTATGGGTCCCTTTGCTGATCTTTTACAAGTAACCTGTCAAACTAGCACTAGCTAATTTGTAACTAGTACCTGTTACATACAGTGTTATTTTTCAGAACATTTTCAACAGAAAAATATATGTTTTATTACTTTTAAAGAATTCTGGGTAAAAAAGTGGCCTTTGAGGCCCAAACCAGTACATGCAAAATACAATACGCCTTTAACCTTTTTCATCACAAAATTGTTGTGCCTTGTTAATTCTGATAATTGCTGAGATCACCACACTGCGTACGTGAAGGAAGAAATCAGGGGTGGCAGTTTGGTAATGGTTAGGGATTTAGTCTACTCAGAGGTTTCTGGTTGTATTCCTATCTTAAACACTGTTGCTGTACCCTTAGGCAAGATATTTTACCTGAATTGCCTCAGTGAGATATCCAGCTGAAAAAATACACAGTCTAAATTTTACACACTGTATAATCTCTATGGGTTTGAGCATTTGCTAAATGTAAATCAATTAACAATTGAATTTATCTGCAAGCAAAAATGTTTGAATCCAGGGCTTTGTTTTTGACTTTGGATCTGCAGATTACACACTCAGAACATGTAAAAAGGTGTCTTTATCAGATATTACCAACAGCAATTCATGAGGGGGAGAAAATGGGAACAGTGTGTGTTTTTCCACTGTGGTTGGAGCAGTCTGATGAATCATATGTCTGCAACTATGTCAACAGCATGCTATAGGGCTGTTCAGTGAGAAGAAAGTGATTAAGTACCTCTTTTGTGTGGGCGAGAGGAAAATGGTCTCTCAACCACTAACCCATGTGGATGCATTGCTGCAACACTTAAGAGCATGCACATCAACACCACAGATGCACAGTACCTGCTGCAAACCTTTCACAACTGTTGCTGTTTTCCAGCACAAAGGTGCATGCATTAATAATTCTGCATGAAGACTATAATCACCCTCCAACAAATACCTCCATACACTGTCACTCTGTTATGAAACAAGTCATGAATAAGCAAACAGTTAGAAAACTACAACTTGATCTGATCATCATAAGCTTTTGAATGCACTATTGGATCTCTGCCATGTTGGTGCCCTTCTGTGAAGTGATCGCCAAAATCTATACTTGCAGAACACCCAGCAAAGGTGGAAAAATGTAATATAGGATAGGGTTGCCAGTGACACATGTGTGAAAGGAAGCTCTATGTTGGTGCATGGCTATCAATGACTGGTCAGCTGTGTATAAAGCATGCACAAGGTGTAAAAGTGTAATTCCAGCACATCAGCTGCTCTTGATATCTGCAAGTCCATATATAATGGGAAAAAAACAGCTTTAAGCAACTACCCATGGCTCATAGAACAATTTGGCTAGCAAAAGGCAAAAACAATATTTGATGCAGAATATGGGGGAGAACAGAAAAATGGAAGACTACAAGAAGAAACTCAGTTCAAAGGCACACAATCAAAGCAAAGGGAACATGTTACAAAAACACAAATACAAACCCACAAAAATAAACATCAAAAGGGACAGTGGGATTTTGAGAACAGAGTGCTGGGGGCTGCTGGCCTTCAAAGAATGCCAGCATCATTATGAATGGCTTTACAAGCACTGCACAACATCCGCCCTTGTGTAAGCCATGCACCCTTGGTTAACACAAACAGATAGGAAGCAGCTAATCATGGTCCAGGTCATGCTGGCAGACTTGCCAAAGGCCTCTGACTGGATGTACAACAAAATACTTCAACAGCATCTGGCAGACATACCCATGTGCCCACAGATTTTCACAGGGTTACACAGCTGCACTACAGGGAGGGGGGGAGCGGGTGATGGGAAATGGCACACAGAGCCCTTGGTTACTCAGGTAACATCAGATTATATCAGAGGTAACAAGGTGGTGAGGTCTCACCTTATCTCTTCTTCTCACACATGTCAACCTGTAATGCTCTCTCTGAAGATACATTAGGTAGTGGCTATGCTGATCATGTTGTACTATCATATGCCAGAATTTCATCATATTTTTAAAATGAAAAATCATGTTCATTCATGGGACAATGGGAGAGGAGAGCCAAAAACAACATAACAAACAACAAAAAGTATTTTGTAATCAGATTATGTTTCACAAGATACTCGTCTCCACCAGTTCAACTATCTTTGGGTGGAAAAGCATTTCCCATTATGACAATGTCTAAATACCATGGTTAGCATCTGGAAGTTATGATATTCAAGTTGAGTGATCAGTGAAAAACAAAAAATGAAACAACTATATTCATTGACTGTGTGCCTTACATATACATAATATTGATTAGGCTGTGTCAGAAATATGTCATTGTTTTACTTGTTGTGTTGCAATGGCAAGCATCAAGCTTCCTTTGATAGGATTAAATATAACAATGAAAATTATTGTTTCAAACAGCTGTCCAAATTAATTTTCCACCAACCAATTGAGAAGAGAACATGAAGTGTTGAGTCTGTTAAAGGAAATGCACCATTCAGCCAAACCACTTAATGTTCTCCTCCCATTCATTGAAAATGACCTCTATGACAATAATTTAAACTACACATTGACTGTATAGATAAAACTAATTTTATTTACCTCATTTTTCATTACAGTAACAAAAATGACTGTTCAGACATGACTTCAAACTGTGACTAATGATTTCCACACCAAGGGTAGCAATAAATACAATTGTGCAACACAAATGGATCCAGACAAGTGCAAAATACATTACAGAGTTCTACAGGCAGCTCATGTGGGGGAATGACTCAGATTACCTGGAGTGTCATATATCCTCTTCTACATATGGGAAGACGTTTAACCGCCAGAGTGCTCAATTTAATCTTGTATATTCCAACTTCCTGCTTATTGTTAATGCAATCTCTCAGCCTCCTCTCTGGCTGTTATTTTGATATTCTGTTATCATTGTCAGGGCATATCCTCGTACTCGAATAAAAATGGTTGCAACAATTCAGGGAATACATGTTTTTGTTTATGGAGATACAATTAGACTCATTCACTTTCCATATATATTTTTATGATACCTGCTCTTTGGCAATTAATGGATTGGAAGGTTACATGTGCTAAAGATCCTCCAACAGACAGGAGGAAGCTACAGAGCTGGACCCATTTAAGACTATTACAGTGCCTTGTCTCACACACACAGCTTCATACCCACACAACCCAATTCTGGTTTATCAGGGTGCCATCTGCATGCAATGCTCTGTATAACAACCTCCACTGATCAGTGAGTTGAGAAACAATAGTTCTGCTATTGAGTTCAAGTGCACCCAGACATTGTTTCATCCTCACTGGACAAATAGTCATTAATGGGCATTACAGATTAGAGTTTCTGTGCCTCATCTAACAATGACCCATGTGTCCCCTGCATTTTATCAAGTCCATTAACCTGATCTAAGATTTAAAGAACAACTAGCTATCATCCTTGAGGAAGGGTATACACATTTACTGGAAGGTTCTTTAACCATTTTTTCCAAGGCGACCAGACTTCTTTCTTTGAATAAATGCAAAACATCTAGAAATTATCCCTATTACATATAAAATAATGTATGAATACATATTTCATTGTCCTAACCCACAGCGAGACATAAGGCTATAAATGTATGCATAAGGTGATGTATAATGTATGATGTGTAAGCAACGTAAAAACATTCTTTAAATATGCATAGGTATTAAATATTCTTTTGATACTGGTAGGGGGTTTTCAATGATCAAAGAGCAATGAGTATGTGTATGGGAGACCACATTTAGCCCCAGGGCCACCAGATGAATAGCACTGACACACAGTATTGGCCACTGCCTATTTTCTTCAGTGCTGTGAATACTGCTCAGATTCGTGATGAGCTCATTTCTCATGGCAACTAAACCAACTACCAAACTGCTAGTTTTTTTTTTTTTTTTTTAAAGTAAATGAAATATAAGTCTTCTAAATAATTTAAACTTCTGTTATCACTATACCCACATGGTTCTATGCTCGAGTAAACTGCCTAAAAGATGACTATGTCAAGGCACAGAGGCAACTAAAAATATAGTAATATATTTAGTCCTTCACTGATAATGCAAGTGGTCCATGCTGACAGACACTTAGGTCCATATATCTAGAGAGAGAAACCCACTTCCTACGAACAGTGTGATATGCTACATACACTGCTGAACATAAAATGCTCCAACTACAGAACACTTTTGTCACTCATAGACACATGCAAACATTTTATGATAGGTCCCAATGACCGAAAAGCTGGCAGTGACACAAGGGGGGAGACAGACAAGCAAACTGAGCGATTTAGACTGTGCATGATGATGAAATTGGAGGGGAAAAGCTGGGAAGGTGAAAGCAAGGCATCCTGGCAGAATCCAGGCAAAGAGGCAAAGAGCCCCACTGTAACGCACATTTAATGCACTGGGAGTGACCAACCTGCAGTGTGTCACTTTTAAATAATACAAATCAAAACCAACCTTGCTGTGTGTGACTGCAAACAAATCGGCCTCAAACCCAGCTATGAGTAGACTTGGAGCCTTGATTACACCACACAGTGGGCTAGATCATATTGCATTCAATAAGGAGCTACAATTTGTTTTCTCCAGAAATAATATTTTAACCAAAAAAGACATTACATAGCAATTTATTTACATAGGAATATAACATTTTTATATAACATCGAACAGGCATATTACATGCATTTTGTCAGGTACCTAATTGATTACTTATTCATGTAAAAGTTACCAAAATGATTACAAGACCTGTCAGTAGTAGTACACATATTTCTATTATTGTTTGTCCCACTTGGTACGTTAAATTATTTTAATACTGTCTACCAAACTAATGAAAAGATCCAATAATATAGCACCAAATTATAGGCCATATGTTGATAATGCTACGAATGAGACAGGCAATTACATCACAATAGCAGTCACGTTTTAAGCTTCAATGAAAGCTTCATGTGTATCATATGAAAGCAAACCTTTTATAGAACAAAAGAACGCCACAGTTTTGTTTTGGCTCCCTACAAGCAATTGTCATACTCAGATCGAAGAAAAAAACATAATACTGTCTATCTGAGTCATTTTGTGCACCTTGATAAAACCATGTGCACACTAACGATACCTGATCCTCATTTATGTTGAAATCATCTGCACACCGCTGTCAACACTGCGTCAGCCCTCAAGCATTGCTGCTTCGGACTTAACAACGAACATACGGTTAAGCAGAGCTGTATATTATCGGTATACGTATTTATGTGCACATGTGTTCAATAACATGTAACATAATTTTATGTCTGTAGGTCCCAATGTTCAGCCATTCACGAGCTTATTTGTCATTCGCTTAGGTAAAATTATCATTCCCACAGTAACATATTATCCCTATCAAATGCAGTAAACGAAATCTCGCGTTTTGTTTGCCGCATGCATCCGAGCAGGTAGTTCCAAAGTATCATCGTGCCACCCATGTATTAGGTGTATGCGCTTTCGTTTTCTCTATCCTACATAACATACATTTGACAGTGACAAGGGTTTTACCATGTAGTCCGGCGGTGCCTTCAAATCGTCTGTAGGGATGGCAAGCAGGAGAATTCCCAGTATGCCAAGTAATAGGAGGGCGACAGGGGCAATAATCTGACACTGCTGCTTCCCCATATGGGCTGAGGTTGTGTGACTCCTAGGTAGCGGGAGCGTGGCTGGAAGTGGTAGCACCGGCGAGTAACTTGTGAACCAGTGAAATGAAGAGACACCCGCTCGAGCTAATAAAAATGGGCTTGGCTTGCGCGTGGTAACCTACAAGCTGTTTAAACACTGTGACATCTGTCTTCCTTGCTCATCTGGCTTTTGTTTCCCTTAATATCATAGCAAAAGAAATACATGAAGAACACGTTTAATGGCCAGAATATCATGTTTTGCCATTTTAATTGTAGATAAAAGCCATGTCGACAAATATTTGCTTTTGGTCTATTCATTCCAATAACAAATGGGTACACAAGATGAAAGATGAGTATTTGGATAGACTTAAATCAAAATAGGTATGCTGGCAAGGGTCCACTCATATCTTCTGACCACACCAATGAAGACCATGCAATTCAAAAGAATAAGTAACATTCAAACATTTAATTGCTGCTTCAAATACACTGAATGAGAGAAAGGAAGGATTAAAGAGAGAATGGTACATACTTTATCTCAGACTGCAGGTCCTATGGTAATGAAAAGGCAATGCAAGAACTGTTGACTCAAAAACATATAGTGCAGGAGTTGCTATTGTAATGTATTATGTCCCACTCCTTCAAAGTTAAACACTTTACAATTCATTTCACTAGGCTCATAAGAACAATTCATAACAAAACTGAATTGACACCCATATTCATATGCATATCAAAAGTAAGTATCCAGATTTGGTATTGAATAGTGTTAATAGGAAAAAATAAGGTTTATAATATTATGTTTATACTCTTTGAGGCAAAATGGAACAGCATATCTAGGAACAGGAAGGCTTATTCCTTTGTGAAGAAGCCACAGGTCATTATATGGTCAAGCTGAAAAAATTGAATCAATTTCCTGTCTTATGAGTTTTTTTAATATCATCAAAGCATAGATTTTGTATTTAATTTCCACACTTCTAAACCCGGAAGGTCATCTCAGATCAGAATAATGGTGCCCTTCCAAAGTGATGATGTAAGCTATGAAAGCAAAGTGTTCCAAAAGACACTTCTGACACCAGCTGTGCCACTTCAGTAATGACTTCATATGCCTCAGTGCCATTTTCTGACTAGCACACTACATAACGTCCATAAAGCAAAACACTTATTGAAAATGCTTTATTTTCGATTCACAGTGCAGTACCAGGATAGTTAATGAGCTGGACAATGCCAGAGAGAGAGCTACTGCTTTGTGATATCAGAATGGGCTCTCCATGCAACTGTGACCCCCAGCATCATTCACCCACAGGCTCAGCAAAAATCCTGTGTGTGTGTGTGTGTGTGTGTGTGTGTGTGTGTGTGTGTGTGTGTGTGTGTGTGTGTGTGTGTGTGTGTGTGTGTGTGCGTGTGTTTGAGTGAGATTCTTTTGTGTGCATGTACATGTACAAAGAAACTGAAAATGGATTGAATATTTAAGCTCACATTAATTGAACACATTGTTATTTTTATTGTTGTTGTTGCTGTTGTTATGGAAAGACACAGAAAAACACAGATGTTCTGTGCATGACGCTCAGATATTCATTTTTTCATCCTTCACTTTGCTCTGTGTAACACAATGGCTCATAGTGATCCATATCAGCCATTCTCAGCAAGGTTACAAGCCCAGCAGCTCTTTAACCCCTTTACTTTCCATCTCTCTCTCTCTCTCTCTCTCTCTCTCTCTCTCCAGATATATTTCAATTTAAATCCCATACATGTTCAGTGCAGCCACCCCTTCTCTCTCTCTCTCTTTCTCAAATGACAGAAAATTAGCCAATCTGCCTGTCCAGGCCCTCTAGCCCAGCTGTCTTCATATATTAACTGTTGGCCTTATGGTGGGCTGTGCTGTAATTCTCAGGGATCTGCCTGGGGCAGTTTAAGGAGATGAAATGGACAAAGTCAAAGTCTGCAAGGCTCATATATGAGCACATTCCATGACACTCAGCCAGCCTAAAGTACTGCATCTTATTTTCAAGAAGAAGGAAACTTGTTTTGCTCCTTACAGGTGCATGCTGAGTAAAAGAGGGGTTCAATGAAATTCAGCTGTGTACTATCACCCTTTTCCAAAAAACACAGAATGTTAAATCCCCTGGATTTCTATGGGTATACACCCTTAGATAAACAGTTTATAAATAAAATCAAAAGAGGGTTCTTTGCTCGTAACATTCAATGACACAATAATGCAGTGCTTTTCAAACTAGGTACTAGGGGAACCCTGGCATTTTTATGGCCAATCTTTTGAGGTTGTTTTACACACACAATGCAGATTTGGCTCATTGTTATTTGCTTTTCTCATGAATTCTTCAATGTCTCACAAATGGTTTTGTGTTAGTGACCAGGTGTCCAAACATTCTTTTTATAGGCGCAATTTGCCATAAACCACAATTAGAGAGCAAAAGCATGAGTTAATCTAATTGACGGTTTGCCCATTCTGGGATGGGTCTATGTTTGACAGAATGCCACTTTGGAGGGTAAATCATCTCTCATACAATTAAAAGTGTTCAGTTTTTAGTAAGAGCATTTACTGGTCTGTTAAAATTCAGGGATTGCAACCGCAGTTGGAATGAAAATAAGCAAGTGTCCCCCAGGACCGAGTTGGCAACCCCTGGATCAATTAACCATTTCATAATATATATTATGAAATATATATATATATATATATATATATATATATATATATATATATATATATATATATATATATATATATATATATATATATATATATATAGCAAAGAACCCCTGTAGAATATTTGTTATGGTGCACAGGCTTTCATGGTGCAGAGATAACCACCACAGTAAACCAGGACTTTCTGTAAATCTCTTGAAATCTTTTCTGCAGAAATTGTGTTGAAAATGTTCAACAAGCTCTTAATATTTAATATAAATACCCACTGGTTATGTATACATAATGTTGATGGTCAATAATAGCAGAGGGCTCTGCTGAGGATGTTTTCATGGCAAAGTGAGTTATTTATAATTAGTATTTTTTTTACTTAGTGCACTGATATTGTGTTCATCAAATGGAGTTGTTTTTTTCTGTTAGCGGGAGCTGCAGTTTCCAGTGAGTTTTGTTGTTACTATGCTCTAATACAGCTACTGTATACTTAGAAGCTCTTCCCAACAGAGAAATGTTTTTTTCCAGAAACAGTTCATCATGACAAATAGCTGGAATTATAGGGCTGGGCTTGATTAGTATGAGGGTGGAAGATCTCCTGAGAAAATTAAATTGTGGCTGGACATAGTCGTGTAAGACCAGTAATGCACAGTCCTCCTTGTATAACAGGTAGAACCCCTGCCCCAGCACAGAGATAAGAGCATTTTGCTGCAGAAGGTGCCCTCTTTTGCATATGGCTTCATGTTCCAGCCTTAAACCTGTCTTGTGTCAGCCTGGGGAATTTTGTGCAGTTTGTAGAAATATACCTGTCTATTTCAGGGGCTTAACCAATCACTTTCATTCAATACAGGCAGGTCAAATGTGGGGGTTTGACCTGAAAGTGGCTATTCAAACTTTGTAACATTACATGCCCTTAGAGAATGTAACAGCAAATCTACTCTTCAATCTCAATAGCATGGTGATTGCTGCAGCAGGAAAAGGTTGGTTCATATTTTTAGATGCAAAGGTTCAAAGGTTCAATGATTCATTCACAATTATTGCCTCAGTTGCATTTGAATTGGCTGTCTGTAAGGGCCCTGATGAAGTTGACACAAACTACAGACATTTTGGCTGTCTGAAATGACTATTTGGACTACAAGCATCTGCGCCACTTTGCACTAAAATGTACATTACCCTGTGTGATATTGTACGCTCAAATAAATTTCCTGTATAGTTATGTTCTTTTGTGTATTTATATATGGTTTTTCTTTCATATTTATTTTAGTAGAAGTAGTTATTGTTATAGTAGAAAGTTGTCATTTTCTATGTCATGTCTGCCATTCATGTAGCACAGAGGGATGAGGAGAAACAGTATTTCAGAAATGGAGAAGTGGAGTCTGTTTGTTTTTAACATATTGTGGAAGTGACACTAAAGCTGAATTGACTTCACTTGACTTGACTGCAAGCAGCAGAGTTTTTGACCACACTGTCGTTAGCAGATGTGGTTTGTGTGGACAACACAGAAAAACAAATTAAACTGGAAAATATAATGCGAATGTTGATTTCTGAATGTCAGCATGCAAGAGAATAAACTACACAGAAGTTAAAACTAGTTCTTGCTCTCAGAAGAAAAGTCACACCCCTGCCCCTATAGAATACAGCCATCTGCAGTATCAAATGTTTTTTTCTATCCTGTCTACAAAAGCCACTTCCAATAAAGATATCACTATAAAAAATTAGGCTGTATGCAGTTTTTTCTGCATGGGAACCTTTATTGGACAGCTGCTTCAAACAACTGAGATCAATTACAATAACTGCAATACCATGATTTTTGGGTAAAGTTCCTCTTGAAGCTAAGCATTGAAAGGACAGAATTATCTAGGCCCCTGTTCCAGGGAAATATATGTGTGCTGCAGTTAAAAACACAGACAGATAGAAACACATGCAAAGTTGTGTGTTTTAATCTTACACATCAGTGTTGGAAAATGATTAATTAATTATCTGCACCCATCTCATATTCCAGCATCGACTTTCTGTTTTATGGTAGCATCATCATAGCACACAGTTATCCAAACTGAATTAGCGAGGCAGCATTTTGTTTTAATCCCCAAGTCGTGTTTTAACCTCATTGTTTCAATGATACAAAATTGATATCTGGTACTACAGTACTTGCAATTAAAACAACATCAAGCAAAACGTGAATTATTAACAGGCAGTGAAATCATGATCACTGGGGTATTGTTGAACATGTGTCATGATTTCTACAGACCCCAAACCTTGGAGCAATCGTCATTATGAGTATGCTGGTGATAATAAAATGGTGGCATTTTATATTTAAAGGGATTAATTGTAACTACAATTACATTACAGTGGATGGCACGAAAAGCTGATGATGTCTATTCTCACAACTTCCTCTGATGGCATGATATTCTGATGTAAGTCCCTCTCCCATGCGTCCATCTCCACCCATTTCTACCCATCTGTCCCTATATCCCCTCTGTTGGTCCGCGAGCATTAGCATTCAGGCCGACTGAGAAAATCCTGTTTTCCTCCCTCCATTCAAGGAGGGAGATTCCCTCCTTTTGTGTGTCCCTGTCTGGAGGGAAACTCTGACGGTGGGATACCAGCCTGTGAATGGTGCCGTTTCAGTGTGTCCATCTGAGAAACAGAGGTGCCACTGTGTTCTGGGAGGACTGGCCACTGCCACGGAACTGCACTGAAGACGGGTCACCACCCATTCCCCATTCCCCAGGCCCTGGGGGTCTTTTGTGTGGCCAGATGGACTCACTGGCGAGCTATGGATGAGTTCCTTCCCTACAGGCATGGATGACTCATAGCAGGATACCCTATACACGCACAGGCACACACACACACACACACACACACACTCATAAACACAAGGACCTAGATCTTTGTTCTCATACAACAGGACAGCCAACACAGATCTATAAAGCTACAGATACACTCACATAATGGCCAGAGACACAGCTACTGTCATGTAACATCACTTAAAACACAGTGTCAGGTACTCAAATGTGTTTGCTCATGCATTAATACATATATGTGTACACACACACACACACACACACACACATATATATATGGGTACAAATCCACAAAAAACTGACAAAACCTTCAGTCTCTCAAAAGCATACATAGCTTTTTCTGGGGTGTGTCAGAAACCACTGTTGGAACACAGAGTTGTACGACTTTTCTTTGGCATAAAAAAGATCATCACAGAAATCCAAAAGCTTTTTCAGTTCCTCTCACATCTATAACCATGGAAGATCAAAGCAATAGGAAATTCCACACAGCAATCTTTTTTTTACCTTACCTTACTTACTCCCTTCACCCTGCTATGGAAATGAAGTGTTGGAGATGCAACTGTAACACTCCTGAACATGTTTTTCAAACACCTGGAAGGCATAGAGTCTTGTGACAGTTTTATCTGTTTATTTTTCCTTAAGATTTAAGACAACAGAGCCCACCCAACTACTTGCTTAACAGCTAGTAATGCATTCTGATGTACATTGGCAATGGTAGTGTAACTTCATAATATATTAGTCCAGGAATGCAACAGGTTAAGATACAGGGAAAGGAGCTAGCCAGAAGATATTTCCACTCCAAGGGTTTCCCAGAATCTAATACACAAACAATCACCTTGGGAACCATCTAAACTGATGCTCAATTAAACTTTCCAGTGATGCTACATCTCTCAACATTTTATCATGACAGAGAAAATAAATTGCTGGATTGTCATGGTTGTTTGTGAAGTGATATAATAAATAACATGTTCAAAAATACAAGGAGGTGCTGCTTTATTTTTGGAAGAGGATACTTCCTACCAGCTACCTTTATCAAGGAATAACAATGTGACAAAGAGGAGAAGTACAAATACTCAGGCATAGTCACTAACACATGTTTCCCTTGAATAATGTGCAAAAATATTACACAGGAAAAGTCAGCAGCTTATCTATACAGTCATAGAAAAACTCTGGTCCTTCACCTTTTCTTATCTGCTCCTCATAGTGTTTTGTTGATTACCTGATTTGCTGAACTTGGCCTTACACCTAGCAATAGGCTCAGTAATGATTTCAGACATGTTTCAGAGAAATGTATGAAAACTGAATCCTTTGGGAAACAAAGAGCATGGTACTTGGTCAAGGCCACCCACTGCACAGAGAACACTCAGATTGTTTTGCAAGACAACATTCTTGTATGCTAATGAGTACATGCAGCATTAATGTTTTCCACTGCAATAATCTTGAAAAATGAATCATGAAAATGGCATGAACATGTTTCATTATGGTAGTTATTTATGTTTAAAGTTTTTTATAATCTCTTTTTAACCTTGGATTTGTTGCCAGCATGGTGGCCCATTGGGGATCAGCACATGCACTGTTCTATTTCCAACATTATGTTTCATGTATTATTTGTTGCATTGTATTTTATATTTTGCAATTTTGGGAGTTATGGTCTTTATATTCATTCTTTTATGGCACCCGCAATCAAACTACTTGTGTTATACAAAGGTTCTGTGTCTTAATGTAATATGTCTTAATATCACTTTTTATTGTCTTGTTTGCAGAGGTTCTAACAAATATTGAATTTTCTTGCCTATATTTTCTTAAACCTGATTGGTGCCAGCAGATTTGTGATGGAGATTTTGGTTGGGCTGGAGTATTGCTACAGGTTAATGTTGCTATAATTATAAAGGATTATAATACATATAAGTATATTATCATTAGATCACATCAGAGAGAAAAATTGTGAATCAAACAGAAGACTAACAAGTGAAAAACATTGTAGCGTAGTTATGTCTCCCCCTTTTGACAAAATGTTGACAGTACAACGGACAACAAATTTGGGCTAGTCACATCCTTCGGGCTCGGCACTTTGACACTTCTGCACGAGAACAGCTTCAGGTTTTAATTTTAAAAAAAGATTACAGTTAAATGACCTGATGACTAATCAGTTATGTAAGTACAAGACAAGGATATGCAAAAAAAATACAAACAGAAAAACATGATATTGCCGAAAGCAAGATTCTTGAGTTGTGCAGACCAGAGGTTCTCAAACTCAGTCCTGGGGATATGCTTGTTTTACTTGCAGCCAAGTTCCAAAGCAATTCATATTGTTCAAGGCCCCCTCCGGTGAATTCAACTTACCATTTTGATGAATAAAATGATGAAATGTAAACTAGACAGTAGTTACACAGGAGCACTAGAAGGCACTATGAATATACAAACTCTTGTGGTTGCTCAGTCAGGTGATCAGAGATAGTTAGCAAACAAATCTCACACCTTTGAGGCTCTTGAATACCGTGGCACAGAGGAAACGGGTGCTGTCACAGCTGCTGCCACTACTTATTCTGTTAAGAGTCTGTTTGGCTCAGGTGCAAAGAGGTAGATAAATGAGGGTTCCTTTAGACTCTAGGTAGCAATTTAATAAACTAATAAATTTCATTGGTAATATTTCATTGTATGAGTGGATTAAAATTTTTACTTGCAGCTTATATATATAGAGAGAAAGAGAGCGAGAGAGAGAGAGAGAGAGAGCAAGAGAGACAGCAAGAGATTGAAATCATAATTTTCAAAGCAGAATCATTGTAAAACAGTTGACACTACTACAGGATTAACATATATAACCCTAAAAATACCACAAATACATATCTGGTTTATGTAACACTTGCTCTAGATCATGTAGTCATCATTTCCTGCATAACACATGTTTGGCTTACTGCCCTTTTCTGTCACTGAAGTCTTAATTTCTAACAAATTGTTACATTTCAGCAACCAGGTGTGTACCTTTTATGTATTTAGCACCTCATGAATGTAATCTGTGTAAGTGCAAAAGAGACAATTCGGCATTAACAAGTTATGACAGATTCGGGGATGCAGTTATGGTTGAAATGAACATCAGCACAGTGGGTCAGGGATGGACCCTACAGAGACAATGCACTGCCACTGTTACAACACATATATAGCTGTGTTGAAATAAGTCACTTTCTATTGTTTTCTGGTTTCACTTCCACACCATTTATTCAGCAGATCTATATCTGTTCATCCTCATTTCTCTCATAGTTCCACATCCTCCTTTACATAATTCTACTCACAGCATGCCTGGTACTAACATGCAATGGCAGGCCTTTGTCTTTTTTACTGTTGTCTCTAAGACATCTGCTTTCAGATTGGCCTTTCAAATTGCCAACTATGCAAGACCATATTACACTCAGGAGCAATGGGTATACAATGTGCTTCTATCGTTGACCAGAGTGCATCATTTCACCCAACAGTACTGTGAAATCAGTTGCTGGCAATCAATGTAAATCAAGGTCTGGCCAGGAGAGGGAGCACATCCATAATAATCTTGCAGATCATGTGGGAAGTGAACATACTTGCTCTACAAAACCAGCACTAATCTTATCTCTGCTACCCATCCCCCAAGGGAGTGACAGATCAATATAGTGCAAAGTGTACAAAGACAACCAATTTAGAATGATTTCCTTTAATGTAAAATAAATCCAAACCATTTCATGACAACACATAAATATATTAATGACTCAAGCTGCTACTCATTTTCCTGGGCTTTTGTAATTACGTATATTGGTATACCTCAAAATAACAAAGCACATCCCATAAGTGGAAGATTGACACATCCCCATAAGTAGTAAAATCACCATTATAAGAGCACTAATTAACTTATTAATCTTTATTTTTGAGGATGTGGAAGGGGAAATGCTCACTATTCATAGATGCACATCCTCACTTCAAGTGGCATGTCCTGTTTGGTAATACTGTCACAATTTCATAATCATGCAGATGAATCCATTGTTTATTATTTCAAATGCATGTATGCATGCTGTATTTTCAAAAGTCAAAGTGCAGTTGATTTAAGGTTCAGAATAAAATTATCTATTGCAGATACACCCACTGTGTCAGAATATATGGCTGTAGCATTAAGCTTATGTAAAATGGAAAAACTCCCCTAATAAGCATAAATGTTTTTTCTGCTCACTACTTCAAATCAACCCATTTCCTCTGTTGTTTATCTACTTAGTTAACATTTTTCTGCTAGGAGATCTAACTAGCTCAGTTTACCCATGAATGTTTTACATAGTTGAATATTTAGCCAAGTGCTTCAAGTTTAGCTCTAAATACTCAAACCTCCAAGAAGCAATGTCAGTTCCCTGTCAGCTACTCCACACTACATCTATTACCCATAAAAAATGCCTAGTAAGCACCTATTCAGCTGATCCCAGGCCTCCAAATCACTAAAGCAATTCTGAAGATTCTGCATATCTCTGTATAAATTGTGATGGCAGAGGACAATTTCACAAGGATGTATGGAAAGGAAATAACTGTGGCTACAATGCAACTGCATAGAAGAGCTTGTGCATACAGGTCCCATAACTGTATTTAAAAGCTAACGAGCTTGATGTGTCCACAGTAACCTCATTGCTGTGGCAACAGACGTGCCAGATGTGCCCTCGGCAAGAAGGGGTTGGTGTTTTGCAGCTCATCTTTAGAAATCGGTTCATCTGTCTGTATATGTACGTATACGTATGACTCGAGTACGTATCTGTATGTGTATATGTTTGTATGTTAATTTGATGTGCTGATGTGTATGCACTGCAATAAAGATGAATTGAAAAAAAAAAAATCAGTTGCTAAGGTAAGAGTCTGGCAAACATTATTTAAACCGTAATAAGCTACAGCATCATCGTCAGCCAAACAAGCTGCACAGCATCCACAGTTTTGTCCATTTCACAAGGGATATTAACAGTGTCCATTTCAATTATTTGGTTTTCGGCAAATATACTGCTAAACTCTCGTGGCAGCCGTTCAACCAGTTTCACAGTTTTTTTTTTTTTTTTTTTTTTTTTAATGACGGTTCGACTTTATATAGACAAAACCCGCAAAATATCTTCTGTAATAACACCTGCAAGACAGTTTAAGATTGACATGTGATTGGAAGAGGTGGAATGTAAGGAATCTCTCTCCTTCTCTCTCCTCTTAGGCCTGTCCATCTTTAGTGGGGGCAGGTACCTTTCCTCCAAAAACAGGAAAGACAGAGCTCCCCTCCTGCCCCTCGCAGAGGCGATCTATGAAAATACACTTGTAGTTCCATAAAAGCAGCAGCACCATTGATGTCAGACCAAGCAGGATGAAGACGGCCAGCAGGAAGCGCTGCCGGCGCAGAGGTAGCTGATCAGGTCCCTCGCGGTCCCGATTCGAGGCTGTTGCGTTTCGTAGACGCCATAACCATCGTTTGATCAAGGAGCCTGGAGGGCGGGGAAGGAGAACCCCGCTTTCCTCTTCCTGTTCAAAAGGGATCCGTTTATCCGCTTCATTCATATCTTACTCCAGACACTTGACCAACCACTGCAATGGAAGACAACAAAACACATTACGTACGTCGATAAAGAACAGGCTGCATAACAACATGTAGGCTACAGAACGGTGGAGGAAATACCACATTAGCCTATCTATTTATCTACAAAGCGAATTTCAACCTCCGATTATGAACTCGGTGCTAATGTGAAAAGATTTCTTCTGGTTACACACTTGAGTTTACATAAAGAACAGTTATGTAGATGAATAATCAAAAGCTAAACAGTAAATCAAACTATATAACATAACAGGCTAAGAATCCACAGGCTTACAAAGAAGTTTCTCTCGAGGCCATTTCCACTTGACTAAATAACTGGAAGCCAGCAAGAACGTTTCCAGAGTAACATTTAAAAGCCCTCAACTGTTACTGTGGTAACGTGGAACTGCATCAATAACGTATAACGTAAACTCACGTCTACGCAAAGCACCGGAATGACAAGGTAACCAAACGTGTCAAAAAACTAAGGTGGTAATTCCTCACGAATCACTGCTAACATGTTTTAAGCACAATCTTTAGCTCATGATTAAACTACATTCCATGCAAACTGTATTCCAGCTGGTTTCCATCTTCAAAAACCTAAATGATTTAGCAACACATAACTCATATTCCTATATAGGCATACATCTTGAATTGATACAAATTACTGAGAGATAGATGTTGCCTTTTAAATATTTAAAATGTATACATACTGCTTACTAAGAACTTTACTGAAATGGTCTATCTAGCCTACCTTCAATGTGTTCCCGGATGATGGCGAGTTGATGTCTCACTCTTCGTGCAGCTGCGCAGGGAAACACACTTCAAACTAGAAATTATTGAAAACGCACAGACATAAAACGACGCGTTATTTCTGACTATTGGGGAAAGACAGGCGGTCCATGTGCTTTAGGCTGACCGGGTGTCCGCCGTCAGTCTCCAGGACTGAAGGAGGCAAATTTGTTTACCTTTAACAGGTGGGGAACAGGCCCGCCCCTCACACGTCTCTAGCAGGGTTTCTGCAGCGCGTAGGCAGTGTACAGTGGGATATGTAGATTTTTTTCTCAGAAGGGGTTGCATTGTTGAACATGCGTTCAGGCTCATATGTAATTCCTACTTTGAGGCAGCCGTTCTAAAATGTAAGCATTGTAAGTTGCTATGACTTGTTTGGATCTTGGGTGACACCCTGCAACAGAACTCTTACCACCTTTTGATCCTCCATTATAGGATAAGAGGGTCTCTCAGTCTCTCTTCAAATTTCAGGTAGCTTCATTGACACAATTCATTGGCATGTACTGCAAAATCATATATTCATCTTAAAAAAAATACAGAATCCCAAAATAAAAGTACTAGAGAGTATAATGAAGATCCCAAATTTATTTTAGAGACATAATTTATGAATACACAGACTGGTTTGCCAGATCTGTTCATGATCTTGGCAAATGTCGGTCTAAAAAACACATGTGTCCTTGATTGTTGTACCTTTATGTGCTGAATCATGCTAAACTTTGGGGTCAATGCACTGTTGACTTTAAGCCACTGTGCTAGAAGAAGGGGAATGAACGAAGTAGCTATGAAAATCATTAATTTCAGTTCAAATATTCCCAAAGCTCTGCAGACACTTGCTGACACTTATTATCAATATCAATAATATTGTAAGATATTTAATGTGTAATGCAACAGTGTTAATAATTTAATGCAGAGGTCTTCAACATTTTCAGGCCAAGGATCCCTTGGCTGATAGAGAGATGGTGGAGGGACCCCCTATTACATATCATATAAAATTCTATTGCTTATTAAGTAATGCTATACATAAAATTACTTTGTAATGGTGCATACCATGCTAAGCCATTAAAATAATAATTATTGACAGATTCATATATTTATAGAACATGTTTTTTTGTAATTGTGTTTTTTAACAAATGAGAAGATTTGTCTTTGCTAATTATAGGCTGTAGTTATGTTAGTGTATTTTCAGGCATATTTATGGGTCCATGGTTACAGGTTTCAGTTTTAGCTACAGCCTTGTAAATCAGCTATTAATGTGATTCTGCATCTGCCAGACACAACTGGGCTCACCCTGCAAAGGAATGAGCTAAGCCTTCTCTAGACCAAGTCTTAATGGAGGTCTCAATCAAATCAAATCATTATCCAGTCATGGTACAGTGTGCCTATGCACATGCTACCAAGCATGTCCCTGACCTTTGTTGTATCTATGTACTGTATGTACCCAGATCTCATTTTCCTGTGTGCAAAGGGGTGACCCTTTACTGAAGTCCAGAACATTCATCCAAAATAATTAATGGTAAAAGCATGTTTGTTAAAGGTTTCATTCCTTAAACCAATTATTTTTATTTGTTAAACATCAATTTCAACCTTTAGTGTAGGTCATCATTTGCCTAATCAGCTGTATGCATGTCAGGAGGCCATGGAGAGTGACCCCCATGAACTGTTCTAGATTTGACCCCCATCTATGGAAATCACCCACCACAGAACAGTAAAAATGGAAAAATGTAACTCTTAACCAGACACCTGAACCAAAATGCACTGGGCATTTTGCCAGGCATCTCTCCCTTACTAACCCTTGAAGCTGCCTACAGCTGAGACAGCTACCCACTCAGTTTTGCAATTATTGAGTCCTGCCATGAGTATTCCTAGTATGCACCCCAATCTCCTTAGTGGTCACACCTAGCCCAAAGAAGTCTGTTGCTGAATGTGCCTGTGCTACTGTTGTCAGGTATGCATTGTGTATTTATTAGCTCATCAAGGCAGTTGTGGCTCAAACATATGCAAGTGATTTTGTTAATTAGCTCAAAGCCCAGTGCTTGAAAGTGTCTGTCAGTGTTAGGGAGTCAGACCTGAATGTGGCCCACTGCCAATCTATTGTTTTCTTGATCTCCACAATAATTTTGGAACATTTCCTGTGTTTTTCAGTTAGCTGTAAGCCTTTTACATCATGCTTTATTCAAATGAATACCTGTCTTTTTACATGATATAGCCTGTTGTAAGCACTTTGGCCATCTACACTGTAGAAATCTGAGTATAATTTGTCTCCATCATCCTCTGGTAATCCTCACATGTATTTGCATGTGTTTACACCTGTTTTGAACATATGATCATTGTAATCCCATTACAAAAGTTGCATAAAATGATGTAGAGTTGGGTATTCATCATATTGGTTGCTCCTAAGAACATTCCAGGTCCCAAAAAACTACTAACTGACCTCAGTGAAAGATGAACTTCTTCTATCAGTTCTGACTTACCCCTGTAGAACTGCATGGAAAGTAGTGTGTTAAATAATCAGCGGCTCCCAGATGAATGCACCAGAGGAGAGCATAATATGGCTCAACTTCAGTAATCCTGCAAGGAAATGTATCCTCAAAGTTTGTCTCTTTTTTGATTAACATTTACAAAGCCCTTTTTGAATTGGCCTCCTTTTAACAACTTGCTGGAGGTACAATTCTTTCCCATGACACTTTTAACACAAATGAATCTATGAAAATCCTTCCTGTTTTTCCTCAGAATGTATGACATCAGCGAGGTACAGTTACAGCAGTACCTTGCACATGGTTGTGAGATAAGAGCTATTGCTTACAGTACATCTTGAATGGTAGCCTTGGTCCAGCCTTAGTTGTGATACCAGGCAATTAAAACAACATTAGCTGCAATTGGCCCTCAAGAGAATGTGAGCTGAGTCACAACAGTCCCCACTGGCGTTTTGCCCTTAATTTGCACAATGCAATTGATTCATGATGATCAATGGTACATCTGAACAAACTATTTAACAATGCCCAACCCCCCCAACCTCCCCACCCCAGAAATAGATGGGAAGGGACTTGTTGATGCCGGTTTTGACTGGTTTCTTGACAATCTCCACACAATTTAATCAGTGTGGTTGATATGTACCCTGAGTAAATCTTGGTTGTGGAGCTGGTAGAAAACTCATAATAAAACCATCATGAAGGAGCAAGTGACTCCCAAACTAATTACCCAAGCATGTGTAACATGGCTTCTCTCTATTGCATTTTATTATGTAAGCTTTCTTCTACACAACAGAGAGAGTTTCAATGAAGGGATTATGTACTCATTTGTTCCAATGTTGTTTCTGCCAATTTAAACCCAAGAAACATACCACAAAGCACATTTACTGAGTGAGAACTGATGTATTTTATCAATTTAGTGGAGAGAAAGAAGAAAAACCAGCCAATCACCAATTTCTCCATGACCCCTCAGTAGATGAGTGACACATGTATATTGAATGTGTGAATGGACATATAACAGCTTTTGAGATTTCTCTTGTATTTTCTAGAACTGCTCACAAATTGTGTAGGGAGAATTGTCCTTGAATAATGTCTATTGGTAACAACTAACATAAGCCAATAGGAAGACATAGTCAGAGGGGACAGTGAGGACTGAAAACTGGAGTTAAATAATGTTCAGAGAGGAAGTCTCCCGTTTTTCTAGTCATAAAGGCAGCAAGTTTGTTTGTCCCCTACAAAAGTATGTCATTACGAAATAGGAACTGTGCCTGAGGGTTTTCTAAGCAAGCTACATTAGATGTGCAGTCCTTCAGTGCAATGGCTGAGCCACTCAGAATATGGACTGAAGAGTGAAATTAAGTAGGAGATGACTATGGGCCCTTCAGAGGACACGCCTATAGCTTTGTAATTCACCATCCTCACAACACTTGTAGCCAGTGGCTCAGACTGCAGGCTAGTGTATGTATGGAGAATGAAAGGCCGGATCAGCTGTGGATTCACAGCAGTTTTTAATAATCCATTTTGTAATGTGAACTGCTGTTTGAAAGGTAGCGCTGCATGAGTACCTACAGGCTAAATTTAGAGTCAGGGAATGTACTGTAATCCAATGGCCGATGCAAGTGAGAGAGCAATCACCTTTTCCCTACTTCTCTGACTGGCATCCTCTGAAATTCTAAGGGAAAGAAGTTAAACCGGTCTGACTGTGTACCCAAAGCTGACACACTCAGCTTTGGGTACACTGATCTCAGATCAGTCTGAATCTCAGGCTCAGGGCAATGTTAAGTGCAGCCTATGATAATGATTCCCAATCTGGAGTCTGGCAGACCACTTTGGGAGGTTGGTAAAATGGAAACACCCTTTTAAGGAATATTTCTGTATATCTTTTATCTGTATGAATAATATATAAATTAAACATTGAGATAAAGATGCCTCTGCCTCTGGTGTACATGCCCATGGTAGTAATATGAACAGCATAATTTATTAAATACTAAGCATTATTAATAGTATTATATAATACTAAGCATTATTACATACGTACATTTTCTGTACCCACTTCATCAAGTCAACTGTCACAGGAGGTGCTGGAACCTATCCCAGCAGACACTGGGCCAAAGTCAGGAAGACATCCTGCACAGGTCACCCATCCATTACAGGGCTAGCCACAAACACTAAAACACAATTTGGCAGCTTCAAACTGCCTAACCATGTCTCTGGACTGTGGGGGAAACTGGAGAACCTGGTGGAAGCCCATGCAAACATGGGGAGAACAGAAGTAACATACAAACAGAAGGGGCTGGGCACAGGAGGACATTCTCTCTGTTAGGCCACTGTGCTAACCACTGACTCTCTGTACCGCTAAATATAATCATACTACCATTATTAGTGGTAGTATGATTATTTTTATTACTGTTTTTGTTATTGATAATAATCATGAGTATAATCATAAAAGATCCTGCTTTTAGCTTTCAACTGTTAGTGGATAGAATAAAACAAGAAAACTGGCTCTACTCCCCCAGGAGCTGTTACTTGTTAAAGCTGTTGACTTGGTGTAAAGCTAAAATATTCTGGTGGATTTATCTATTTTACTTATCTTTTTAAAAAAACAAGCTGAGCAGGTCTTTTTGTTTAGGAACTTGATGTTTTGCATGTCTGATAAGAGCACTGAAGGATTTGCTTTGCATGAAGTGATATATGCTGACATAATGAGGGGAAAGCATGATGTGTTTGTGAAAATGCTATCACTTGGCATTGGCTGTTTTTGCAGTGTGAATCTGCTGTGCAATAGACATCCAGTGTCTACCTTTGTAGCATAAGAGTCCACAGGTTCTCTTGCTCCAGGAAAGTCCCTGGACAGACATTAGATTCCACTGGCCTCTTGATATTTATTTGTACAATGTTATTGATTAATGGAGATCATGGTTAATTCGAATATTTAACAATATTAACCCTGCTCATCCCAAACCCTGGAGAAAATTTCTTGGAATTAAGCTAGCTGAAGCCGGTTTCCACTGGGCTCTCGATCGTCCATTGCACAATATCAGCAGTGTAGTTAATATGTACTCTGAATAAATCTTAACTGTGGAGCCAAGATTCACAATTAACTCCCAATATAATAAATCTCTCTACCGCTGGGACTAAATTCTGAAAGAGCAAATTCTTTAGCACCCATATCTTGATGAGCAGTGCATGTGTATTGACATTGTGAATGGATATACAGCATTTTTGAAGAGCTTTTTCATGTCTTTGCAAAACCATCCACATATTAATTTACATAAGAGAATTCTCACCATCTGTTTCCTGCATTCAGATTTCAGTGGTGCAGGTTCAGCTGTGGATTCTTTCTCTATAGCAGGTCGTTTCATGATTATATGTTAAGTGCATGGAGGACAGGGCAACAAATCACTCATTCTTTTTTCATAGTATTATATGACAAAGAGAGTAATTATACAGTTATGATTGCACAGTAATATTTGTCGTAATATGTCCTGCTTGGTTAGCATTTCACTCTTTACTTGGCTGTTCTGTCATATCTACCTTCTATAATTTTTGTCCTCTTTTAGGATCAGTTTACAAAGATTCCAGACATAAAAGGGTTGTTATTTTGACACTCAAAGTATGTGAACGTATCATTTCACTCTTTGCAGGTGATCGACTGGGAGTCATTATGCAAATTGCTCCAGCCACAACAGCCGTATTTAAATGATGGATCTTGTGTTTTTGGAAGGGATCTCATGGGCTATTGCTACACTGAACTAGCTGGTGATTCACTACAAAATGTTATGCTGGATATTCTGGGTGACTGCCAGGAGTAAGACGTTTGTCAGGACTCAAATGATCATATAATTGTAGTTACCAGCACTTCTTCTACCATTGTCACATAAAATCAAATTCCCATGTGATAGATGGCTTTAATTTTGATAAAGTTTTTACGTAGGCTTTATACCGTTTAATAGGCACTTGCCTGTTTGATTAAAATTATAGTTTCCCTTGTATTATATTAATGTGATTAACTTGCTAATTAGTATTATATTACCAGCATCAAAGGGTGAAGAATCAGGAAAAGTGCATGAGAACAGCTAACCTACAAAAGTTAAAAATGTAAAATCTGTTTAACACGTATTCCTCTTTGCACCTCATAATTTGATCAGAAGTTTTTTCACATGGTCACAGTATTAGACATGATTTTATGCATGCATTTCTTTAGTACGTTTACCTTACAGTCATCACAATTATGCCATAAGCATAAAAGGTTGGCAAATATAAATAAAACCTTAATTCTGAAACAGAAACTAAAAAACTGCAGTGAAATAATAAAAATAACACAACAAGCAGAGTAAAGGGGTAACCAAAGCATAATAAATAAAGGTAGATTAAATGTCTTTGAATCTCTTCTTGTGAACAAACCAAACAGTGAATACATAATTGCCACTGATAGATTTAAAGCTGAGCATCAGTTAGCTCATAGTCAAGGAAGTCACTGCTGCTCTCCGAAAATTGTGGTATATCTTGAAAATCAAGCTCATATCACTACAGTCTCTACGGTTCACAAGGAGAGGAGAATGATGTTTGTGAAAAGTCATCTGAGAAAACCCCCTATGCCTTTTGTAATTCTCACTGATGCAGTCAGTTTCACATTCTCTTCACCTGTGAATCTGTGAGTCTGCATTTAGTCAATCCATAGTGCAGAAATCAGGTGGCAGCCATGGTGCATGATACACTGCTAGAGCCAAAATGGCTGAAACAAACTACAGCTTCTCAGTTAGCACATGGATGAGACATCTCCTGAGAAAACCAAACTAAACAACAAGTCCAAATGAAGCTCCCATTCTCAGAAAAACTGTTCTTGAAATGACAAACCCTGGATACCCGACATCTAACTGTCCTCGTTTAAGATGATGAGAAATAGAGGTACATTACCAACCCTCATTTTGTCCTCCAGAGAAATCACCATAAATGAAAAATAATTGTTTTTGAGAAGTCTGGAGTTAATCCTTGAGTTAAAACATTGCAGTATAGTGACACAATCTTGATCTTGAACATAACATCACCTTTACAAAAAATAAGTTTGACTGTTTTGAAAAATATTTTAGCTTTTCTTCCTTCAAATAGATGCATGTGTGATGTGGTCTTATACAGATGTATTCAGACAATCACCAAAAAAAAAAAAAACAACTATACTGTAAATAATTTCATGTTATTTATTTGCTTGGGAGAAGCCAGTTTCTGGCACAACTTACATAGCATACATTTTACATCCAGAAGTAACCATTTATACAGCTGTGTACCTGTAAAGAGCAGTTTGGGTTTAGAACCTTGCTCAAGGGTATACTTCAGTTGAAAACCTGCAACCGTATGGTTATTACTCCACTTCCCTTACTACTATGTTGTTTGCCTGGCACAGTAATGAATATCAAATGAACTCCTCATGGCATCTGCCTGATGTGAAATAAACATTGAGAAAACACAAGCAAAGAAAGGACATAAGCTTAAATGCCACATTGGTCCCTTGCATTCGATTCATGGGTAAGACAAGTTATTGGCACATTGTACAATTCATTTACATTTGCAACTACACACAAAATATTTATTATTGTTCTACTTATTATTATTATTATTATTATTATTATTACTATTAGTGTTTCTAATACTTACTCTCTTATCCATGACACAAAATAGGAATGATGTTCAGATTTATCAAAGCACATTGTGGCACAGAATATGTAGTGAAAACTCAACTAACCTATCAATAGCCCTGATAAAGAAAAAACTAAAAAGAGTGTACCCACCACAAACCCCCCCACTCTCCCCCACACTCCACCCCCTAGAGTACTGTAGCTGTCTGTGTCAAAAATTCTAAAAACAGTGCCAGAACAAACCAAAACCCATATGGTCACTTTACCTGAGGCAACCCTCAAATCTCTCTTAACAGTGGCACTGCACTTTTCACAAGCACTCGAGAATCATTCCCATTACCCACTAAAACAAACAAAACAGTTTATCCTGAATTTACACCGTGTACAAAACACATTAGCTCCAAGAGCTAAAATCAGCCACCAGAACCTATGTGTTTTAAATGAATGCTGCACAGCAAATAACACCTCTATAAATCAGCATATTATTGTTACTTAAATAAAGAAAGACCTTTTCATTCAAATATTAATAAATATCCACAGTTGGCATATACATGGTATGAGAGCATACACAAAAGCAACCACTGCTGTTCCGTATATCTTAGCATTAAGCCTTAAAAATTCATATTAATTGTGTTTTGCATTTCACAGTATTAGCTTTACGCAACAAGGAATATAGCTGATAGGTTCAGCTTATAGACATCAAGTAGGAGCAGGCTTTACAAACAAAGTCCCACTTAAATCCACAAGCTTCTGTACCAGACACACAGCCACAATCAATCCAATTGTCAATTCTCTCTGAAATCATTGAACATCATCAATGAACTAGGTTTCTGCAAAACATGTTTGGATCTAGTTACAGAACAGTTAAAACATATATGTATATGTATATAGATATTTAACATTCTTAATTTCTAACAAGAAATACAAAGCCCTCATATTGATTGTTTAAGACAAAAGTGCGATACAGTGGTTTTATTCTACTCTAAAGTGCTGTCCTAGCAGAGTGGACAGTTTGTGACAGTAGTGAGATTTCTCAACCCCATAGTAAGGGAAACAGCCTGTTCTGGTGTATAACCTAATGTAGAAATTGGGGTACAAAAGAGTACACTGGCATTCACCTGGGCTCATTCATGTAAAAGCCGTTCACGTATCACATGAAAGACCTGGTGGGGGAAATGTACGATCCTGGGAGACAAGAAATGGTGCTTGAAAAAGGGAGAGGGACGAAAGAAAGGAAAGGAGACTACAAAATATATGTATTTACCACACTAGTGTGTATGTTAAATAAAGACATTCCTTTACAAATCACAGATTCATATTTTTCAGTTCAGAAGGTCAATTGGCTACATAAAAATGTAAGGTTCTGTTATTTGTTCCCTTTTTTTCTGAATGAAATGTGAAGACCTGTTAGGTATGATCAATTCCTGTGTGCACACAGAAGCAGCTACTTGGAGTTCAATAACTTGTGAAGTGAACACTGCCTGAAAACAGCTTGTAGCTACAGCAAAATTGACTATCCTTATGGTATTCCCCTGTAGAAATACATACAAGGTCTATCCAGCACTACTGTATTCATGGAGGATCCAAATTATTGAGTGTGTGTTTGTGTGTGTATATATACACATACAGAGACATGCACTTCAACAAATACTTGAACAGATCCACCATGAATACAGCACTGCTGGATGGAGAGTCCAAAATCATGCCTGAGATGTGTTCAGCTGCAGTAACATTAGCAAACAGTCGCTAGGGAACCAGAGGCTTTTTTCTGTTAGCAGTGTCTGCCTGGAACGTTGTTAAACACACCTCAGGACTCCTGCAGAGGGCAGAGGACAGAGAAACTCTGAACTCAAATAAAACACAGCAGCAACGGTGCCACGGTGGACATAGCAGACTCTACCAAACTTTTGATTTGCAGCTGAATATATACAGTGCTGCGTGCTACCACTTTCACCATAGTTGTTATACAAATTACATATATTGCACAAACTCATATTTCTTAGTTTCTTACCATAACTGGTCCAAATTAACCAATGCAACACATTTAAATACTGTAATAGTGTATCAAATCAGCTACATATGTAAAATATTCTGAAATATGCAGAGGTAGTAAGACATATACAACAAGTAAACAGTTCACATGAATACTACTCAGGGTCCAAAATAAATAACATAACTTGTTCATAAATAGCTTTGACTTATCCTGCTAGAGTAAAAATATTTTCTTTGAGTTCATTAATCATTGATCACATTTTCATAAACTGTATTGGAGAAAAAAAAGTTTCGATGTGTGTTTGTATGGGTGTGCATGTGCACATGTGTTTCCAACATTACGACATCTGAAGAGTTTTAAAGCATGAAGCGTAAGTTTGGATGTGACTGAAAAGGCTGTTGGGTTTGCTGGTCTGGACCTTGAGGGGGTGAGGCAGGGGGTAAGTAGGAGAGAGCAGAAGTGGCAGTGTACCGGTAAGGATTGCTGGGGTGTGTGAAGGCTCAGCGTTTCAGCATGACTTGCTTTGAAGGTTTGTTCAGCCCAAGCGATCCTGTCAGGTCCAGGAAGGTTCAGTTGTTGTCCTGCTGGAGGTCCTTGCAGCTATGCTCCAGTTGGACAGTGGCTCAGATGAATCAGCAGCAAACGGATCAGTGGTTCTGGCCCAGTGTCAGGACCCCCCCATGGTCTGAATGGCCCACCTCCCTTTCTCATTCTCTTCCTCTTCAAACGACAGTACTGACAGATGGGTCAGACAAGTTCAGCTGGCCCGTGATATCAGTCGGGTATGGCTGCAGGAGAATGCAAGACAAACACACAGAAAAAAAACAAGAAAATCATTCACCTAGCCTCTTTTACCCCCTCACCAAGTTCAGGATTTGACAAGCTGGTGACCACCAACCCTCCCACCCAAAACCATGAAAAGAAAGTGCGAGTTTGCCTGTGATTCGGAATGGTAGACTGGAAAGACAGTAGGCACTGCAGAACTCTTCCTGACTACCTGAGCTCAGCTAAGGAAGGTCATGTGACCACAAACATGCAGTGCCATGGTTTTATCTGCTCTGAACTATAATTTACGCAACAGCACCACTAAGCAGATAATTATATAAGCATTGTGAGTCATCTCAGGTTTTACCGAGTATGTGAATGAGCTGACTGAGGTCATCAGGCTAAGTTTATCTCCTATGATTACATTTTTGCTACAATGGTGGATTTTATATTCAAGACTGTCAGTACTTTGGCCTTCTGTGTTACACATAAATACATTGACTTTGGCGTTATGTAAAACCTGAAATGGATCAAAATGCCCTGCTTTTATGTTTGTTTCCATCTCTAATATGGCTTCTTGTTCAAGGAATCATTCTGCTTGGTGTATGGTATGGTTGCTTGAATCGTCATTAAACTTGTAACCATTCAGGTCCCATGGCAATGGCCAAGGCAAAACCATTCTCATACTGTGCATTGGACAGAATAATACAGAAAATAAAATTTCATCATGGCATTTACCATATTTCACAATGGAAAGCATACCCCAGCAGTAACAAGATATTTTGCTGTAGTATATGCCTTTACCATCAATCCCTTGAGGTATAAATTCCAAAGTGCAAAGAAAATGCAAGTTGTTTTTGTGAAGTTCTTTGGGTGATGTCAGGGTGATTATTTCATCACTGTATCATTACATAAATGAAATATGGATGGCAATCATGTTTCCAACATGGTATCAAAAACACTTTGCTTCTGATACATGATTTTATTGTTGCTGTTGTTTTGTATTTGTGTGAATGTTCATTTTACCAATGTAGAGAATTTGAGCACGTAACTTAAATTCAACAAGAGAGGCAGCTAAAAAAACTTTAGGGAGTGAGAAGTGGAAGGACACAGTGTTGTTCAAACAGATTTTGGGAAGGCAAAGGGTCTGGGATTAAGGGGTACACAGATATCTAAACTGATGTGTTTGTTTGAAAAAGGCTGTGTTGCTCAGGGTCAAGGAGTCTACTATGCAAATATCTACTGTGCTGGTGTTTATGTTTTTTGTTCCCTGTCAGCTATTAGAGAAGCAGAAGTTTCCTGGACCAGCGCCAACAGAACAATCAGTGGCCATATTGGAAACACATTTAAAATTCCAAAGGAAAATTATGAGAACATACTTATAAGACATTTCCTAATAAATACTTTCAAAAAAAATTATAAGGATATTTACAAAACACAAGTCAGCAAAAGAAGAAAAACAAAAAGTTTGTTCAAAATAAATAAATAAATAAACCACAGCATACATAATTAGGTCATAATATTATTCAAAATACAAAATATTGTGTTAATACAGAAGTGAATAATGTCGCCAACCTGCATCCCATCAAATTCACTTCACAAAAATCTAAAATGGGATTTCTCAAAGAAATCTTTTTTTTTTTTAAGTTCAGTTACTAAGGTCCCTTAAACTGATAAGTTTCACCTGAACTTTAAGGGATTAGTATTTTGTAAAATCATTAAATTGAGCATTTTCTACCCATGTAAATTTTATATTTACCTCTAAAAGCAACTATGATGCACCTGCTAATCACTGAGTTAGGCATTTAGATAAGAATACATAAGAGAAGCTGTATTCAGACTATACTTCAATATCATCACAATTTCACCAAACATTGCTGAATAGTGATCGCTTCCAAAGGATATTTGGTTCTCAGACTGGCAAGTGCATCAGCAGTGTACTTTTATACCATGAGAAACCTCCATTATCACGAGGCAGTTCTAGGTAAGCATTCCGAATCATAGCCCACAGCGCCCCCTGCTGAGAGACAGGTGAACAGAAGAAGAGAGAGCGAAAGAGAGAGAGAGGGTCTACTCTACAACAACCCACAAATCATGCTGGCAGAAAAAGAGCGAAGCAGTGTGGCATGTGGTGGGGACACCAACACTCAAAATCCATTGAAATCCATTTATAAAAAAAACACTGATATAAAATAAAACGATGGTCACGGCTGAAGATGGGGGTTACATTCCAGTTTTTTTTTTTTTTTTTACAAGAGGTTTCATCGTCACCTGATCGGCTTTCTCCCAAGGTCTGCTATGCCTGCCATCTGTCAGACCCTCAACCCTCAGCAAAAATTCTGCTTTTTATTTTTTGTCAGCTATCAGCCTCACTCCATACACCTGAATGTACTGTCAGTAAGACTTGAGACACACAAATTCCACCCCCCCGTCCCCTCCAATCTCTTCCAGGGGGCTGTCTCTTGTATGGAGTGGAAATAAAGCATGTTGCCCAGGTACACATCACAGTCCCACTGAACAATCATGTTGTGGCACAGAGAACTAAAACACCCCGAGGGGGAGGAGGTGGGGGGTTCTATTTTAAGCACTCAAAGAAATACAGTTGCAGTGGGAGTCTGGTGTTTCTTTTCTCCTCTACTAAAGGACTGAAATGCAATACACCCTTAGGAACTGTTTAGATAAAAGGTTTGATATTTTTGTCCGTCACAGCAGTTTTTTTCAGGTACGTCACCTGTAAAAGAAAGATTGTTAGATGACAGCAGCATGCAAGACCTATTTTTATGATCTATTTGCAATACTTACTCTTTTGGTAAAAAAAAAAATAAATAAAAACCAGCAGGCAAAAATTCCATTTCACCATAGTATCAACAACCCCTCCTCCTTCTCTTCTGAATGACCTGAATCTCTTTTTCCCTTCATTCCACCAGAATCAAAGTCATTCCAGACTTTTGATCAAATCAGTTTTTGTATCTTTTTCCCATTTTTATGCATGATGCCCTGTCTAATGTAAGTTACAGTATCACACTGTTTAAATATCCATTTCTGCACATAGATCTGAGTGTTGGTTTGACTGTCTACCCATGGCTAGCAGGATTATCGATTTGATCAAATGCCTATGATGGTAGAGGAAACAGCATTCTGAAATTAATGAACCTTTTCAGTATCTCTAAATGTAGAAATAAAAAATAATATAAATAAATATAAATAAAAAGTATATGAAATATTTAAATTTTCCATGTGCCATTTGTTCTGCCACATTTGTCAACTGCACAGAGAAATCTGTGAAAAATCCTGCCCCACCCCCAAAATGTACCCATTAATGTACCCATCAATGACCCAAGTTGAGAGGGGGCTCCTGTAAAGCAAAGCCTGCTGGGAAATAATGGTGAAATTAGTGTTACTGGGCATGCTGATTGTCTTTTGCAATCTGAACCAGACAGTGCACACTACCATGCACTTGACACATGCCTTGACATCCACAACAAAGTAGGGACATAAAGCACAAAAGAAACTGGGTGGGGGGAAGGGAATATTGAACATAGAAATTGTATATACATAAATAGAACTGAAGCAGTAAAAGGGAACAAGGTACACACACGCATACACATACACATACACACACACACACACACACACTCATAATATGTATACAACCAAAAATAATACAAGGGGAAAAAACACACATCCAGGTTAGCCACAGGAAAGAAGAGCACAAACTCTAGAGCCCTGCCTCCTCCTCCTCATACTCTGTAGTTACTCCTGTCACGCTGTCTCAACCCCCTAAACAATGCCCAATTCCTGCAGACCACTGTACCTCTGCCCCCTGTCCACGCCCGCTTCCTATGGCCCTGATGGTCTTCCCCAAACAATGCTTGGATGGGAGTGCAGATGGCTGATTTGACAGACATGAGGCCATGGCTATAACTCCATGTGTGAGGGTGAAGAAACTCTGGAATGGGTTACTTGCAAGTAGAGATGGAATGGCAGGAAAGAGGAGAAGAAGAGAAAGAGAGAGAAAGGGAGGGAAAGGGTAAGAAGGAGAGAGAGAAAGAGAGAAGGAAATACAGAGATAGACAGAGTGAGGGAGAGAGAGGAAAAGAGGGAGACTGAAAAAGAGAGTACAGGGAGGGTGTCATTTCTTAGTCTCCTTACCGTGTCTTTGGAGGACCTACGTCTCTTGATGCTGGAGGCCAGGGAGGCACTGATGGACCTAAAAGAAGCTTTCTTTTTGGGGTCGGGCTCTGCTCTACCACTTTTCCTATCCTAAAATAAATATATAATGTAGAAGAATTATTTACGTTCTCTGGAGGAGCGCGATTGGTTTTTTGTGCTATCCCTCCCCCTCCCCTAGTCCCCACCCCTTCCCACCCCCGCTACACTCTATCTATGATCTTATCTTAATTTGATGCCTCTCTCAGTTTAATCCATGGATTAGCTTGTTGGGCATGTAGTAGAGGCAGAGACTGTTTTTGGTGTTCAAGACCAGGCTTGACACTTTGCCTGATGCTACATAGATGGCAAAATACGTCCTGTTCCAAATGGTTTTGTCGTTCTTGTCATCACCATTCTGAAGCTCTTTTGTTCTCAACCCATTGACACAACAATGCACCACATTTTGTGTGAGGTTGTGAGGTCAGGGAAGAATCGCACCCTTGCACTCATTTATCAGAGCACATCTATGGGGTTCCATAAAGTATGTAATATACCTGTCCCCACAAAACCCACACAAACACACATACACACATACACACTCTCAGGCAACAGAGCACCCCATCCCAAGTATGTATGCTATACGTTTTTGTGTAAATAGGGAATATTGTACTACTTGCATAGTTTGTGTGCATGCAGGAAACTGGCTAGGCTCTCTTAACAGCGCATAGTATTTGCTTCAGGCATGCACATGCAATTGATCCAGGGTGAAACCATTGCCCTGGATGGCTGGCTTCAATATTGATACGGCAGAAAATGCAATCCATTCTGTTTCTTTTCTTTATTCCCCCTTCCAAATGCATGTTTATACACTACACCCCTTACCTCACCCTCTGTCATATTCTCCCCACCCCAGCCCAGACCACTCCCTCCTAACCCACCCCTCTCAGTCATCATGGTGACCCTTGGGTCACTACAAGGCACAGATGAGAAGTCAAAGTCTGTACACAGACTATGTCAGCACACAAAGCTTATTTTTAGAGATCCTTACATCCTGATTCTCTAGAGAGGAAGAGGGCTGCATTGGGGGAAGGAAAGGGAAAAACAAATAAATAAATATAAATATAGATGTAAATACTCACATTCTACTTAAAAGGTGGTACCACTCTAAATGCCAAGCCATAAGCAAGCGCAAAGCAAACCAAAGTAGGGGATGTGCATATATAAAGACAAAAAAGCCAAGCAGATACTTAATTTAGATGACAGTGTGGAGATGGGGCTTGAAGGAGGTTATCCTTAAAAATACATTCGGTGAGAAACGTATGACAAATTAATAAGAAAATAAAACCCAGAACCCACTTTACATTATACCTGGAACTCAGTATAATGGAAATTCACTCCACATGCTGAGAAAGTGTGTGTGTACAGGGGAGTTGAGGAAAGCTGAATCTGATTGAGCAAAAGGGGAGCTTGAGGAGGCAGTGTGGGGTGAATTTCACCAGAAGGCATGCAGAACAGGGAACTGAGCAGTTAATAATGAATGGCATGTTGGTAAAACCCAAGCTAGTCCTATCTCTCAGGACAGCCTCTCAAGTCTGATCACATAATAGGGCACTGTTATGCCAGCTGAAATTTGACCCCTACCACAATTTTACCAGTTGTTTAAAAACAAAACAAGTCAACCGTAATGAGGATTTTCACCCAGAACAACACATATTCTACATCTTTGAAGAATGACTCGGGGTTTCTGTAACAGATTTTTGTATTGGTCTCTTAACCAGAATTTTTTATTTCCTGCCACAAAACAATGGAAGGAAAGGTGGAAGAAAATCACAACAGATCCTGTCCTGATGCCTGGTGGGCAGAAATCAGTGTGCACAAGAGGTCAGGACCCCAGTTCTTTAAGAAGTCTCAAGCATCTACTTTTACTTAAATTGAAACATAAACTACATAAAATGTAATACACCACATTAAAGATACTGTAACTGAATACTACCGGGTTACTGACTGAGGTTCAGCAGTTGCGAACAAGCATGAAAAAGCTGTTATTGCTACCACCAATCATTTGGAGAAGTTTTAAAATGGCATATTTGAACAGACATGGATTCTGTTTCCAGCTTATGTCTTTTCCCAGGAGATCTGGAGCAGGCTCTTAGATTTTAACTCTCTCACAAATCTAGAAACATATATGGTGTCCTTGTCCTGTCTTATCTCAGTTTCATTTAATCTCCATCAGACTGCACAACTTTGGGTGACCTTGCTCGCAGAGAGCAGAGAGAGCAGCAGATGTTTTCAGCACGCAACCTGCATCACCACAAAGGATGAGATCCTGCCAATTTCTGTGCTCCAATGCAGAACTTCAGCCTTACAGCCATTACAGATTGCCTGCAAACGCCTTGTGAAGCACATATAGCTGTGGGTGAGATAAGCTAATGGACTCGATAGGGTGGGGTATTCTGAGAGGTGCCTTTTGAGTCACCCGTGTGGGCAAACTGCACATATGTGAATGCTGACGCATGTGTAAACATGTACATTAGCATAAACCCACACTTCAAAAAAAAAAACCAATGGCAAAATCTGGAGGCAGTGAAAACACTAGAAAAGGTAATTGAACAAATCTACTGTTTTATGTACAACAAAGAACACTTGCTGGTGGCAATGATATTATGAACTCCAGCATTGATTAATACCGTATTACAATAACACCTACTGAGATCTGTGAATAAAAAGCAACAACGATAGACTTTAGGTGTGATATGAATATGTGACTTGTTTGCCACAATTTCAGAACTTCCAGATCTTCCAGGTCATTGTTAAATTCATTTGAAAAGCTATGTTTGTTCAGCATAAAATGTCCATAAAAAGCTGGCCACAACTTTCAATATGACAGTGAATCATTTGACACTACATTAATTATAGAGGGACTAAAAATTGATATTGAGTTCAATATTTATTTTGTCAACAACATGGATTGCATTGTCCAGTTCATAATGTTAAATTTTATAATGAATATGTGTTATAAGTCAACCATAAATTAAAAATTAACCTTTACCAAAAAAATACATTTTTGTTAATCAATTTAAATAAATGAAATACAATGCCTTCAATTTCCTTAATACCTCTAACATGTCCATGTTTTTTAAATATGTTTCTTTTGCTTTTGTTATAAGTGTTTAATTATAATCCATTTACTCTCCAAAATATTCCAAGCAAAGTTCAGAATCATTTTATTCCTTGTCAATGTATAATTACAAATTAGATTATTGGATAACAATATCATTTTTTAAAATGATTACTATTTACATGTTGCCATTTGATATTCATTCTCTAGTTTAGAAAAGTTATGGACATGCCCTAAAACCCTGGCATGTACCTGGCAGACCCCTTACCAGATTGAGTAAGGTGACTGAGTGGCTCTACAAACTATTAACGGTAAATAACTTCACCACCAAGTATACAGGTTCTTGTACTTAATGTACTAAAGTAGTACATCAACTACTTGTAGTTAAAGTATTCTTCTCTATAGGATGCCCTTCCATGTTGTTGATAAATCTCAATGTGCCATTTTGAAGGCGATTCAGAGAGTTTCTGGGACTATGAGTGCCACACCAGCAAATTAAACGTATAGCAATTTTTACCTTTTATATATTGGCAATTGCATGTATAATATCTACATCTCTTTTCTGTGTAGTCCACAGCAATTTGTCCAATTACAGCTGCTGCCAGGGGCAGTGGCGCTGGCAGGACCCAGCATGCACCTTATTCACAAATAAATTAATTACCTCAGCAGGATATTGCCCTTAATTCCATTGCTAGACACACTGTATTAGGACAAAGTCTATTCAGAAGCTCAACAATGCTAACATACTTGTTTACATACTACATCAGGACACCTTTACCCATTCCATTCTGTACAGCCCTCTTGTGTTTGCGGGTACAAAGAGTATAAAAGGAAGATGAAGGACGGTGTTAGAAGGGCATTGAGGTGCTGGCAGGAGGCCATGATCCTACTTGCCCACCAGCAGAGCATTATTCAGAGCTGAACTTTTGTTAAAGAGGGCCGTCACAGCTTGCAAGTGGCTGTCTCCACGGCAACACCAGAGCCTGACAGCACGTACTGCTGTGAAGCATGAACTTTTTCGAGGCAGGGACCCCATTCCCTTCACACTGTCCCCCCGAGCCTGTGCTGCCCTTCAGATACCTAACCCCCCTCATCCCCATTCACCTCCTGCTGCTGGGAGGGGGGGGGCACTGGCAAGGGTCCTGCATACTCTGTACTGTTAAAAGAGAAGACATTTAGTGCAAAGGGATAACTAAGCTCAGAGCTACGGGAAGCAGTGAATGATATTGCAAGAGCAATGTGGCTTCATGGACCATTGTTAAGCAAAGTGCTCTGCATTAATCATCACAAAAACATTACAAATCAATCATTACAAAACAACAAGGAACACAAAGCCTCCCTAAACTGGACGAGACAGTGGGAAAGCAGGTGAGATGGCAAACCCCTTTCGGTAACTAGTAATCATCCTGCCGCAGATCAGTTTAGAAACCTCTAAATTCCCCTGCACTGATAACTGATATTACCCAGACTGCTTTTCTTTACCGAGCTGTCTAAAACGGCGGAGAAATGCATGGCCAGGTTAGCTCTGAAGCATAGCAGTGCATAGCACCTATGCATTCTGATTCTTTCTTTATGATTATTGTTATCATGGCAATCCTCACATTAGTATCATCTTTCATCTTCATGCTTCTGTATGGCTGCTTACCTTAATAACTTTGATACTCATGAGTCAAGGCAATATTCAAAACTACTCAAAATCATAAAATTATCAGTTGGTTTTCCCTAAGCTTTTTCATCTCACTTCTAAAACATTTTCAGTTGTATCTGTTCTTATATGACAGGTGACTCAGCATGACCATGGTAACGGCTTCAACCCATTTCGGATATGTAACTGATATAACTAATTGATGCCATTAACTGGAATGTAGTTTGCGCCTTGATGCTTCTCACATCGGGCTTTACATTGCTCTTGGCAACTCCACTTCTGACAGAGCGGATGACATGGCAACGGGATGGTTGATTCGGTTTGATTACTGTACGTACTAATCTGGGGGTCCCGGGCTGGCCCACACCTTGACTCCCCTGTGCTTCTTTACTGTCCTGTGGGGGACAGACAAGAGACAGGAGTCCGGTTTGAACTGCAGGACTGGACAGCGCTGGAAGGACCTGGTCGGCCAGGGAAAAAGGGCCACAGCTGTCTCTCTCTCCCATGTCGTCACTGCAGTCCTTGGCTTTTGCTGTGTAATGTGCATCAGCTGTGCAGATGTGACCCTCAGCTGTGTTTTGAAGCCACACTCCAGCCTTACCCTCTTGCCAGAGCTTACACATGCCTCCTGACCTCTGACCCCAATTAAGGTCCATTAACTGAGGTTGAGGAACAAGAAATAACTTGTGTCATGTCCTTACTCTATGGCTTTTCATTGGTGGAGACCTGTCATTGGCCCAACCTGACGTCTCCCTCCTGGGCCAGGGGAAAGGGAGGTGGAGGGGGGAGGGTCATACCTGCAGATTCTTCCTCCAGACGTTAACGGCCGCAAAGGCCAGCTGCATCTGCTTCCTGCGGGCATCCTTATGGCGTTTGTAGGCGATCTCGATGAAGATGAGGAAGATTCCAGCCACAATGCCACCGGCAACCAGCATGAAAACACCTGTGGGAGAAAGTGGGGGGGGGGGCAGCAAGATCCTGACTCCATCTATATATTATATTTCATTATATATCTTTCTATATATTATGTTTATTATTTTCTTAATATGAGGGCACAAATTTAAAATATGTCCTTTCATACATAATAAGTAAGCATTTACTCATTTTGTTTCGTGGGTGTGAGGCCAATAGCTGTTTGGAAAATGCTTGAAAAATCAAAGCAGCGCAGTACAAACAAAACAGTGACCCAGCTTGAACATACGCCTGAGCTGTTCTCGTTTTTTCAAGTGACTCAAATTCAATAATTAACTTTTGCACTAAACAAAAAAAATCATACATATTATGTAACTTGGTATTTTTTGTGAGAGAAATAGGGTATGTTTTCTAGTTTGATGTGAACTGATGTTGAAAATGGATTATAGTAAATAATTTCCTGCATAACTTAATTATAACACATAATTATGTAATCACAAAAGGGTTATCCAGTAATACGTGTACATGCAGGTTTTTCAAGCGTAAAATGCTAATATGTATACTGAGGGTACTTTTTTAAAGCTGCTCCTTTATTTTCTAATAAACCAAACAAGCTTTTCACAGGCCTGTTTTTTGTATTCAAATTGGAATGGGTAATTCAAGACATATTCACATCCAAAGCATCACATGACTTCTTGAAAGATTATATGGTAGTACAGAGTACAAGGATTGACCTGTTCCCACAGTGGTTCACTTGCAAAACAGAGAGGGGTCTGTCTGATTCTGGGTCATTACCTGCCATGTTCTCAAAGGTGAGTGTGGCAGGGGCATTGCTCCTGGAGTCACACTCCTGGTATCTCACCCAGGTTTTGTCCAGGTCCTCCATAAATCCATTCTCATGGGAACTGTAATGCAGACAGGGAAAGAGAGGGAGTAGGATCATACATTAAAACATAAGACTTTAAAAATTAGTGCCATGTCAAATAGTCATTAAAACACAATGTGACAACTTGGCACCACTTATGCATCAAGGGCACCAACCCAGATGGTCCTTATTCAAGCCAAGCCATGCATATAATAACATTCCATTTACTGTGCTCACAGAGTAGAGAATCTGCTATTTCCTTTTTTCTGTACTGGCTTTTTTTTTAATCTCACATTTTGTTTTCTCCCAATTTGGATTGTCCAATTGTATTTGTAGGACCATATCATTCTCCAAAAGTTTGGGTGGGCGGAGACAAGCACAAGCACCCCTCCAAAGTCTGCTCTGCCCAGGACATATTTTCAGTCCACAGTCCTCCTGCCAATCTTTAGTCTCTGGGAAGCGCTACAACCAACAGTGTGAAGAGTGTGGGGTGTAACCAGTCAACCAAAAGCAGTCCGGAATCAAAAATAGCATCTGCAATTATGTCTAATCAGTGTCAAGCTCTGATGTTGAAAGGCAAGAACAAAACCAAAAGCAACTCATCACACATCTACAAGTGATAAAAAACTTCACAGAATTAGGCAAATGAGTATTTCTGTGAAATATTCCTAAAAAGCAGAGTTTGTGAAGATCAAAGTACAGCATGAAGAAGGCTGAGAACAAAATCAAAGAGTTCATAAAAGATGTAAAAGATAGTGGGTCACTAAAAGGGAGATGTATCATTAAAAAGTCAGAAAAATATTTTTAATTGATCCTGATTGTTTCATTATTTATATTTATAGCTACTGTAAAACAAGGATTCTGTTTAATAAAGGATTCTTTATTAAACTGATGTATTGTCATTGCCTCTATCAAAGTGTTACATTTTATTGACCCAAATATCCTTAAATTCTGGCACATTTGTATGTCAGAGATGTATACTGTATTTTCACAATTCATTTGCACAGCTGGGTATTTAGAAGAAATTCTGTTTGTCTCTTTCTCATGGGCAGTTGCAGTGTCTTGCCTGTAACCCCTATTTACAAGCCCAGTTCTTTAAACAATTCACAAACCCATATGGCTATCCAAATGTAACTTTGTCATGTCAATAAAGCACAGTGTAACTGAGCATGAGAAAAGAGAGACAGGCACTCACAGAGGACAGCAAGTCTTGGGGCCAAAGAACTGACCTGAGAATAGATAAGGAAACATTCTGCTTCCAAGGACTGTCTTTCCGCATGCCGATCCCAAAACCGGAGCGGAAAAACAGCTCCCCCGTCGTCACCAGGTCACACTTCTGTGAGGCCTCGAACTCCAGAACCGCAGAGTCCCAGATGAAGGCGTGCAGCTTGCTGCGGGTGGGGGTGTGCATGCGGGTGTGCGTGCATGCATGTGTTTTGTGTGTGTGTTTGTGAGAATGAGTATGTGTATGTGCGTGAATTTGTGTGTGTGTGTGTGTGGGGGAGGGTTGAATAATGGAGAGCACACTGAGTTACAACACAGTAGGGTTCACTATCATTTTGATACTACCATCTCTGTCTCAAGTATAAACATTTGAAATCCACTGTCGAGCGACTGGTTTCCCCTCCTCACTGGGTACTATTCTAAGGACTTCAGTATCCAGGCTCAGCCTGAAAATGGGATCTCAGCCAAACATTAGAGTGTGCGAAGAACAGAGGTAAATTACAGAGATAATACCAGCCCATTCTTAAAATTGTTATAATTTTTCCAACACTTTATCAGAGCTAATAACAATAAACTGTACTTACTGTTATTGGCTCTTAATGCAATGTATGACATTTGTCACACATTATTAACAAAAATGCACACAAAACAGTAATAAACACAGTAATAAAAATAAGTAAAAAATTAGGTGGCTAAATAAATGAGAGAAAGTTCATTACAATGATAGTATAAGAAGATTATACCATCTCAGTTTTTCCAAAGGGGAAGTACATCATAAGGAGACTCCCTCTCTTGCTGGCTTTAAAGACTTCAAGCAGGATGTAAAACCTTTTAGTCATTTTTGGAGAGAAATGCATTGTTATAAAGACTTTAAAAGCCTTTAATGGCTTTTAACATTACAATGGTTAAAGGTCTGAAGTCCTGTAGGGAAAACAACTCCTGCTGACTGGACTCCAGTAGCATGCACAGACTCTTTTAGGGGCATTGTTGAAAAGATTCAAAAAGAGTACTTCAAATATGGTGTATTTATGGCTCATTAAGAGGAGCACTGACAAACCCAGGATAAAAAGTACATGGGCAGTTGCTCTCCTGCCTCCAAGCCCCTGAACATCACTGCTGGACTCCATCCTTGTATCCCCCCTTGCCCATCCGTCAAATCCCACAACGCCCCCATACCAACCCCCCGCCCACCACAGTCACTCACTTGTCGCGAACAGCTTGGATGGCCTCAGCGGCGCTCTCGTAGTTGTGCTTCTCCATGTGGCGGTACATGGTGCTTAGCTCAACTTGGCGCCGGAAGTATATGTCCACAGAGCTCTGCTTCACCGTGGCGTAGATAAACTTGTCTGATGGATTCCGCAGCTGCAGGGCAGAGACAAAGCAGACAGAAGGTGTCACCCGTCAGTGGTAATGAGCCATGTTTACATCAAATAAAATCTCTGAAATCTGGATAAGAACACAGCAATAAATACATACAGGGCCTTCAGGTAGCATAAGAACTAAAGGCAGAGCTTAGCAATGCACTGCTGGGAGCACAAGTACCACCTAGGCCACTACTACTTATGGCCAGAAGCCTTAATTGGTGAGGCAATAGTACATGTACTAGTGTACAATTTATAGTATGTAAACAATTATACTATTATTGTCAGTATCATTACAAAATGGCTGTGAGATATTCATGATATAGGTGATACAGATTTATATGATTGTGCCCCCTGGTGGTAAGCAATTTCTTGACTCACCCTAGGGTCATTGATGCCAGTGATGCGCTCCTCAGGCCGGTCCAACACCAGGAAGGCAGCCAGGTTGGCAGTATAGGAAGCCACAATGATCATGGCAAATCCTGCCCACACCATACCCAGGATCCTAGCTGAGAAGCTGCGTGGTGCACCTGAAGACACACACACATATATGCACATGCACACACACACATACACATACATTTTCACATCAAGGCAAAAACATATACACACGCACAGACATGGACACATGCATATAGATATACAAAGACACAGACAGTCTGGTTAGAGTAAAATTTGTGATAGTAGAATAAAGTTTTGAGAACCTCATGGGTGGTGCAACAATGACATGCAAATCATTTATAAACAATCCAAAAGGTTTCGTACACTAAAACTCAATGGACCTAGTGCATCAGTCATGCTTCAGCACAGATCCGATCATAAACTATATCTATGTAAATGTAAACAATATGTATGAATACATAAAATATTAAGCACTGTTCAATGTTTAATTAGATGGTATTTTTTCTTTGGTAAGAAAAAAACTGTTTATGTGTTTGGGAATATACATAGACCAGTAAGCACAAAAAGTGTTTTGCTTGTTGCATATTTTGGTTAATTGCCCACATGAATTTTGAAATAATTCACATGGGCGATTAACACCACAAAACACTTATTGTTACAACATATGACTCTCTGACAGTCTAGAGTGGAGTGCAATAACAACAAAAAAGTTTTTAGAGGAGTTTGTTGAATACATTTGCTTTTTTCTTATTCACATTTTAAAATTATGTTTGCCTATCAAGCTATTTGAATTTTTACTCCTTCGAGGCTATGCAGCTTTTTGTTTCTTAGTTTACGGGCAACCATTTCTTTTTGACATAAGTAAAAGTGACTTCTCCCCAGGGACTGTTTTTTTCCTGGCCTGGAAACTGACTTCAGCCAGAAATACCCCATTTTCAGGCATTTAAAAAAGTCTTGGTTCCTTTGAGTGGTGTGTTTTCTTCTGTCTTTTTTATTTGGCCTGTTTATACAAGATACTAATATTAGCTGCCTGTTACCAGTCCTTTGTGGTGTTCACTTATACTAATTGAGATAACAAGCATGTACTTTAAATTCATGAACATTTGACATTCATCATTAGATGAATATGGGTATAGTGCAGAATCAGGTATCTATGCATGTTTCATGTACCTTATGTTACATGAAAGAAAGAAAAGTAAAAAAAAATATATTTGAATGTATGCAGATCAATTATTGGTTCAGCTCACTCTTGTACAGGTACTACTTGTACTAGTTCCACTCACTTATTTTGACATGAAACCCATTTCCCATGTCCCCACCATTAGACTAAAGCATATTGATTGATCTCACTTAAATACATTGACAGGCTGCAGTATGCAAACCACACTTCAAACAAAGGGCAAACCTTCTCCGATCCCAGAGTTTAGCAGTACTCCCCATGAAAACCACATAGCAGAAGACAAAGTCAGGGCATCTTCCTCTTCTTCTTCACTATTCACTTTGAACCTTCCAAACGGGCTGGGAGAAACAATTGGAGAGGAGCCCAGTGAGAAGCACCATAACAACGTACACCACAAACACAAACAACAGGCAACCTTACCTCCACCACATCTCTCTGACTACATCTTTCCCCACCTACACCCTGACCTCATAATTTCCTCAACAGTAGAGGGCCCTGCACATGCACTGAGACAAGCAGAGAGATTGGAAGGCAGAGAGGCACAGAAGAATGAGTGAGAGAAAGAGGGTATTACAGAAGGCAGGAATGAAACAGGGAGAAACAGAATGGCAGAGTAAAGGCTGAATAAACACCTACAAGGCACAAGACTTCACTCTTGACACCTTCCACAATACTACGTCTATATGTTACTGTTACACCTATAAAACACTTATACTTATGCTCAGAGTCTCTTTCATGGGGTGTTTATTCACATTTAAGGATCTGTATAGTGTTCATGCCTTAGGCTTTATAGAGGAGAAAGGGTCTGTCAGAAGACTGGAAAGAGAACCCAGGTACACAACCTTCCCCTGCCCCCACGTACCTGAACCGGTCTAGTAGGTAAAGCATCACCGCCACCACATGTACCGACAGACCCACCAGTAGCCACAGTGTGCTCTGAAACGGCTGCATGAACGAGTCCAGAGTGCTGCGTGGTATTTCCTGAAATGCAAACACAAAACATTATCACCCACACAAACCTCCCACACATAGGTAGCGAACACCAATGGACTCCTTTAGCACAGAAATCCCTCTGGAACTATCACAGAGAATACACCAGAGAAAAAAAAACAGAAAAAGGAAGAAAAAAGAGGAACAAAAAGCATATTTAACTGTTTGGCTTGGGTGGAGGTGTAAAGTGCTTGCGGGTAAATAAATACGGAACCCTGTGAGAAAAGTGCCAAGATTTGTTTTGCTTCTTCCTTAATGAAAAAAAGAGAACTCGCCCACGCCTTGGATGACTGTGGGAGAAAAGCCATGTTTTTTTTTTTGATAGTGAAAGTGTTGATGGCATACCTTTTTGACAAGAATCGTCAGCCCCTGGTACTTAAACGGCTTAGAGAACTCTATGTATTGGGCCCGCTCATTGTTTATGGTCAGTGGGGCGACGATCATGTCCGCCAGGCCCCCAAGGAGCTCTCCCATCATGCCGTTCCACTCCTTCTTGTTGCTGTTGTTTACCTGAGGTGGGGAGAGTTGCCGGAAGGCCAAGAATCAGATCCAGCCCCTCAATGGTTGAGGAAACTGCACATGCGTTTGCCTGAAAGAAAATTGGTTGGATTCCAAAGCCATGCAGCATTAACTGTAACATTCTCCTAGTCCCTTTTGGTTTCTTTAGACTCAGTTACAGAGCTAGTGCCTGGGCTGGGACTCAAGTGAGAACAGCCAGAGTTGGTTCACTGTGCTTAGATGCATGCATTGCTCTTGACTGAATTTTTAATGGATCTGAATCCACCTTTGATTTCAACACCCATCAACTGACTCATAGAGACTGAATGTCCTGCAGCATTAGAAACCAAACAGGGCAGCCTGCCCAAGAGTCCTGTGGCACTCTGTGACTACTTTGCTATTTAAAGTGCTAGATTAATCTGCTCCAGAGAGTTGTGGCTCAAATTCATGCTTCAAACCCCTCAGTTATGAATTCTTAATGATTACATTCTTAATAGAAATACCAGCCCCATACATAATTACAGCAGAGTTCATGCACAGCAAGTATTACTTTAATCAAGAGCTAATGATAGAGCTAAGTCATGAAGTAATTTCCATGACATTTACTAAATTTTTTATGTTAATAAAAATGTTAATAATGGTAAGATAATCAAGTCTGACAATGTGAGCATGATTGCTAAATATGTACGTTAGTGTGGAGCCATTCTTGTGTCTCTATTGAAACTCACCCGTTCTTGTGTCCCAAATTTCCCATCAGCCACCAGGTGAACCTCGTAAGTAAAGTTCATCGTCATGGCCAGCTTGATCAGAAGGTCAATGCAGAACCCGAAACAGCATTGAGGTACTATGGGACGTCCTATAACCCAAACACACAAATGTCATAACACACATAGGTAAACCCTGTCACTATATATACCCAACACACACATACTTAAACAGACACAAACAGGAAAAACATATTTATACATTGCTTCCCTTTGTATTTGGCAAAGGAGTTACTGGAAAACTTTAGTTACATAAGTAAACCCTTGTTAATTTACCAGGGATAGTTTCATTGGGCCCAGTGCAGATGACTTTCTTGATTACGGCTCCATTGACTGTATAGTCTTCTTTGCATGTGCCGTCTGCCTTGGTAGGTTTCACATACACAAATGGCTCCTGATGAATGGTCACAATCTATGGAGGGAGAGAGGCAAATATACTTATACATAACATTTAGACTAGTTAGAAACCGGCTAGCTGACCCCTGCCATTCCCCAGAAAGGCTGGGCTAACTGTTACTTTGCCAATGTGGACCTCTGTCAATAGCGGGCACTCGAACACCCAATCACAGGGCTCACACTTTGCTTTCACTGTAACGACACTCATTCTCTCTTTAAGTGCCTTAACAGTGTAAGCAACCCTGAGTCCCACAAATTTATTTATGGGTATGTTTACTGGGCATTGCATGGGTGGAGATGGAAAGGAGATTCACCTTCAGCCTGGTGGACATTTGATATCCTCTTGGTTTCTCCGTCTCTCCACCAGGCCATATGATCTTCCGCTGGCTGTTTAACACCACCTGCAAGGTGAACCAGTACATTCAGGACATAGAACAACCTTTCGAGTTCACACTAAACTCCCACTGACAAAACTGCACTAGTCATTTCTAGTTTCCTAGGTCTGTCTTCTCATTTACACAAGTTATCAGGGTAAACATATCTTTCTTTCTTTATCACTACCAGTTATGAGTCAACAGTTTTGTACCACTCTACCCCTGCCCCCCTAAGTTTAATTTATCTTCTGCCACTTCATCTCTAACAAGTAAAATTATATCTAAAAGTTTGAAGTTCAGCACTACTTTGAACTATGTGAATTGTGAGATGCTGTCTTTTTTTCTTTTTCCCAAAGACATACCCTACATTGATTTAGGAACAGCTATTTCCCTGTAATATGCCAGAACTGGTTTGTGTGAGAAAGAAAAACACCATCTGTGGCATGAGTGTGTACAGGTGTTACTGGCAGATGAAATTTTTTGCGTACTTGTGTGCCATTGTAAACGCCCACTTGAACCAGCCTGGTCTTCTGGTAGTTGAGAATGCTGTAATGGGCAAACTTCCTGTCTCCATCGTCATTGAACTCCACGCGTCCTGTCAGGCCATCTGGGTACTTGGATGACATCAGCACTCTATAGCAGGGGGTTGGAAGGCACAGAAGAGGGGGGATGGGTTTGATTTTTTTGGGTTCTAATACAGATAGTGTTGGTTGCCTCTACAAGCAACAAAACAGCCATGCAAATAGAATATTTCCTGATATGCCCCTGCAACATGTAGCTGATTAGTATATCAATGTGTGTACAACAAATCTTTGTATTCTCATTTTGTCCATTTTTCCTATGTCAGTGCCTTGTAGAGGGAGTGATAAACTATTCAAGCCATGTAGTCTTGAGCTAATTGACATGGAATATATATTGGCTTTACCTTCATGTAATCAATCTAATCATGTACTACTTTCCATCACACACAAACAGTGATAACAACATGTATAATGATCTTACGTATTTTACATGAATCTATTACTCATTTCTTATTTTAGCCTGCTGAAAGGTAAAATGCTCATTATGTCACTGTGTCATTCGTTCGTGGCCAGTCATTGTCAGATTGTGGTCAAGGATGCAGGTAAGCCTGAGCTGCCCATGCTCACCCACATACCTTTTGAAAAGAGGCCCAGTCCTCCAGATGTTGGTGTTCCCCACACATCCACGGGGTGGCTCAGTGATGTTCTCCTTCTCGAAGAGTTCTTGAATTGACTGTGCCACCACCGCCACTGCGTCGTTTATGTGCGCAGACTCGTTTTTGCCATTGATCAGCTGAAGGCCAATCAAACCTGCCCAGTCAATAGCATTATAATCAGTAAACTGTAGCTTCACATTGGACATACGAATGCATTTGGGGAGTACATTTAAACAAAAAGGGAACGAGAGTATATCAGAGTACCATGCATGCGCTGATACAACTACTTCGTAGATTTGTAATGTTAGCAATAATTTGGTGCGTTTAAAGACTAAAACTTCTGTGAACACGTTTAGGGGAAGATTAGACAGACGCCAGTGCAAAAGCCAGAACATAAAACGCAGTTGCAGCTTACCATTACATTTCAGTGTGGGGTTGTAAAGCACCCTTCATAAATTCATGAGAACCAGGCTATTAGCGCAAGCACATACATACAATACAACGTAGGCTACAGCAGCTGTGGGAAACCACAACCTCAGGTTTTGGATGAAAAACATGAATTTCATCATTTCTTTGCCAACTGAAAAAGAAACTGACACATTCCAACAATAAACAACTGTTAGACATTTCACTTTTACAATGCTGTGAAAGGATGCCACTCGTTTAAAACCTTTAAACATCTTAATGTTTAAACGTTTAAACGCTTAACACAGAAGCAACCACCACATCGCCATGATTTGAACAGAAATGTATTTGAATCTAGCCCCCTACATCACTACATGAAGAGTAAAACAACATACAAGAAATAAATTGCACACCAATAAAACTTCCAAAATGAGACCAGAGCAGGAGTTTGGCTGTGCATCGAGCAGTGCCGGTACCTACCATCTGGAGCCTCGCTCAGGGCTTTACCGGACATTTCTCTCTCTCCGACCATCCACACATAACCAGAGCCCGTCATGTTAAGCTGGCGCGCCGCTTTGTAGACTGCAGCCGCGTCCTCTTCGCTGGAGTCACAGGAGAAATCGCATTAGATACAGAGTCTTTTGTCTTCCCTTCAGATCTGATTTGTTCAGCAGCTTAATCAATCTATATGGCCCCTGAGAAAATGAGCTGGAGCTAGGGCCTGGCTCTGTGACAAAGTTAGTAAGCGTATATACTGTATTCCCGCATTGTGAATAATGTATTGAAGCGATTACAACCAGGAAGGCGAGATGACGTCGCCAGGACAGTTTCAATTTGATAAAGGTACACTGCAAGCCTCAGAGGAGGATCATGGATGCTTTCGCTGACAATGAAAGTCGTTCAGGTTCATACTCCTTCCTACAGGTCGAGTATTTTATGGCTTTCCACTCTATAATAATAATAATAATAATAATATGCAGCACCTACCTGGGGGATGCAAAGCAGCTGTTTTGCAGTAGAAAACACATATAATTTGAGTGGAGAGTTAGGATTTTATTTAACCTAAACTGTGGTGGAAAGGGGGAGGTGATTTGATGGCCAAATTAAGAGAGAGAGAGATAGCCAGATTTGGGAATTATCAGGTACTTCTATTTGTTTATTCCCTTTACCTGAAGTCAGAGTGCATGTGAGCACACATTTTCAGTCAAAGCAGCGGCGTGGAGGTCATCAGTTTTAGGATCAGTGCTGCGCAAAGACATTCATCTCAGACTTACAGATCAAACTGGATACCAGATATACTGATCTGTACCACATGTAGATGGGCTGTTATAGCAGAGTTGTGCCTAGGATAATGGAACCAGTTCGTTTAAGTATCAGTCAACCAACAACGAATGAAAGCACTGACAGGGATGAGTTCTAACCTGGCAGAGAGGATGATGACCCGTGCCTCCAGCTCCTTGGCCTCCTGCAGCAGGGCTGTGAGATTGGTATCCTGGCCGAACATGAGGACTTTCTCTGCCTGCGATTAAGGTAAACAATCAGCAAAGAAGCTACTTACTCTTGCCATGAACCATGCTCTGTTTAGCTCTCTCTTTTTTGCTGGTTTCTTTTTCTTTTGTCTTTTTTTGTTGAAAAAAATGAGAAAAAAATCCAAGAGAATTTGTTCAACTGAAAAAATGTTTAAGCTTGAGAGGGAAAAAAGTTTTTTTTTGTTTTGCATGCAAACTGAGGATCATCAAGACTCCAAAGAAGAAACGTGCATGTTAGAGGTAGAAGGAGAAGAAGATTGATGCAACTGGAAATCAAAAATAGGTGAGGGGGTGGGGGGAAGGGGAAGGAGGGAGTGGTGGTGGCGTTTTCCTCAAAGAAAAATTAAAGGTAAGAAAATGTTGCAGAGGTAAGACTGAGTATCTGGAGAGTGCCTGTCCCACACGACCAGACGTCCACAAAGGAACAGACTTGCAAACTTGTTGATCTGAACACATGCATTCCTTTAAAAAATAGCGGGGTGTTTTTTTCTTTTTTCTTTTTTTTCCCAAAATAAGAAAAAAAAAACATTCTCGATTGAAATCATAAAAAAATCTCAACATAAAAAAGGCGTGCTACCAAGATAAGAACAATTCTGGGTCGGTTGTTGACTGGTTGATTGGTTTCTAGTTTTCTACGTTTAGAGAATTGGTGGGGCGGCGTGCATTGACCATGCAAATATACCTTGGGTCCTCGCTTGTTGTCATAGGACAGTTGGTCGAGGTTTTCATAGTTCCTGTTTTTATTCTGATGAATAATGCGTACAGAGAAGATATGCAGACACAGATATTAAGTATTATAAACAGTTGAAAAATGGCGGCAGTAAAAGCATTCCAACAAATCTCCACTTTTCTGCTTCAAATTAGAATCCCTAACACTGGGGCTTGCAAAACATCAAAGAGGACCACTCACTGATGCACGCTAACTGTGCACTTAGCACTTCAAGCCTGCAGATACGATTATCGAAGACTACATTTTTCTCTATTCTTTTCTTTCTTTTTTATGATTTTGTTTTTGTGGTTACCAGAAAATATTTTATATTCTGCCTCATAATTAACATGGTATATAACTGGTATATAACTGTGATAAACAAACAGCTTCCATGACCAAATTCTCAGTCTGGTCATAATAGACAGACATTATTTACTTTGTGGAACAAGTCACTGTCAGCATCTGGCTTTCACCTGAGCCAATCAGGTCATTTTTTCCTATAGAATTCACCTAAAAGCAAAGCTTTGCACCTTCCAACAACCTTCCCAGATGTCCCCAATAATTTCTAGACAATATTCCGCACTAACAAAATCTACAGTAAAAAACAGATGGAAACATTTTGTAAATTAGCCTTTTCACAGGCTGCTTCTAAGTGCTATGTTATTTTGACACATCATGGTATCTGTTTTTCCTTCTATTTATCATCAGATCTCAAGCTCTGCAGGGTTTTTTTCTGAAACTGCTCTCAGGCTTTTTGCGAATCTATTTACTTGCAACACAGTTAGCATAGACAAAGGACCTCCATGACATTATAAACACTATCATCTAAACAACACAATGACAAGCCAAACCAATACCAACAAATATCGATGGCAATTTGTGACCAAATATGCACAGCACAGTTTCTATTTCAATGCAGCTTTTCATCTAACCTTCAGGTTCTGATGTTCTTTTTAGGATTGATTGCACAGTTTTGACACTGGTATTACTAACTGCCAAAACATATTGAAGGCTTCCATTACATGGGGGACACCTCCTGCAACAAAATGGACATTGTGACTAAGCATCCAAGAACTGATTGCCCTCACGTACAGCATAGCTGCCACCCAGAGTTATTCTTTGAAGCAGAATCCATGTTGCAAGGAATGAATACAAAGCGGTCCATTATGCTCTCTGAGGAAGTATAATTTCTTAATCCTGCTGCAGTTATTGATTTGGATTCCCTGTCAAATTGAATGAATTAATTTCCCAGGACTCATTTGTGTCTGCTGCTGTGGACAGGAAATTCTTGGCAGACATGGTTTTGGCTATAAATGGGAACTGTACGCATTCTTATTTATTCAGAATTGAACCCGTAATAGTTACTCTGTACTTGCTGTGTGTGTGAGTTTGTATGTGCGAGTGTGTGCATCCTTCAGAAACAAAAGATGGATACATTTGTTTGTTCTACTCATTATTTTGTACTTATTGGAGAAGAAAATTTTAAATTATTCTTGTCTAAGGCAGACACCCTTGGACCATATTAGCAACTCACTTGCAGTGACTCACAGCAAAGACCACCATATTTTTTTAGACAGAACATTGCAATTCATTTCTGAGGAGATTTTAGCATCTTCAAAACTCTCTCCTTCTTTGTGTATGATAAGACAACCAACCAAACATTTTTTGGAAATGAAATGATATTAAAATGGTATAGCTGCAGTATACACATATGTTTGTTTCTTGGATTTTTCCATGCTGAAAGATCTTGATCAACAGAATAGTAACTGAAAATATTTTTCTATAGTTTTTATTTTCTGTTCTGTTATTGCTCTTCAACTTAGAATAAAGGTACTTTCAGATATTCATGTCGATGGGGGCTGAGAATAAAAGCATTTCAGGCTTGTTTGTGTATGTGCAGATTTATGAGAACTTTCCAGAAGCGATTTTCAAACAATTCCTAAATTCAAGCTCAAATCAAAAAGCACTCTGAATAAAAACTGAAATATTATGTGTAGAACAGGATATAAGATCTCATCTGTTTAAAAAACACTACCTTGAGGTAAAATTTACATTGATTTGTAGCAAACAAAATATTTGTATTAAAGCAAGATCCCCAAGTGCAGTGGAAATAGACAAATAATGGATATAAGGTTTTTAGTGTAGGGCTCTGAAAAATAGTAGTTAGTCACAGGTGAAGACATATTGAATCAACACTTCATAGTTAAAATGCAGTGAAGCTAAGTTAAACTTGTAACTGAAAGATACAATAAAATATCCCATTTTAGAAGGTCAGAGGGTGATGGTAACCTCTATGGTCTCTATGGTCACCTACCTGTGAGGGAGGGAGGCCTAGCACTCCCATATGGTTTACCTGTGATTCTCTGTGTTGTGATTTACGTCGATGCAATATTGATCAGGGCTGTGCTTCTGCAGAGGTTAGGATCCCTGAGGATCTGTATCGCAGATGCAATTAAAGCAAGATGTTGGCAGGTCGCTTAACTTGCCTGGCATTTTAAATAAAATATGAAAATGGCCTTGTTCACGGGAGTTATCCTAAATAGGGCATTCATTTTTAATTCAACATTAAAGTGGGGACGAGTTGAGGACATGGGGGCAGGGAGAAGCTGAGCATCAAAGTGACTCCCATCATCAGCCTGTCTGAGAAACCAGTCACATAGGATCTTTCAACCTCAGAATTTTGCATTTTTTATCAGATTAAAATCTAATAAAATAATCACAGGATATTCTTTTGAGAATACTTAAAACGTTTTATGATTAACAGCAGCTGATAGAGGTAGAATCAGAAGACTTCAACATGAGACGAGCTGAATTTCTATGGCAGGGCACAGTTTGGCTGAATTCCTTGCTCTGGTTTCTGCTATCCTTACGGTCAATGTTATTACAATGCTTTTTATTCTGCTGGTGTCATTTGCATCTATTGACTGTTCACAAATGAACTTTGCCCTTTCTAATTCCAATCAACAAATTTGTTTAACAACCAAGCTATGGTCCAAGCTTTCCATTCAGTAAATCAGTTCCAGTTAGCAGACCAGTCTACCAAATCAGTTACGTAAGATGGGATCAGCTCCAGCACCAATAGTAATGTTTCTACTGAGAGCACAAGCTAAGCAGTGTGAAATACCAGAATCTTAAACTTGAATCTTATCCTGGCTCACCTGTGAGATAGCAGGATGCCACGACAAAGCCAAGTACATGAGGCATTGATGCAAAACCCTTCCCAAAGAGATTGCCCACTGGTGATTACAACAAAGCAGTGGACTACATGTATGTATGTATGTATGTATGTAAGCATGAATGCAGTCATGTGTATATGTATGTATGTATGTACAGCATCCAAACGTTGAGACCAATGGTGGAAGAGCTTCTATTTTGCATTCCTTATAATTATCCCTATAATTTATTACATTTGTTTTACAATTACAATGTACAAATTATATTAACAATTTGAGTGAAGGGTTAAATCTTTGATTAATGTACATACATTTCCTGTTCAGCAACTAAAACCTTAGTTTTGGCATTTCCCCCATTTTGCTTTCATGACAGCATGCACTGGAGCTGGCATGGGCTCCTAAAGTTTGTGCAAAACCTGATGGTCCATCTTATCCTATGGTCTTTAAATGCCCAAAACGTTCTTGGCCTTTAAGTGACCTCATAAATGTTTGATGGGGTCTGACCCTTTCTACAAAGGAATTGACAGGGTCACTGTCACAGATTTGCTTACATTTGACCAAGAAATAGTACAGAATCTTAAATATTTTTTCATCATTTTAAATGTCAGAACTTGTCTTTGTTTTAAAGGTTTCCAGGTCCTAAATCTTTCTGATTATTTCCAGGATTACTTGTGGTCTCAGACTTTTGGACCCTGTTGTATGTATGTAAGCATGTATGCATGCATGTGAGTATGCATGTATGTATGTATGTTGTGTTCTTTGTTTGATAGTTTTCCCCAAAGAGGGAGTAATAAAAGGCTGTTGGCCACTTTTTGGTTTAATTTAATTGGTCTGTTTTCCTTCCACTCACCACCCGGGTCAATGGCCACACCTGCCACTGCACCACAATGTATATGCATGCATGCATGTATGTATGTGTGTGTGTGTATTTATGTATGTATGTATGTCTATAGTGGATATAACTAGAGAATTAATAAAGTGTAAAGGCCATATTTTACAACTGAAACAAAACCTATTTGATAGAATATTTACTGTGCATGTCCCTTCAAGGCACCATGTAAGACAGGTCTTCTCTAGATAAAATTCTGTGTCTCATGTAATAAAAACGTATCTTTGCCGCCACCATGTTTTGTTGTATTTCTTCATGCATTAATTCATTCTTCAGGAAAAATGTTTTCCTGGCTATGTGATCCACCCTGCATACACAATCACAGTTCTCATTGTTTCAAGCACAAGTATTATGAAAAGGAAAAGGATGAAAAACAGAATAAGGAACAATTATTAATGAAAAAATTGTTTAATTAATGTATCCCTATTGTTAATTGAATCTGTGAAATATGAATGTTAATTGAATCAGATTTTTTCTTTTGTTGAATCTATGATTCATACATTGACATAATAAGCCAAAATAGCAGCATACATTATCTGCTATTTAATGAACATTAAATTAATAAAGAATACATTATGAATGGTTTAAATTAGTTTAGTGATATACGATTCAATAAATTTTAAAATATGTAATTCAGTATTGTATAAATGTGTACATGGAGAACATATACAAATACTCAAGGCATCAAGAGACCTCATTTATTGATCATTTTGTACTGTAAATTATTTGTTGAAATAGTAACTGAATGTATTTAAATGGTATTTAAATTTCACCAGAATTTATTGATATTGTATTTTTCATATAACCAATGAATATTATGTAATTTATTAATATAAGAATTTATTATTATGTAGCTAAGTTCTTCACAATTCATGACTTTATTGTTACTGTTGTTGTTGTTGTTGTTGTTGTTGTTGCTGCTGCTGCTGCTGCTGCTGCTACTGCCATAGATTTTTTTGGAACATGAAAGGTTTTGTGTCATCACTACAATTTTGTAGCACAAAGCATCCAGAATAACAAGGCACAACGTGCACAGGAAATCTTCAAAAGTAGATTATAAATATGAACAGCAAGTAAGTATATTGTCTCTGCTGCAGTAACTATATTTAGCACTACATGACAAATATCTGGCAACAACATAACCTGCCTATATTTATAGCTCATGATTGTTCCGTTCATTAAAGAGAGAACCCAGAGTTTTCATTACAAGAAAGGGACACAATCCATGAAATTAACTACAGTCCACCTCACAGGTCAGCAAGAACATTAACACAATTTCAGGCTGTGGCGCATGGCAAGGGTAAATACCAATCACCAACATTTCCTGAAAGGCTCTGCAGTCATACTACATTAGTGATGGGATTGTGGCCAGCTACACATTCCCTGCCATTTTCCCTGCCTTGACTTGAGAATCAAGACACGCAAATCCTTAGCTAAATTACCAAACATGTCATGACCACAGAGGGCACAAATCACTCCTAAAAAGGTGACCCAGTTCTAGACGGCCCAATTCAAAGTGACAGCACAGAATAACCACACCTGCCATGGTGACAGACCCAAACTACTATCATTTCTGTTGTGAGATAACAGGATGCTGAGATAAAGCTGAACACCAACATTTTCTGGTGCAATCGATACTAACAAGAGAAGTAGAGTCGCACAATGTACATCCCATAGACATTCATGTCTACTGTATAACAGTTTTATCTTTGATGCACACCAGTTCAAAGCAAAACATAAACACCAAAAATGAGATAAAAGGAGATAATAAGGTGCTTAACGATCTGGAAATCATTGATTTTTTGCACAGCCCCAGGTTAAGTATTTTTACTCCCGGTGTGGATTGACACATAGGAGAATTTCACTATGACAAAAAATTAATGTGATATGAGTAGAAAGTACAACGATTTGTCAGAAAACCACTTAAGACGCTGTTGATGCCTCTAGCATAAAAATGTTTGCCAATGTTACAAAATGGAAAGAAATGTGTTTACACAACAGAAAAGAAAACAGTTACATACATAGAAGACCATTGAGATATTAAGTACAGGATACACATGTACACAACGCGCACACGCACACGCAGACACGCTACATGACTGCCAACGCCCAGCGCATCTCACCTTTGTCTCCCTCTCTTCCAGCAGCGTCTCCAGCTTCTTCTGGGCGGCGCGCCCCTCGTGGTCGTCACTCACAATTAAGATAATGTGGTTCCAGCGGAACTCACGCATCATATCAAACCACACCTGGGCCTGATGGGAGTAAGGAGGCACTGTACGCAAGAAGGACAGGTGGATACTCTGAGAGAGAGAAAGAGAAAGACCTTTCATCAAATAAAATATCAAATTCAATGAGAGCGATTATAACAATATGATAATTCTTGTTTTTCTCAATCACATCTCAAGATTATTGCCAAAATATAGAAATTAAAGGCACTTAAGTCAGAGCCATACAAGACAGAATACAATTAAAATAAACTAGGGGCAAAAAAGGAAAAACAAAGGATCTGTACTAAAATAAAGTAAGAGCAGATGATAAAATCTCATGAAAGTGCAAAACGCAGGTTAAAGGGTAAAAAAAGCAAGTCTAGGAAAAATATGTATGAGCAGGAGAATTGCCAAAATGTCTGATGTCACATTGGGAACAAGCAGCTAAGAGCCAAAATGGAAAGAGAGAGCTGAAATGAAGGTGATGAAAGAAGAGGCAAGGCTCTCCTGTAGTGACCACATTGCATGGCCCCACCTTGTCTGAGTAGATGGACATACGCGTGGTGAGTCCCACCACAGGGATACGGTAGAAGCCAGCAGTATAGGACACAGGTGTGGGCGTGAGGTGGTCATTGGACTGTGGTGGGTGGCTCACCAGGATTGCGTACACCTGAGGACACAAAGTGGACATGAAATCCATCCAGTATATATCAGATGAGACATTACTCTCCCCCAGAGCAAAACATATTCTGTTTTTTTTTTTTGTTTTTGTTTTTTTGCTGTCCAGTCAAATTCTCATGTATATGTCTGTCTGTATGCGTATGCATGGCCCAGTCAAACTACTGGAACACTGAATGAAGCATTATTTTACTTCCCATCGATATTCTCCAAGAGACTATAAAAACATACATTCTCCAAAAAACAGAAGATGAATATATGAGGTAAAGACTTTGGTATGGTCCCTTCACAGTAGGTATACCATAAGAGTGTTACTTCTCACCATTTGTTCTGACATTTAGTTTAAGTGGCATTTGTAATTGTTTTACATGCTTCATATGCATCTTGGAATTTCTATTATTCTACTCCAATACAGTAATTTTGCAGAATTACCCTAAAGGACTAAACTGGATTTTAACGATAAATTATTAATTCCAGGTTAGATCGTATCGTTTGATACATTTTAGACAAGCTCTAATACATCAATACAGTGCGATACTACTGAATTAATTTGTCAACTAATTAATTTGAGAGAGAGAGAGAGAGAGAGACAGACAGACAGACAGACAGACAGACAGACAGACAGACAGATTCAATTTTGATTTACTTAGGTAATGGTATTGGTGCTGTTTTCCAACAAACACCTTTGAACTACGAGGCTCAACCACGCGCTGCATCACAGGCTTTCTCTCCTCACTAGAACAAAGCAGATGTTGATCTTGCCGCCATGTTGGCCTCCTTTTTTAACAGAATCAGATTCAGCTTTCTTTCCAGTAAAGTGTCTGATCTGGGATCAGATGACCCAACCCTAATCCTAACCCCAACCGGTGGAGCCGATCCTACGTCAGCGCCTGGAGCTTCCAGGCGCTGACGAGTATATTAACCGTTAAAACTGTTGCAGCAGATCTGTCACTTTTTATTAAAATATTCCTCTTTATTTCTCCGTTTTCCTACTCAGTGTTGCATGAGATTCAGTGGTGGAGTTGAATTGTATTGATAACCTTCTCCTTCGAGATGGAGGGTAATGTATCCTCATGGCTTCGCGTGGCCGTGAATATGTCTGCTGCGTTTAAATCAAAGGGTTTTCATGCCCTATTTAATAGCATGGTTTCCACTACGCTTTATGATCTACTTAAGAGAGAAAGACATTGCTAATTGGGAGAACTATCACCTACCGAACAGCTACCCGTCCGTCACGATTAAAAGCATTGTCTCAATTATATTTATATGCGCCTGTTAAATGTTTCTCTGGATGTATTTGTAGAAGGTGGCAAGATGGCATTGTTGAATGTGTGGTTGTGGCGACTGCAGTCAAAGCCTTCATTAGACCAATGCAACCATAATCGTTGCTTAGTAGACGTCATGGTCACTAAAACATTTTACAAGCATCTGGTTAACAGTATAGCCTAAACATGTAAGAATATCTAAAATGTTTACAAGTTGTATTTTAATAGGATGAGTTTAAGCACGTAAAGTAATATACTGTAAACTGTTTGTATGTATTATTGTGCACAGTCACGTAGTCAGATAGCAAAAATAAGATAGTGATTATTCACAGTTTATAGATATCATTGTGCTCAGTCACGTAGACCGACAGTAAAAATACCAGTTGATGAATGAACCTGGATCACGCTGGATGTAACCGAAATTACTATCCACGTTTTCGTCGTATTTAGGTAAAACAAAATAAGCTTCACATCTCCAACTCCTACTGTATGTACGAAAAACTATTGTTTATCTAGCCAACAAAATGACATTATATTAACAGTCATATCAACAATTGCATTCATGAGTACGATTACCTCTAGTTTAGGATATGGATAATTTCTTGAAAAAATAATTACTCAAATTTTGTGTTATAATAGACTAACAAAAATGACTAAGTTCGGGGATGTTATTGTGCAGCCTGCTCTCTGGAGAATCTCACTGCACGCCCAAAGGTCGCACGAGCATTTCCGTCCGTATTCTGATTTACTGAGGTTTGAATTGAAAGTAATGCGTTACAAGAACTTTACTGCTAAAGTAGTGGCATAACATAGTTTCTAATAATATATTAATAGAAAGAGCATATCTTCTATGAGATCAATTCAATAATCAATCGACCCATCTTATCACTGGTAACAGGTTTCATGGAACGTAAAAGTGGAGATTTTCACTATTCTTTTGTAAGGCTATTTCCATTCTTATTTTTGTTTTCATCTGTTACAGATTATGCATAATGAAAAGAAAAGAATCTTCGAGTTTATGTATGTAATATATATTATAAATATGCAATGTAATTTAAATTATGTTTCTGTCTTTCGTTAACATATCCTATTTTGTGCATTATTGGATTTGTGTTTATTCGTAAATTTCTAAAACTGTCGTTGTGGCTGGGTTAATACGTAGCAACAATCCTTCCCTCAACAGACCAAGTGTTTCTTTTTCCTATTATATTACTGATATGTCCTGAACAGCTTGTCTAATATCATGTGTAATGTTTTTCAGCAACCTTGCAGGTCTGCGAATGGTCTTCATTGGAAGTTTCATTCTCTAAATGGTTATTCCGGACATGTTCTGTTGCTTTTCCTAGGACATATTGCTTCAAGTAGACTACCAGAAGCCTACTTTGCATGTATATATAATTGAACTAAATATACGACCTTTAAAACGTGTATCAGAGCTAACGGTCCTGATACACGTTTTAACACGGTCCTGGAGAAGTAATGGATGAACGTGGAAAGCATGTTCTTTACTGACGTCGAATTACCTGGCTCGAGATGAGATCTTCGCAGACGGAAAGAGCCATCTGAATAGCGTTGGGTTTGTGGGTGACAGAAATGGCGTTAAGCTTGAACTTATCTTTTCCGTATATGTTGTTAGCTTGGGTGACCGCGTCCTTGAACACCTGTTCATACCTCTTCTGACTCAAGACGGCGCCGATATTCACCATCTTTGGCTCACAGCCGCCCCGAGCAAAGGAGCATGAGAAGAAAACGGCTAGCAGGAAAAGGCGCATCTTGTGGAGAAACTCTGTTGCTCAGTGCTTCCAGGTCTTGTCTCTTTCTGTTGTTAAAGGGTTGGCGTGTCCGTCTTTTATCCGGGCTTCTTTGACCGCCTCCCGTCCCCTTGTACCGCTGGAATGTGATTAAATCAACATATACTGCGGAGGAATGTACATAATGATGGACCTAAGGCGCTACTTGTGCGTGAGTCGATCGCCGGACTCCTTTAAAAGTAAATTAGTAACTGAGAATTTTAATATTCTGCCGATCATGTATTTCTTTTTCCATATCCTTAGAAAATACTCCGTTTTGTTATTTTATTGATTTTTCATCAATGTAATTGTAATTACTCTTCCGAACCATGCAGTGTTAGTTGTTTGTGGTGGAAGAAGCGCATGTCGACGCCCGTTCAGCTTCTGCCTCGGCGCTGTCCGAGGTTCTGTCTGACTGTGGTAGGAATGAGGGGATGCTCGGTGTGAGCGGCTGTCCGTGGTTCTGACCAGCGTGCCTGCGCATTGATGCGCGCTCCCACTCACAGATGCCTCTCGATATTCCTTTTGTTTTGTTTTTTTTGTTTGAAAAACCGGGTGGCTTTCTTCATTAATCTGTCGAATTGTTTAAAATATGGCACTTTTTCCTATTTCATGTAGTGTATAATTGTGTACAGACAAGTAAAGATTGAGTCGTTTTAATAGCCAACTGGGTTTATCTGTCGTAGGACAGGGAAAGAGGAGGGGGTGATTCAGTGAACAGATGTTAACATAGAAACAGTTTTTCTTGTGATAAGACAGAAAACAAATGCAATTATTATAAGTCTACGTGTATGAGAGAGAGAGAGAGAGAGAGAGAGAGAGAGAGAGAGAGAGAGAGTTTGGGGGCTGCCTTTGAATAAGATGGCAGATGTACGTAAATCTGTTCATTCTAGTGAAATAAATTTGTCTCTGTTGAACTTCATCTGATAGAACCGCAAGCTGTAATTGTAAATCTCTTCACTGGAAAAAATCCACCCTACTAAAAGCACCAAAGCACCAAGCGAACGTCATTGTTGATCAGTGATGCTTCATCCACAGTCATTCACAGTTGTTTGATTATATAATTACATTATCCACGGATTAACCTCTACAGTCATGCACAAATCCACATGCGACTCGTATGTGAATTGCATTGATTTGTCCAGAATTAAGATTTAATAATTTAGCAGCTCCGACTATGTGAAGACTCACCAAAGGGGCACTATTCACTTCTTTATTCATACATGATTCAATACAATGCATCCTTGAGTTAAATTAATAATAAATATGTGTCAGAAATAATGTGTTGCGAAGTAACATAACATATGAGTTGGAATTATTAAAGCAATTGAAACAAATTGTTTTCTACTTAGACATAATACCATGTTTTAATTCAAAGGGGAACTGAATATATTAACGGGGCTCCACAGATAGAACGCTCGAGAATAGGAGAGCGAGAAATCCAACTAGATCCCGGTTACCAAGGAAACAAGCATCTCGGGCTCGAGCTAGTTTTTGAAAACGGCGTAACTCAATGGTAGTAAACGCCTTTCACATCCAAAAGAATAGGACAGTACTTATGAATAAAATACGTGAGCGCAGTCTCAATATTTGCTTGCTGGATAAATGACGACTCACCAGCATTTATTTTTTTATGACGCTTGTGGATTAAGGGACTATTACAAGGCACTGAGGCATCTGAAAGCAGAAATAGAAATTATGATGAATGCTGGAAATGTCGTAATATCATAGTTGTATCATCACGTTTTTGAAATCGTTCCCTAAATCCTAATAGGAACTGAGAGGCGCATCGTATATATTATTTAAAGTATCTCTGTCTCTCTCTCTCTCTCTCTCTCTCGCATACACACACACACACAAACACACACCCAAACGTGCGCGCACGCACACACACACACATACACACAGAGAGAGAGAGAGAGAGAGAGAGAGAGAGCGTTGCCCTGTTGGAGTTGGAGACGGGGTGTGTGGTCTCCATGTCAGGCCCAACGAGGACTCTGATCCTGTCCCGCTGAGAGCCACACATTCAAAGGACCGACATGGCTCTACCCCTCCCCCCAGTGCTCTCCACATCAATAACGCAGCGGAACTCTGCGTAACAGCGGCTTTATTTAACGCCTGTGCGCGGTGCCAAGGAGTCCTCACATAAGCTCGTCACCACAGCACAGCAAAACAGAAGCATCAAGGTTACTAATGCCTCATGATTCACAAATGCACACATACATCTGCACGAGCATGCACAATCAGGCTGACACACCCATACCGTTTCCCTCTCTCTCCATCTCACACGCTCACAGATGGACGTAAGACCTCACGCATAAATTCATACATGCACACTCTCATACAGTCCACACATGCACAAAACCCACTCACACTCAGGCATACATACATGCACATACATATACACAGACACATTTACAAGTACACTATAAATTCATGTATGAACCTTCACATGAATGCACACAAACATATTTTCACATCATAGTTTTGACTGGAGAGCACCTGTATATTTACATACACATACAGCATCAATATTCACTCCCATACATCCATCCATAACCACAGTGCATGTACAAGTAAGACAAAGCACACTGCAACCACATCTGTACTGTACACGTCATGAATATGAACAGATGCATATAAAACAGAAACTTTACGGTTTTTCAGAACCACATGAGGAATTGCATAACCTTTGACAGAAAACTCAAGAAACCCAATCATGTTATCACCCAGCTGACCAAATTATTTTCTCACATCTCCCAATTCTTCACCCCAGAGTGAATGAAGTGATTGCTCAAATTTGTGGAAGGAAATCCTTCTAAAGCAAAAGTCGTTGCATTGGATTGAGATGCTGAAAAGCTGAGACACACAGACCAGGCAGGCGATTTGGCAGTGGAGGCATTCCTGCTCTATGATGCTCCAGGCTCTTATAAATCATACTGGGTCACAGCCATTTCAGCTTACAAAATGCATACTATTTCATCACTAGACATTGCATAATATTTATTTGGCGCAATCAGTAAAATAAAACCATTTGTAAAGCCAGATTAAAGTGGATACAGAAAAATGACAGAGCACATCAAAATAATATGTCACAATAAAACAAATCGTCATAATACCCTCTGTATGCGTGTGAATGTACCATCTGTATGTGTGTGAACCTTTATAGGCTTTCTATATAGAAGTGAAGGCAATATAGGTGAAAGTGAAACCAATCTGTAGCTCCAGTATACCTAAAACTAATTTATTCTGTTAAACCTTTGTTTTTGACCATACCAGGCAGACCTGAAATGCTCTTCACTTTCACTTGCTTGCTAAGACTTGGATATAGAGTGATTTGATTTGATTCAGTAGATTGGGGTTTGGTGAGTTCCACTTCTGTTAAATTAAAAAAAAAATCAGAGGGGGGTACAATGGCAGATTAAGCAGATAGCTAATTAAGCATAAACAGTCAGGGCGCATTTTCCGCAGATGCACCCTTAATGTGATTCTTTTGTAGCATATGTTCTCCCACATGCATAATTTAAGAATGTTAGATCCCTTGCCTGAGATGTTTCCGGAGGTCTCTTTAATTATTTTGAAAGTTCTCCTAATCAAGGCAGCTGCTTCACTAAAATGGAGTGAGAGACACGCATCATAACTCTCCTCCACCTCTTCCTCTTCTCAATCCTGCTGTGGGAACAGACGGTTATTTTTACCCTGAACCAGTTTAAGTGACCCTTAACAGCGCAGCCACATCCGACTGAGCTGCAAGAAGTCAGATGACATTGTTAAAGTCTAACATAATCTGTCCTTCCATCCTTGGAATATATGCAAACCTGTTTCTATTTCTTGCATCTTTTCAAACATTCAATTCTAATACCAATTTTTCTGACAAAACTATAAAACCACAAATTGACAAAAATAAAAATAGGATGAAGTTTTAACTGAGAGAAACGCAGTAATTTTACTGATAGAAAATATTTTCATTTTGGAATATTATAACTCTTTACAACTGGCCTCCAAAACATCAAGGTTTCCACATGAAAGACTTATTTTGATATTATATTGAATTGCTTCTTGAGCCATTCAATGGGGGTTTTCCACTTATAGTATTCTGACCATGAAGAAAATTGGTCTTTTGCACGTCTGAACCTGCACTTAAGAAAGCTGTTATCTGAGATTACTGAACAAAAGAAATTGTGAATGCCTCTTTCTCAAGGTCGTGTGACGTCACCCCGTCATAACCGCTGAGTGGGTAAGATACAAGCTGAACAGAGTTCAACGTACGACCGTGGGGCAGGCGGTCATGCTGGGCTGTTAAATTTAACATGAAGATCTTTGAGCTCACAGCCGTGGAAATCACATTGGATCCCCTGACGGAAGGCGATGTTCCCAGAGCTAAATGGGAGATGAGGACTGGCATTGACTCAGTCAGACTGCTGGCCTGAGCCTAAAAACAGCAGCATCAGGAGGAGCAGGAAGGAAGAGGTAGAAAGCTGCTCAGTGTCACCAGGTAGAGCTGAGCCAGCGACTCCTGTAGCTGCATTGACAGTGATGTCACAAATGGTGGACAAATGTTCTTGTAGAAATCATAGATTCAAGTCACAACATACTTAACATTTGGATCCTTTTGTTGTCACAGCTTCTATACAGGAATTTCTGGTTGGTAACAGGAGTTTCTTTTGATACATCACAATACAGAGTATCAACTACCTCTGCATGTTACTTGGCCTCCTCTGAATCAATTTCCAAAACATGTTTTGAACTGGAATAAATAAAATTGCATAGGGAAAGCATTTAAAATTTTGAATTAACATTAAAATGAAAAGACTAGTGCTAGCAAAGTGACCCCAGAAATGTTAGTGAAGAGGACGGAAAACACCTCCTCTTCAGTGCTCCCAGAACAGCACTGTCCTCTTGTGTCAGTGACAGCAGCACCCACTGCTGGCATTAGCTCAGTGGATTCCACTCATCCAGCACATGGTGCAACCCAGGGCCTGAGGCATGGCCTTAAATTAACATCTGGGGAAACTCTGTATCAAGGCTGCTGAGCAGAAGCTAGGCAGTGTATGACAGGCAAAATCAGTGCTGTTTGATAAAACTGGAAGCATAATGGCTGGAAAGCAGAAATTAAAGAGGACATTTTAATAAATAGAATTTTAATAAATGCCTTAAGAGCAAGAAGCCAGGGAGGTGGAGGGGGAGGGTTGGGATTGGTGATATGGGTGAGAATGTTGACAATTGTATTTACATTATCTGCAATATGCTGCTGAGTAGTATGAAAGAAATAGTGTAATAAACAGTTTATCACAAAGCCAGAGGGCTGGTTGCAGGTTGAAACAAGGGAGCAGGGATCACACTGTTGATCCTGAAGTGACCTCCTGCATTTGTACATTTTAATACATTCATGCTCACACCACCAGAGGGTAAAGGATTTATGCTAGGCAAAAACAGTAAATGCAAAGCATCAGTTTTTAGGAGCAGTTCCAGAAGAGTAGGCAGATTTGGGAGTATACCTCCAAGGCCCTTGGCAAGTTATTGGTACTTCAGGTTGGTTTTGTTCATTCAAATTGGTTGAAAATAAAATCAGCAGTGATTCTCCAATTCTCACATTCATCCATAGCATTCATCCCTTTCCACACAAACCCTACCAAGAACTTTTCCAGGTTGTGCAAAACAGATAAGATAAATTATTTTCCAGTGTTTGTGTTTGTATGTCGAAGTATAGGCAAATATATATAATATCTGAACAATAAAATGAAGATACAAAATTATTGTATCACATAGACACTAGTTATCGATGGGAGCACAGTTACTGATAAGTTGCCTCCAGAAAATGGTTTTACTTGAGCAGGTCATCTGCAAGGTTTAGTCCATGTTGTCCCTTCTGGCAGTTGGAACTTTAACCCTACCCTAGCTCTTTAACACCCTTGTCCCTGGCAGAATGCACTTTGAGTTGTAAGTCGCTCTGGATAAGAGCGTATGCAAAATTCCAATAATGTTATGTAATGTAATGTAAAAACCATAACTTCTTTCCTGTTAGCCTAGCACTCTGACCAAGTGTATTAACTATAGTTCAAAAACGTTAATATTCAGTAATGACCATTTTCATTTAATAGGCTTCTTAATATTGTGGGAACAATTCAGCTAAACCACAAGGTACAAGCAAAATATATATTGTTTTACAGATTTAATATTATATCTACATTAAAATATCAGATATTGTTTTTTTAATGAAATAAAAATCAGCAACATTTACTTCAAGAAGAGAATGACCAAATGAAATCCTTCACTTGATATGAATTTCATTTTACAAGCTTACATGGACCAGTCAAAATTCTGTCATTCTTGATTCATTCACAATACCTCTCTCAACATGATTAATCATAATTGCAAACCATAACATACATTTAAATAAGCATGTAATATAACAATACTACTACTAATAATAATAATAATAATATAATTTGTTACACTCAACGAATGAGTGAAATTATATATTAGAAATCTTTAAATAAAAGAACTTATTCCAGGAAAAATGTACATGATGAGGAATAGGATTTTTTTTCTTAAATTTTGTAATCATTAAGTCCAATAAAAAAGTAAATAATAACAATTGTGTATTTAACCTTCACTACTCATTATCTGTATAGTTTTCAAAAAACATGCAGTTCTGTTTTCCTATCACTTAAGTTAATGTATCAGTTAAGTAATAAAAAGAACATTATGCAAGTAGTCTGGTCAGTACTAACAAGTAGAGTGGCTATTCAGGACACAAAATGAAAACTGAAAAGAGAAAAACATTACATACAAAATAATACAAATTCTCAAAGGTGAAGATGAGCTTTGAGACAGTATATAAACAGATATAAAATGCACCATATACTGCATGGCGGTACATATTTCATTCACAGTATCCATTTAAGCATGTAAGATGTTCATTTTCACATATAAATGCATATTCAATGGCACAGTTCAAAGGAACACGAAATCATATTTTGTGCAACACATGGGCTGAGTAAAATGGGTCTAATGGCCTATCTGTATGCTCACGGAGCAGGTGTTCAGACATCCATCCATGTCAAAGGTGCCACGATGCTGAGCATCTTTTTAAATGTCAAATATGTTGCTTTAGAAAGCGAGAGCAGCGGACAGACAAGCTCTACGAGCTGCTCTGCACTTACACACGTTGGTCTGTATTCCAACACATACACATTCAGGGATTTGAAAGGCACCTCAGGCTATTTTCTATAGAAAAAAATATCTTCTCTTTATGACTCATATACTTCACATATTTCCTGGAAAAGGACAGTTACGTTTGAAAATAAACACCAGAAGAATTAATCAGTACTTTCCGTACATCAATAAACTGATTAATCAAATATGGATTAATATAATGCTGTTAACATCATTAATTTCTGGGAGTGGTAGATTATTGGCATGAGCAATCAAAGGCTGTTCCTGGGTTTTATTTTGTCACAGATTTGCCCTATATATAGGCTTGCTAAAGTGACACATATCAATCTTTTTTCATCTGCATGAATTTTGACCACGGATCTCCGCATGGCTTCTGTATGTCATTAGAATGCGAATCGCTTGGCACATGCTCCCTTAATTAACATACTGCACACTCACAGGGGTTAGAGAAGGAGATGCAGAGGAAGAGAGGTGGGGGAGGTGTGTGTGTGTGGCAGAGAGAGAGAGAGAGAGAGAGAGCAGGAGAGCGAGAGATTTAGCAAGCTTTGGTTCACAGGAGTACAGTACTCCACAGTAGTATTCACTGTACTCTCCAATGGGAAAATGGGAGTTCCTTTCACATTAAGCCCTGCTTGGGGACCCTCCCAAAGCTTTCACTGTCACAACAGTTAAACCTTAAACATCCATTTTTGAAATCCACAAATCAATAATTTCCTTGTTAATTTCACAAGGCATTGCTATTGACAACACTTTCCAATATCTGGGGGATGTTGCTTGGTCCTCATTTGGATCAAAAATAAGCAGTAGATTTTTTCTCCTGATAGTTAAACAGATGAACAGAAAATTAGTTAGAGTTAAAGTGCTAAAGATAATTGAATTTATATAATATACATACATTCTCAATATGCTTAAAAGTGATTGAGGATCAAATAAAAAAACAATATAATCACAGACACTGAGGTGGACAAAGAGAGAATTATTGTTGAACTGGGGGATGAATGGGTGGCAAGCCTTAACCAGACCACAGAGTAACTCCCCTACACAATAAGTGTCATATGATGTTTGATGACTATGTTTAGTAAGTACCTCATTTACCTTTTAGCTGAAGGAAAGTAAGAGGTATTGAATATTCAGTTTGGTCCAGGAAGAAGAATGTTGCCTCCTGGCCCATCAACACCAACTTTGGCAATTAGCCAAGTGCTAACCAAACCTAACTATGCTTAGATTCAGCCATCAGGCAGGTGAAATCTTTGGATTTCCCTTACACACCTTGCATCCTCATTACTCAATCTCAAGATGATTCCAAAGATGTGTGATCACTAATCTGATTGTGCATTTATGAGGATTTTGAGCTTATTTCAGTGGATGTGCATAAGAGAAAACACTAATGTCATAATAACGAGCAACGAAAAGGTTACTCAAGTTCAGAAAAGACTTTCTGAAATAATTAGGTTTGAACTGAAGCCTATCACAGTATTAGACTGCAATGTGGCTCCATTATTATAACAATAGATGGAGATGAGGGGTCTTGAGGAGACTGTTCCCAACCCACTCACTGCTCGCCTGTGAGTCTCATTAACCGCAGATAGGTAATATAGCTGCAGGGCGTAGGCAGGATATGAGAATCCAAGGTCTCCTTTGTGTCTTTTTCCCAGTCCCCTCCTCCCTGTGCCATTGCCACACCTTTCTAGTACCCTAACCCCAACAGCTACTATCACCATAATTTCCTGTGCTCTTTGTTTTTGAATACTACCTTTATCTTATTTATTTCTCCTCCTCATCCCCTCTTCCCCTTCTCTGCTCCTCCTCTTGCTCTCCCTCCAACCTTCACCTCTTTCTGTTCATCTCTGACCTAATCAGATTAACTTTGGTTGACCTGGCTCTCCAACCAAAGCATGACAAAGATGGCATTTTGTTTATTAATGAACATGAAAGCAACATTGAATTCAGCTTTCAGGAATGCAAGGGACATCTTTGTAGGACACCTCACAGTTACATTTTTATAGTGGGGTAGGATATTATACAAAGTATTTGTTCTCGGGATGCTGAGGAAAAAAAAACCCATTAAAATAAATACATAAAAAATGCTGAAAAAACCTTCTTGCAGTTAAGGAGAAAAGTGGAAAATTTCCATCGTTTCCCTGATGGCGACTAAAGGTAAAACTTTAAGTGCAAATCTACTTCATCTAACTTTTCCAAGACTCCTGTTTGCCTCTCCCTCTGTGACTTCCTGTCTAAGCTCCTCGTTCTCTTCCTCTTAGGAAACTTCCCTCTCACTCACTCACTACCTCTCTTCTGGATTCACTTCTGGCCTGTGCTCTATCTTTCAGCCTCCCTTCAGGCCCCTCTACCACACATCCAGAGTTAAAGGTCAAAGGTCACCAGTCCATGGTGTCATGCTGGTACCGCAGTCGAGGGCTGTTTTCACTGTAAAACTGGCTGAACCAACGCCGGTGTCTCTGAATGGCAGAGTCCTCCTTCACCAGCATGGGCCTGGAGATGTACGTCTTATTGTTCCAGATCATCACATCCCGCTCAAACTATTGGAGGGGGAAAAGAGCGGGAGAAACGCAAACCCTCATGTCAGATGAAATTTTAATCTGAAAACCTGTACCATGAGACCTCCACAAATTCAGAGGGGTGTAACTCTGGGGGGCAGTTGTTACTGACATGCCAGCTCTGATCAATTATTCAAACAAATGCTACTCAGCCCCTGGGCCTGGGGCGGGGGGTGGATGGCGGGGGGCGTGGGGCGCAGGGGGGGTTGGGGGGATGCCACTTTCAGGTTGCCTGCTTCCAGACAGCCACTTAACGAAAACTGTCTTGATTGAATGAGTTTATCGTCCCTCTGCTCTTCTGGGTGTTGGTGGTCTAAACAGAGCCAGAAATAACCGCTGGATCTGTGGCCCTCTAGGGCCGCAGATGAACCACACTCGTTTGCATTAGGGAGGCTTGTGGGATGGAGGGTAGAATGAAAAAGCTGTCCTTAAATGCCATAATGCAAGCTACAGCTACTGCAATTCCTACAGACCCGAAGGACCACCCTAATTGTCTGGACAAATTAGCATTTAGCATCATTGGATTCAGACACATTAAATCACATATACAACTCTCACAGGTCCTCCCACTCACTACCTCAAGATAACATAACTGACACTCAGCCACTGCTCATCTCTGGCTAAAATTTTGGATTTTGCTCCAGTTACCCTGATTTTGTATTAAATGCGTCAAACTCCTCCTTCTCATGCACCCAAATGCTTGTCAATTTTTTCAATAAAAAAAACAGTTTTTCAAAACATTGACTCCGTGAAGAGAATGCATAATGACAACATTGTTATGTGATCCTGTTCTATTTACTCTCCACTGTGGAGGATGGAATAGTACTGGAGGCTTAAGGCTCACAATTTTGTAATGGCAGTTAACAGTTCCCTGACTGAGGAGAGCAACATTGCCAGGCTGAAGAGAACAGCAACATCTGACCAACTACTTAATCGAGGGCTACAGTCTTACCTGGATGCATTCGGCCCGTAGAATGAATTTGGGCACCAGAGGCGGAATGCTACTCTGGTAGAAGATTGTGTGGGAGACGCACTGAAGGAGGGGCTCCACTGGGGTCACACAGTGCATGATGACCCCTCGACCCAGGAAGTTGTGGTCGAAGAGCAGGAAAACTATGCCCGGCCCCACCTGCAGCACAAATGCATGCATTTACTCTCTGGACAAAAATCAAAACACCATACTTTCACACTCACCAATAACATACATAAGCACACATATAGTCTTAGTACACATGTATGCACAAAATCACTCCACCACACACGACTGCATGCACACACACAGCAGAGAATCTCACTTTTGCTCATTCTCCCTCTTACACACACAAACACACTCACACACACAGGGAATCTAGAGCAACTTGTTGGCCTCCCTGCCACCTGCTTTAGCAGAATTCCCAGCAAGTACCAAAAAGGCTGGATTTCCTTATTCTTTTTGACCTGCTTTTCTGAATTCGCACCATTACCCAGATTGAAGGATAAAACGCAGGATATGGTTTTACGTTTAACTTTGGAGGGTCGCTCAGTCAACACTGTGGACTCTCTCCCTGATGGACGCACCTGTCTGGCGACTACATCCAGATCAAGCAATGGCCACCGCCTCCCAAACACGGTCAGAGCATGTTTCACCAGCATTTGGGAGCAATGTTTGTTGGGATCTGGCTCTGGATTCCACTCAACCTGCCCAAAAATCACAAAAAAATTCACCCATTACGAAAGAAATGCTCTTCTGAAAAAACAAAACGGTTGTGAAAACAGCTGTTGTGAAAAAGCTACTGTGGTTATAAACAGTTCTGAACACTGCCCCCTCTGGCCTCACCTTCCAGTCGTGACGCACAAATTCCCAGGTCTTGCTGTTGGTGTAACGGAGGTCCACGCCACTGACAATACCTGGTGTGTGCAGGTGTGCCAGATGGGCGATATCAGCTGCATTCTCAGGAATCTCCTGCAGAGCGCAGTCACACAGACAGAGCAGAGGTAAGGAGGCAGGGATATATTAGTTAATGGTGGCAGCATTCATGAGACCCAAAATGGTACTGCTATTACATGCCATTTAGTCAAATAAGGATAATAAATATGTTTTCTAAAATAAGTTGCAAAACACTGGCTTTGGGACATATCACTGAGTCATTGATAGCACAAGACAGCTGCAGACTTTGGACACATATGTTACTTTTTAACACATAGACACATATGTACAAACGCACACAGACATGCACACACCACAAATACAGACCTCAATGTGTGCGTTAATGAAGTGCTCGGTGCGGCCACGGTACACCCACTCCCCACGTGTGATCTCCTTCTGCTCAGGGACCCTCCAGCTGGGCTCCACCCCATCACAGTGGAACCACACCAGCACCATTCCGTTCACCTCACAGCTGGGCCAACACCGCACCTTGGCAAACTCTGGCACTGCAGCAAGCAGGAGGGAAAGATAAGTAATGATTCAAGATTTACAAGTACATAGAATTTAAAAAGCATGACAGTGTGTTTAATAATACTAACAATACATCTAAGTTTAACATTTCTTGAAAAGAATAATAATATGAAAATGCTATTATTATTATTACTATTACGATTATTATTATTATTACAACTACTACTGCTACTATTACAGCAGCAGCAGCAGTAATTTGATAACTGTAGATGACACTGGTAACTGTTGTACTGATTTTTCAACTAATAATGTATTCTGCAGTGATATCAGTGCTCTTTCTTATTTTCATTTGCAGGGCATTTTATTTATGAATGATACTTTTTTGATGAAAAGTATAAGCCGACATAATGCAAGTTATGGTAAAATCACAGGCACTGCACCTTTCATGGCGCATTCACCACAAGAGGGCAACATGAGCAGCAATAAGCCCCTCCCCCCTTTCCTGATGCTTGCAGTTGAGATCAGTCACCTTTGTCAGCATAAGGGATCCTCACACATTTCCCATCCTCGCCACGGAACTGCCAGCCATGGAAAGGGCACTCAATGCAACCTCCAACCACCCGCCCGCCAACCGCCAGGTTGGCACCAAGGTGAGGGCAATACGCATCCACCACGTAAGCCTTCCCGTCCAGCCCCCGAAACACTGCCACTTGCTCACCTGAGAGAGAGGAGGGCCAGGGAGCAGAGAGATGAACAGAGTTAGACATGTTCTTTAATCTCTTAATTCTCTAAATCCCATAACAGAGAGTTTTACAGTTTTAAAGGCACAGTGACTCATGTTATCACTCAAAAAGGCACATGTTCTCTCGAATGAGCAAAACACTTTACACATGTCTCCTATGCTCAACAAAGCTGTGAGAAATAAATTCTTTCAGAAAAAAAAATCATCTTGAAGATATCTTGAAAAATTAAGTACTGTATTACAGTAATACAAAACTTTTCAATATCTAATCTTTTAAAACACTTCTCAAAATCTATTATTGGCATTAGTACAAAAGTCTTGCTGTTGTATTCATAGCTGTTCCTGACCACTCATTTCACCCTGGTGTGATAAACAGAATAAATTACGAATTCATGCCACACTCAATGATCAGCTATCGCTTTAGCAAGCAGGGGACCAGGCAGTGGGTGTGGCCTTATTTCATGCACTGTCTTAAGACAGTGGAAATGTAATGCTGTACAACTGTCGAGCATCATGGGGTCCTACTACAACATCCATGTGTGCTCTCTTCTCTGGACACACTCCATAATAATCTTATTCCACCACAAAAGTGAAAGGATCTGGCATTAACCATGAGTGCATGTTGTAATTTGGTAAAGCGCTGACTGATCTGCATTAGGTTTAATGATGACCCATGTTTTTCTGATTGTTCTCCCAACTCTCAGGCTCTGAGGATGTTTCCCTTTTTCAACACGCTGTTGGAGAGAACATGATCGTGAGCCCAACCAGGGACTTCCCCTTGTAGGACATTTGTGACGTTTTGCCAAACAGGAGAATGGTTTCAATTTTGTGTTAAATAGTTTTTAAAATGAGACATTGTATCAATAAATGTGTGTAAAGAAATGAGGAAAAATGTTACTCTTCTCCAACGGTCGTAGTGACTCTGGGAGAATAGCGCTTTGCTGATCAGTATCAGTATTTCTGCACAAACATTTTTGCATACAGACAATGCTTACTTTCAAGCCTCTTTCACCCTAGCAACAACATCCCTCTATCTTTTCACTACGTCTTCCCCCTCTCACCATTTCACCCAGAGGAGGGTCAGATTGGTTACTGAAGGAGAGTGACAGTGGCTCTCGATCTTCATACCCTTTCACCTCCCTCTCCTCTTCTCACTTCCTCCCCCTCTTTGCCTCTCCTCTACTCAGCCAAACAATTTCCTCATTGGAAGACACATAGAGAATTGCAGACCTCTGTGTGGACTCTGTCAGGCTCACAGCTGCCAACAGAGTCCTTCAGACCCAGGGGGAGGAAAGGCTGGCCCTAAGCTCGTTCCTGTCCGGCAGGCTGTACAGCCTCCACTTTTAACTCTTCCAAACTCCTCAGGCTAATCTGTTTTGAACTTTATTTTTGACTTTTCTTTAAATCTCTTTTCCCTGACTGCCTGTAATGTTGGCTGTTGTAGATTTGAGGATATGTAAGTGTGTTTTCTACATTCTTTGCACTGGAGAAGGCTTTGAAAACAGGCCCAAAAAAGGGAAACTGCCAGCCTTAGATAACTGGCCAAACTTTGACTGAATGGATGATGAGGTGGATTCTAATAAAACATTAATTAAAGATCTTTCACATAATTCATACTTCAATCGTAACAAACATGATGTGTATTTGAACTGGGCTGGGACTCTTGTTAAATGTTGCTGTTGATCGGCAGGTTATACCTGTAATAAAACAGCGTACCTGCATGACATTTCATCAGAATCTGACTCAACATGCAATCAACCTTCTAAGTAAACAAACAGGTTTTGAGATTTGGCCTACATTTTTAGCACATCCACCAGACTGGCAAGATCACACAAGTTACTTGGTTCCCTGTTACTCACTTACATGCAGACACATATGATGAAAATGCACAGACTGCCATCTCATGCACAAATGGCAAAACATTGTTACATATCGTTACGGAATTTGTACATATTTAAGCGAGAGTGCAACAGCATGTTTGCAGACAGTCTTTTCTATTTCTCAGTTATATGTTGGTCTTGCTATGGAATCTACCTCCACCCTCCCTCCAAACTGCCAAGTTATCACTGATAGCAATTGGGCAGTTATCTGCTTCACATGTGGCTTCACATGTTCTCCTTTTGTATCACTGTGAGTCAGGCAGTGGGGATCCTGAGTCATAATTTCAGGGCAGGCAGCTAGTTTTCACAGGTGCAAAAGTGCTTCTGTCAGGTCAGGTGCCATACTCCAGTCATTCATTCACTCATTCATTCATTTATCCATCCATCCATCCATCCATCCATTCATTCTTTCATTCGCTCATTTTACTCACTCCCTGGCTGTCAGTCATCACACACTCAAGCTATATTGCTATATCTATCTGATGCATGGAAGAAGGAATTTTACCATCAACTCAATGTAAGACAGCTCACAGCTTCTATGTGGATGAGATAAAAATGATTCTGTATGTTTCATGCATGGCTTCCAATATTATTCTGATTCCAGCGCACCCTCCCTGTGCAATGCAATGGCCTGGTATGAGTTGCCTCATGGGTCTGTCAAGTCACTTCAGTGGTTACAATTTGTTCCGCACCACTACCACTAAAATCAGTGCCTCAGCAAAATATGAGGCCTGTGAACCTAGATGCAACCAAATCTGTGTCCACCCTGAGTAATCAAAATGATTGTCCTGATAAATGACCTTCTGGTGTGGCCCTGTCAAAAACAGCGATTATACACAGTGAGCATCACAGATGTTATTTTCTGTGTTAACCCAGGCCAAACCACAAACATGGCCAAAAAAGGTGAGCATTTTTTGGCATACGCTTGTTTGACGTCGAGCAATGCATGCACCTGCAGGAAGCGGAATCCAGTGGGAATGAAGCACAGGAAAGAGGGCTGGCCGTGACCACCACTCTGATTTCCTCCATTGCCTCAACTCGCCAAATGGACTGAAAATCTGTGTAGAATGCCAAAATGTTGTGGCTTAATCCGTTAATCCAGGGATTAACATGTGGAAAAGGAAGGATGATGGATGGCCAGGGGACAGTGCACGTGCTTGCTGGTCTGTGTGTGAACAGTAGCGGGTGGGCCAACAAATAACGGGAGCCAGAGAACTCACCTTTAATCTGATAATGTTCCTGATCCTTTTATTCCATGATTAACAGGCTTGCCAAGTTTAGTAAGGCAGGGTCAATCATCAGTGGCTGATTATTTTTTCATTATTTCTGACAGATATGGTAGCATTACTCTTGTGTGTTTAATTATAAAGCTGAGGTCACATTAAAGAGAAAAAAGACTGAGGTTTTAAATTAAGTAAATAACAAAGTACAAAGGAAGTTGAGGGTGGTGTTTGTATGGGTAGACAATGATCCATCTTTATAGTTCTCACCCTTCCCTAGTTTTTGATTGTATGTTACCAGTGAACACTATGTGTTTAAGTGGAGAAGTGTGCATCTACCTGGATGTGCTCATCAACATAAGTGTGTGAATAGACAAATACATAAAGTATATGTATACTGTGCATGCACACATGCTCATGCATATACGTTTATATGTGTGTGTGTACACATATGTGCATGCATGTGCATTGCTGGCTATGTGCATAAAGGTGTTAAATTGCAGTTCATAAAAGGGAGTTTAGATGTAACTGACTAGTTAGGCAGGCTAAGTGTGAGAGGAAGGCAACATTACTAAGCATTTTGTGTGCACTGGCCCGAAACGACAACTTCTCACCTCCCATACACCTCATCACCTCACAGCTCCACATAACAAACTATCAGATACCAACACCCACATCTCTCAACAAAATAGCATAGAAATAGGTATCTTCACAAGTCCAGCTGACAGTGAATGGAGTCAGATTTCACCAATGCAAAATAGTGAGAAACAACCATGGTGGGCACAGCCACAGAGATAAGATCAGTTTGAAATGTTTTTTTTTTTAAATAGGCCACATATGCATGTACACTATCATTTCATCTTCATAAATACTGAAAAAGTGGGTCAACAGTCCAGAAATGACCAATAATTGAGCAAATCTGGCAGAACATTGAACACACAAAGACATGTTTAATTTTGGCACAGTCTCTTCCATCGAGTTGATGCTCGAAGCATAAAGAACACCAAATGTCATGCTATGAAAAGGACAGGCTTTACAAAAATATTTAACACTCACTCATAAAAAGTACTAAAAATAAAAATGTAATCACATATGCTCACCCTTCCATTTCAAATCACCAGGACACCAAACACTCCAAGGAGAGATTGAAATTCATAAAAAAAATATCTGAAGTTTAGACTTGGACATAAGAACTTTGTTGGTGGTTCAAAGCTTGCACAATAATACAAAACACTCTCCCTAGGTTTACTATCTCCAAACAAAAATGGTTCTGTTCCATTCAACAACAAAGCCCAACAACATATCTCAGGTGGCATTCAGGTCAGGCAGGATATTCAGGCCTTTCATTACAGGTTTCCTAGGCACCATGACCATCAACTCTATCACCTGCACCCCCTCAAACAGAAGCAAACAAAGCCAGTTTTTAATTTCTCCACTAAAGGAAAAGAGCTGGGGATACAAAAGGTACTTCCTTGGCAAAATGCCATGGTAACAGATACCTTCACAAGAGGAACAAAGGGGAGTGGAGGTGAGGCTGTTGCTCATTCACTGTGATTTAGTGACTGCATTGGCTATGGCAGAAAGTTCAGTGATAGCAGAGGTATTAGCACAGAACCATTAATGCTAAGGGAGCATGTCTTTAGCAGAGGAGGTCTTAATGAAACTTTAGAATAAATAGAAAAATGCCACACTGTCTGGAAACTGCTAATTATTTAGCATGGGAAGTTTGACTTTAACACATTTGTATATTCAGGCTTTGAATGTACAAATTCAGGTTATTAAAACAATTAACTGTTTATGTGATGAGAGAGTACTACAACTGTTGTCTAAGACCAGACAGAGAAGTTAGCCTGGCTCAAGAGTGGAAGCTTCATACCACATAGCTGATGGTATTTGCATGGCCTGAACAAGATTGCAGGTTCTGGCCCTTCACAACACAGAGTGAGTAGCCCCTCCAAGACCTGAGTTGAGATGCCAACAGACACTATGGAGGCCTAGGCCCAGGCATATTGAATAGCATTACAATGGGACAAGAGTAGATTGATCTCAGGTGCTGCAGATTCTGAGGCCCTTTCAGACTAAAGGTTGCATGGCACAAGGTTACACTGAGAGATTCCATCTGATCGCATTCCGAAAGACTGCAGTGCACCTGCCTGCTGTGCAGTCATAATTTGATCCTCTTCCCTGGTCATCTCTACGGGTTTACAGTGCGCTCTGTTGATTATGTTCCTGCCAAGTCAGCAGCTGTGGCATATCTTACTGTTCACAGAGTCCACACACCCCTGAGGCAGGGACAACCTTATCACCTTGACCTGTATGATGCCCATACTTTCCATCTTATGCAGAACCACGCCCACTGAGGAGCTGCATTCACATCAACTGAATAATTAATACATTCTAGGAGATACGTACATGGGATAGGCAAAGTAATGGAAAATAATGGAAAAATAAAACAATATGTAAGTATCTAATACATAGTTAGATCACCCTTCATCTTCAGAACAACTTCAAGCCTTCTTAAAAATACAGTTTCACAAGTTTTGTGCCACCTGAAGTGTGATGTTGGACCATTTTTCAAGATAGAAAGGTTCAGGATATGGTTTGTTACACACTGGTCTTGGTTGCAAGTGGTTTCTGGGTGGCAGCCACAACATAAATATCAGGTTTATGAATCTCATAATGTGCAGTTTTTGTTGGTTTTTGTTGATGTGGTCATGGAGGTGTAGATTCACAATTACATGCAAGCGCTCATTTTTATCTTCATCAACACAGTTTGGCAGATTCAGAAATGACAGAGAAAAAGTGAAGTTGGTTTTAGCACCCTGACTCCACAAGAATCTTTGGGATCCTCCTTCCTTGTTTGACATATACCATCAAGATTTTCTACAATGTTCCCCACAACACATGATATAATTTTTGTGAATAACTCAACAACTATTTCACCTCTTTAAATATGTTACTTTAGAACCTCACAAATTAAAATGTTGACAAAATTCTGTTAGAATTATTACATCAGAAAGGTATTGGGCATTTTATTGACATCTTTTAACTGTGATGAAGCTATTTCAAAATGTCCTATTTTATTGAGTCTTTCCATTATTTTCCCTAGTCTTCTATAGAAAAAATAATGACATTCCAATGTAAAGGCACTTCATAGTTAATTAGGACAGCTCTATTTCTGATGACATTTCTTGCTCTTAGGGCCTCTGGGAGGTCCACACAGTAAAGATGCTCAATCTGAAAGCCTGCATGTGCGCTGAAACTGTGTGTTCAAGTCCCAACTGCGCCATTGCCAGCTATGGTCGCAGGTCTGCATTGGTGAAGCTACAACTTGCCAAGCAAGTCACATGACAACCAGGAGTCACATACCTATGACTCTATCCTAAAGATGGAAGGATATAGTTGCTCCTGGAAGATCAACAAATAAGGGATATATATATATTTTTTTTTTTTTTTTTAATTGCCTGGTCTTACATCACACTGAGATTCACTGGTCTCTGAAGTTGGTTAGCACTGTAATCTGAGTGCTACTCTATTTTTGTTCCAAAAGATAGCATCACCTAACTGAATTAAAACAAATGATGTACCTTAGATGCAAATCAAAGGGGCCCTGCTCTCCTGTGGGTGTCTTAAGGAAGGAAATAACTTTCAAACATGTGTAAGTAAAACAGTTACATAAATGTGTTAATCATCTAAGTATTACACAAGAGAAAATACTGAAGTCAACTTTTATGGCACAATACAAGGTAATGATGATTGGGATCTGGCCCAAAACAAAAATGCAAGCAAAAATCACCACACACATGATTACAGTGCCATTTTCAACCCCCCTCATCCCACAAACTCCCCATAAGGTCAGGACTGCCGACACTTTGACATATTCTGGTGTACTCCATTGTCATCTTCCTGTAAATGGAGGTGGAAAGAAAGTGGATTATGACTTAAATTGACTGTTTTGTTTTTCCTGTTGCTTTGTTTGTTTGTTTTTTTTTTTTTTTGGTGATTTTTGTTGCTGCAGTCACAAGCACCCATCCAGGGCAGTAAAGTTTTTCATGCAACTCTGGTGCAGGGTGATGGTGGGCAAAGGTAATGCTGATGTTTCTGCAACCCTCAGCAGTTATTTATCACCAAACCGGACAGTGATTATGTCACTGGCGTGGTAAAAGATAAAAGCAGCAAAGGAAAGGTGGTATGTCAGTTAAAATCAGTTACTCTTTCCTTCTATTTAATGTCTTTAATATCGAAGGTGAGCAGTGGAGTGGGAGTAATTCCAGTGAGCAATTTCAAGAATATATTTAAGCAAAGAGACGTATATTTTCTAAGGAAAATAACGAGGTCCGTAAAATATGTCTCATCGCATACTGTGTTGCCTAATTTCCTCGGAAATTGTGAAACCGTAGAATATAGTCCGCTTCCTGTCACCAAGCAGACCTGCTGCAGGAAAGGAAGATCAAAGGTCTACAATTTTAGAGCAGTGCCCTGCACTGCGATCGCGAAGCATTGGGTTATGTTATTCAATGCTGCGTACTACACATGAATCCATGTGTTGCAAAAATAAATGTAATAAAAATGGGTCAGTGTACTTTCTGGAAAAAAAAATGATTTGCCATGTGAACACGTTAGAAATGAACTGTGAACACAAGAATTTTTGGTTTAGGGCAGAGCACGGGTCAGTTTATAAAGATGTAACGTTGGATGGAGTCCTTCAACCGAAACATTATCTCGTTTTTAGTTAAATAAAGATTTGCTTATGCTAAATGCAGGTATTAAACAGCTAACACGTTGATGTAAAAGTGCACGGATCACCCCACATAATTTATAAAATGTGGCCTATTTCCCAAAACAATCGACTATTGCCCCCAAATGTTAAACTACTTCCCATCTGAATGACAATGTCCCTGGCAGAGAGCAAGATATGGATTACCTACCAAGTAGTGTGACATTCTTCACGTCGCCCCGATCGAGCATGTGTGAGTCCAGTACTCGGTACCAGCCGTTCGGGTATACCGGCGGTAGCTCGCCGGTCTTCCTTCGCCTTCGCACTTCGTTAGCAGCTTGGGCGCGCGAACGACCGTCTTCTGCGATGTAGCCCACCTCATCCGCTGTCCGGAGCAGCTCAAGGGGAGCGAATATGAGCCTGTACAGCCAGCCTAAGGCCAGCAAACATACCCCGGCGAGGATGCAAGCAGCAGCTCGAGCCGGTGCACCTGCCAGTCCCGCTTTCCTCCACAGCTCCGGGTACGCAACGCCAATAAACATGTCGGAAGCGTCACGCACATCCAGCACTAGTCCCATGGCTAGACTGATCACCATTACCGTGATCACCTTGACAAAGACCGAAAGACTGCACAGCTCCATCCTGCACAGGCGTTGCAGCTTGAGTAACCTCCCGGTGTGCCAGAAACGCTGCTCCTCCAGAATTTTTGCCGGCGTTTTCAATTACACCGAGTAAGGTAAAGGAAAACCGTTCATGGTCCCGCTTCTCTGTAGATACACGATGCAAGTTGTGGATAGATACTGTATTATTACGTGTGTTTTGTTTCGATAGTTACTTGGGGACTGTTTCTTAAGTCCATCGGGGCCAGACAACTCTCAAATCGCCCTGGAAACAAGACGGTGACATATCGCGTCGCTCAGTCATGGCCACTCCCACGGGCGGGCGGGTGCAAGTCACACGTATCATTCGGTGCAGAGCGACAAGTGTGGTTTATAGACCAGGAAAGACTCCTCAACCAGTGCCAATGTATTCTCATGTCTTCCAAATGCGTGCTTTGAGCATAGGAAAGTTCGCTCCAGAAACAATAAAAATCAAGGGTGCGCAATGAGGTTACAGCCTCCTGGGAGATATAAACAGAATTCCCCACAGGCAGTCCTAATGGGGTGATTACAAAACTCACAAGCCCTCAACTGCAGCATTTCCTTGCACATTTGTCATCCCCTTGGCATCCAAGATATCCAGAGACATAGGTGACGAGAGCATATAAAATATGTATAATATTAAAAAATATTAACGAAAAATGAACGTCAGAAACGATTTGCTTGTGTCAATATGCTGTTTTAATCAAGAAAACAATGTCGAATTATAGTGAATTTAGGCCTGCAAATGACATTTTTTGTGGCAATACATTTTTCAAAACTGGTATTCCATTTTTCAAAGTTTTAAAGGACTTTGTTCCAAGAACACGTTTTTAGCTACCTTTTGTAATGTCATCTAATAATAAAGATATCCTCGTCAGTGAATTTCCGCAATAATATAACCCAGCCATTAATGCTTGTTATTTATCTTTTAATACACTCTGCGTGTTTTAATGTTTAAAAATTCGGCCATTTATCTGTCATGACCCTTTGTTCAATTTAGTAAAGAAACAAATATCTTTTCTTTTAATATTACAAATTCTGAGGCAGGACACTCTCTGCTCACTATAAATTCTTCTAAACAGCCTGCCTTTTACTTCTCCCATTTTTCCCACTCTTACTATGGACAGTATATACAGCATTCAGCTGCATCCATGATATAAAGCGCCCCCGATATTTAGAATATCAAAAACATTTTTTATTAATTTTATTTGTTTCATTCTTATATACAGTTTCTACACAGTATATTGAATGTTTGCACCTAACTTTGAATGGAAACAGAAGTATGTGACATTGCTGCGATTTTCTAATTTCGCTGAGGCTAACATGCACAGAATAGGAATTCTCACCTTTTTTTCTCTGTAACTTTTGAGTATTGAGGAGTAGAAACATCATTTATCCAAACCTTTGTCAAGCAGACTCAAAGAGGGTCAATGAGAATTTGTATGTTCACCTTCTTTCTTGGTCTAACTTTGGTCTGAGTGCAGAGGATAGGATTGAAACCTGCTTGATTTTATCACTGAAAATGAAGTATTCCAGAGGAACACTTTGAATGAAAACAATAGCATGGGGCTTCATTGGGATATCTACAATTATGGCTCATTGGGAGTGGGTTTGCTTGCTACCTTGTTCTGTAACTTTAAACGCAGAGGGGTAGAGACACCATTCACAGGCTGTCTTAATTTTTACAAATGATTGACTCTGGAAAACCTGTACCGAATACAATAGTGTTTAGCGTTGCTGAGGTGTCAGGTTGATCCACTGGTAAGTGGTTGAGACCCAAGGGGTTTTAAACTTGTTTGATCATTGTGTTAAATCTCACTGGTTAGTCAAAGCAGCCAATTATGCAATTACAAGAATATCATATTTGTGCATGTCAGATCAATCAACTCAAGAAGGGTGTAAAAATGATGTCCAGGCAGGCTTTTACAAGGTCGGTGGGAAGATGGCTAATTAGTTGGAGAAGTTGCCAGGGAAGGCAGGCTGGCATAAGTGGTTGTCCAGTAGTGCACATAGCGAACACGCAGGTCATGTTTGATGGAGTCCCTGTTGATCTTGTTGTCAATCTCCAGGTAGTGGCGCCCAGAGCTGGTGAAGGGGGGCCAGGTTGCAGGGACCTTGGATTCCCCTTTATTAGGGTCACTATGACAAGGAGAAAGAGGGATGCTGGTCACAGACATAATCAAGGAGGGAATCAAAGGAAGTATCAGAAGTTATTCATTTGATCAATCTGTTACAATAAAAGAAATGGTTGCATGAAAACAATGTGCGTAATTGCATTGTGACAAAGCCATTCCTTGGTTTACAATTTCATTTTTCAATGATTCCTAATGATTTAGTATAGCCCAATAAACACAGTATGGCCTCTTTTCAGGGACACAGCTATGTGACTGACTTATGGAAAAAGATCAGTGATTCATAGGCTGCTTTCACAGGAGATGACAGCTGCATTTACCCGGTTCTGGCGAAGTTGGTCCAGTAGGCGATCATGAACCCTGAAACATCGCGGTGACGGGGTAAGTAGATGAGGGGTGTGGAGAAGGGCTTGCCAAAGACATACTGCACATCTTCCGCGTGGTCTGCCCCCATCCAGCTGGGGAAGCCAGGGATCCGAGTGGGCATGTTGAAGATGTAGGAGTATGTTTTCGCGCTCCTAAAGAAAAGACAGATGAAAGAGGGAGGTGGTGATGAAATTGCAGTGGGAGACAGCCGATGTGTTTCTGTGTGTGTGAACTATGCAGAAACCTAAATGGAGCCAAAAGCAAACACTCAGTGGCGTAGGATTCCCTTCCAATGGGATTGTAGTAAGGGAGGGGCTTAGGGCTCCAATGTTTGCAATGCAACAAGTGAAAGGGGGTGATGCCACCTTAAAATGTGAGGAGGACACACACCACTTTCTCACTGCATTTACTTACATTGGATCTACAGGAATGTTCAATAAAGAACTGGCTGAAACAATAAATAAACTGTAGGGGACTTTGGTGGGACTTCTTTGGCATGAAGATGTGAAATAAAACCTCTTGTTTACATAAGGTAGTTATCATTAACTGGGAAATAATATGCATGGATGAGTAAAGGGTGTATTTACTTGGCGTTGCTGGCATGCAGGTAGAGGGCTGTCTGGGTCGGCACAAGGAAGAGGTAGTCTGTTTCAATGTCCACTACGGTCTGTTTGATGGTCTCCTGGTCAGGATCAGGTACCCAGTTCTGTGTGTACGTGCTGAAGGAGTGGTTCACACCCAGCTCACCCTTGTCCCTAGTAAGCCCTGCCAACAGCCTTTTAATGTCCTCCCTGTGGGGCAAATTATGATGGCTCAGAATCAGGTTACGCTGTATTGTTCTTTCAAGAGAAAACAAGTTCCACACCTCAATTATGGTTACTTCCTTAAAGACACAGATATAACAAAACACACAGATGAAACTTTGCAGGAAAAAACAAAGACCTTTCTCAGCGCAGCAGTCTATGGGTATATATCATTATTGGACTTGTATCACATGTTTCTTTGGGATTTTGGACTGGAAAAATTCTTACTAAAACATAGCTTCATGCACTGTAAATACCAACTCTCTCAACTTAATGGCAGTTTTTCATAGCAGAAGTGTAAGAGTAGCTGAATTTCATGGGTAATGGCACAGTTGGTTAGCCCTGATTAATTGCAGTTGAATCCCCAGGCTTCTAAAAAGTGCTATTTATTTAAAAATTAATTTGTCTGTTTTAAAGGTCCAGGGATTGAACCTCAAAAATTGTCCAGTGCAGCTAACAACACTGTTTTGAAAAGATGTATTAAATTGATATCATACAGGCAAACAGAAGAAAGATGTATATTTAGTTCAGATCAACAAGTGGCATGGTGATTATATATTTATTATTTATTCATAGGTTACAACGAAATTAAACCTACAAATTAAAAAACAAATTACTTTGTATAAACCTTTTGTTTTAAAGTCTTTTATTTTGTTATTGTCTACAAATATCACTATATGTCTGTTTAGTTCTAAGTGTAGTTTCTTTATATCTTTAGAATATGTATACTGTATATAAATCTGTTCCTTTCTGTTGATCAAAAATTAATTGTGGTTTAATTGTCATTTGGGAGGATATAATGAAATATGTAGGGGTCAAGTGATGCGATTATTCTTAAATGTCTCTAGTGAGGTTTAGAACCATCATGCAGTTTAGACAGAGTTTGCTGTACAAATCTCTGTCTTACAAGTAAAACAGAGTGTATTACGTAATTCAGACTTATGCTGTGCACACCTACACACATAATAGTCTTATATTCATCATGCTGACACGCATTCAGAAGAAGGAAGGTATCTGCAGTTTACATAGGGAAACAATTTCAATATACTCACACTGACTAACAATGACCTAGTTTAATCATGTCAGAAGTGTCAAGCATGTGTGCTTTCACTTATGCCTGTGCTCTGTGACATCTGTTACACTCACGGGTAAGTGGGCTTGTATTTCTGGTTGATGGAGGGCACGTCCATGCCAGCAAATAGATGGCCGTCCATGCTGTTGGTGCCAGCAATGTAGTCGATGTCGGCAGCATTGTGGAAGAGCTTGCTGGGGTGCTCAGGGATTAGATCGCCATCCACCACTGGAGACAGCTCCAGGAGATCCACTACAGGGCCTAAATCAGAGGGGGTGGGTTGGGGGGTGGAGGTCTGTTCAGGTAAGAGCTGTGCAAACAACAGCTGTCCATGCAGATATTTTTCCAAGCAGCTAGGGGCTTTTTGACCCTTTCATCACTTACTTTGTTCATGTTTTTTTATAATTAAGCGACAATGCTGGATGCGGGGATTGAAGCTGAAGAGTATTCTACATTTGAACTATTTTTCCATTTAAATCCCCTGAAGTGTGTTCACTCCTCCAGCCCATTTGTTCATGGCCCAGTGACTGTTCTGCACAGATCCCCAACAGTCCACATAGTGCTGCAAGACAGTTAGGGCTATACATAAGAGAGGTGTATTATTCTATTGTCTATTTATAGGAGAGGTGTATTATTCTATTATCTATACATTGGAGAAGTGTATTATTGTATTATTTATACATAGGAGAGTTGAATTATTCTATTATTTATACATAGGAGGTGCTGGTGCCGCATAACCTGAGGTTTCCTGACTGGTTTAAATCCACTGTACCAACAACAGGATGCATAAAATGGCTTCATACCTATGTAGTGGACACCCAGTCCAAGACAAAAAAAGATTTTGGGGGCTCATATCTGTGATGTCCCACCTCTGCTTTACTCATTGGTCCAGCATGTAGTCGTTTTAACAATTTTAACAGGTTACTTTGTGTCAGAGCAAAAAATAAACCCAGTGGAAGCTTTGATGGAACATTCCAGGCATTTAAGTATCTGTTTTCATAAGGACAGCAGAGCCGGTGAATTACACCATATGCAAATTAACAACTGAACACTTTCTTTTTTCTTCTTTCCCTGACTGACCACCATCCTTCACAAATAGTTACTAATTCATAGTTTCAATTAATTTCATCCACAGTAAGATTAAAAAGAGCACGACAATCTAATCTTTTTTTGCAGAAAACAGACCCACCCACTTTAGAAATCTCTGTGTCACATTATTACTGCGGCATTTTAAGGTGACTGAGGTTATAAGTCTGGCTTCCAGCACTCCAATTCCCACAATCCCATTTTGAAGCCCTTAATTACAGTTGGAGGGAAAGATCTGCATTGAGCGGCCAGCTCCACAGAGGCCATCCCAAGCTCAGACTGACCGTTTCCGATCTCCCCCAGCGCCAGCTTTCCTGCCACAGTGAGGGCCACAGGATCTGTGATTTTCAAACAATCCATCAGCTTCTCGTCTGTGGGGCAGCCCACCTGGTGGGCAATCTGTAGTGACAGGAGCAGGAGAGTATCTCTACACTCTAATGTAAGAGATGTCTGATACAAGCCATTGTTCCATCAAAGGCCCAATTTTCCTGAACAGAACATAGTTTTATAATCTTACAGGAATATTATTTTTGAATTATAGACTACTAAGATAAAGAAATGGATGTTCATAGATGACATGGTAGATATGGATCATTTGTGACCTATATAAGGATCTCCCTGTGTATGTATCAGTGGGTATATTTCAACGCCCCCAATCACCACCACTTCCTTCCCCCCCAATATTTAATTAATCACTTTGTTTTTATTGCTAAGCTCCTGCTGGGTCCTTGCCTTCTTCTCTCTTTTTACATTTTTCATGAAAATTAAAGGCCCGGTTTACTGAGAGTTCAACATCTTGTCTGTGCAGTGCAGACTGTAGCTAGTCAGCTGTACTGTTGCCTAGGGAGGGAAGGGTTTGGTTATTATTGTTTCAGAACTGAAACAGCCAAAAACCAGGAATAAAAATTGCTTTGAAAATACATAGGTGACCAGAACCACTTTGATGTGTAGGATTACGTGACAAAGACTGTAAGAGGTAATGTATGTAGTGTAAGATCTAGGAGAGACTAGAAGAGAATATGGAGTTCTTGAAAGGAAAATCAATGCCCTGTGACCACATACCCTCTGAGCCAAAGCAAGGGGATTCTTCTGCAAGGCCCATGGGCTTAGGGCTACCCCACATTGGGAGATGGCTCGACGGAACAAACCCTTGTTATAGGGAGACAGCATCTGACAGAAAGAAAGAAAGAGAATTGTCATTCATATTTTTTTATTATTACTTGTCCATATTGGACATATATTTTCTTTATGAAATGCATTTGCAACTCCTGCCATGATAATAATGTTATTATAATATGATAGAGAGTGAGAAACAAGGAAAATAGCAAAATAGACGTGAATGCTTCCATATATGCTGTATACAGTAACCACAGGATGCATGAGAGTAATCATAAACCGCCTTACAGAAAGAGCAAGCAAACATTTCAGCTGTCAGCTCCAATGTTCGTTGGTTGTCAGAGCAGGCCTCAGGCTGGGGAAATGGCTGACAGTGATGTGAACCACGTGGCGTGAAGCAAGACCGTCGCTCCTTGCCGTGATTCACGTACCTGGAAGCTGACGCTGGCAGACCCAGCTGATTGGCCGAAGATGGTGATGTTTTCTGAATCTCCTCCAAAGGCTTGGATATTTCTGTGGACCCAGGCGATGGCTGCATGCTGGTCCCACAGCCCATAGTTCCCTGTCATGGGAAATGTAGCTTTTTTTTGTCGAGGTGTCCCTTTTGTTACACTCAAAAAAACATGACAGCTGCAATATGGCAGTATCCTCATGTGAGGTGCTTTCACCTGAATTGCCTCAGTGACAAGTCATGTGTGGGTAAAATGGATAACATGTAAAATGTAAGCTATGTAAGTCGGCCTGCTAAGCAAATAAATAATGTAACAATAATGTAAGCTACACTAGTGTGCTGCAGTCCCTGGTGGGTTGTTGCATTTCATCTGTGGGAGGCACATGCCATACACATCAGCCACAACTGCAGCTTTCTAGTGTCTATGCTGTGTTACCCAGTCACAGTGATTTTTTTACGACAGGCTTTTATCCCAGTTTCTCTTTTCCCTCAGTTTTGAATGCCCAGTTGTATTTGTTAGCCCTGTATCATCTCTGCAGCTTTGCCCTCTGAAGGCCTCTGCTTTTAGAGACAGCCCCTACTTCTCTTCATGGTTCATTAGATTTGTTACACAGTTACTGCATCAGTGGAGTACACTTTTTGCTCAGACAGGACATAGGCTCTTGAATGACCAGAGGGATCGCTGTTGTGAAGAGGACGAAACTCAACAGTTAAAATGCTCAATCCTTTATAGACAGTAATTATATGCCATCCTGCCACTATCACTACTGGCATGGCTAAGACTCAATACCAGACTGCGCAGCTTTTTACTATTCTAAAAATAAATGCTTTGACAAGAGCTCCAGCTTCACAGCCCCAATCCCATCAGTGGAGCTACTCACCGGGCCCCCTGGCATCTCCGGTGCTTAGGAATCCCAGGGTGCCCACACGGTAGTTGATGGTCACCACAATGACATTGCCCCTACTGGCAACCTCTTCCCCATCATACAGGGAGTTTCCCATGAAGCTGACATCGTTGGACACTCCCAGGAGGAACGCCCCTCCAAAGAAGTAGATCATGACAGGCAGGCTGGTGGACACTGCAAAACAAGAGAACATCTCCCTAGTAGAGCTCACTTCCTATCACCTGAGTAATAGGCAACATCGGTAGACCAATGAAGCAGATAGGTGATCCATTACATATTGATGTCTTATTTATCAATGTCAAACCCTGTATCAAATTACCCAATACCATGGTTACTTTACAGGGAAACACTCCTCTTTGCTTCTAAGTAAATGCCTCTTTGGCAGCATCCTTAAGATACCTGTACGCCCTTGGGGGACCCAGATGTTGAGATAGAGGCAATCCTCGCTGCCGTGGGTGCTGGTCTGCATAAGGGTCACCTGAAGACACCTCTCCCGGTACTTGGTTGCCTTCAGAACCCCTGTTTGAACAGAGGAGGACAATGGGGTTAGCAGTGTTGGACGTCAAGGTGGGGCTGGTCAATTTCAGCCTGGGTGTGGAGGGGGGATGGGGAACAGGCCTCTTCCCAATTAATAATGAATACTTAATCAGAGCAGGGAACAGTACAGACCTTCCCACCCAGGGTGAGGTTTTGGCTTCTCAAATCTGCCAGGCGGAGCCGCAAATGGGATACCCTTGAAAACGTCCATTGAGCTTAAAAGGCCCAACCGATGGTTCTTCCCTTCTACCATTCCTCCCTCTGTGTACACGGCCCCCAGCTGCAGGCAGGCAGTCACACGGCAAGTCAACATGTGCATAACAGCTGAGAATTCTCACAGCTAAAATGCTGCTTTTTATCCCGAGTAACAGCTGCGCATTCAATGTAGGAGATGGGTTCATTTCAATTAAATGAAACAGAAAATAAGCTTGGTAAAAACTCCTCAAAGCTGTTTCTGCATATTTTCTCAGTGTTACTCTCTACAGTCTGCCACTTGCAGGAAAGGTAGCATTGAGAGGGCTCTGAGAAAGTCACCTACTGTCTTCAGATCAGTTCTATCTTTCTTCTGATACATCTCAGACATGAATTTCACTCAATACAGTTAAAGATATATACAGATATGAAAGTGTATTAGAAAGCAATTAAAAATATATAAATAATGCATCCACTAATCTGAAATCAGTCAATACACCATAAACATTTCTGCTGAAGTCTGAAAATGATCCAGGCAGAGTATTTTTGGTTATGGTTCATATCCAGGTTCATGTGCCAGGATTGAGGTGCATTCACACTGATTCAGTAGCCACATATGCAATGATTGAACTGATGGGATAAACTGTACTCTGTCAGAGTTTAACACTGAACATTTTACACTGATATTTTATAATCACTTTAGCAATTACTGGAGCTTGGAAAACTTAGACAAATTAAATTTGTTGAAACAAGTGTTAAAAAACCCTGAAGAGCTTAGCCCTGTCGCAAAAGCAACTAAGTCCAATTGTTATTTCGCTCATGTATATATATTTCAGGATGAAATTTATGTTTCTGTTGTTGATAAATGAGGAATGGGAAATGCTCACACTGTGTGGATAAGATTCCCTGTCCATGATGTTTTGCCATTTCATCTGATTGATGAGGGGGTTGACCTCTCAAGGTTACAGCCAGAGAAATCAAAATATCTTCAGTATGACTAAGCAGTTTTTATCTGAAGATTCACACCACAAATTAATCACTTCTCTCGCCCTCTCCATTTCAAATGAATGAGTTCCTTGTAAACCTTGGTTGGAACAGCATTTTTGGTGTGGAACCATATTAAGGCACATGTTAGAGCTCTATGGGTTAAAGCAGTGATTCAGACAGAAACACTTCTGTGAACTGCCCTCTGAGAATCTGTCCAAAGCCTAAGTGGCCATATCTCTGGCATAGCCATTCTGCAAAAGTCTGTTCTCTACCCAGACAGAAGAATGCCTCGTCTTCAGCTCTCACAATCTTAGCACCAAGACTGCCTTCACTCTTACTTATACCTTTGCTATGGCGACCTCTAGTGGTAAAACAAAAATCATTGTGCCTCTATGGAGTTTAACAGGTAACAACAATATCTTCGACCCATGGATTTTGTTTTTATGCCAATGTCAAACTATGCTTCATTTGTTGCCGGGTAAAATTTAAATAAGCAATAAATGTTAATACTACCTTGGAACAGCTGCATCCTAGAAACATCTTACTATTTACATTTTTACAGAATTGATGATATGCTTTAGTATAATAATTGTCTGCTTATAGGATAATAACCCAGTTGAAAGTGTTTACTTACTAACTCCCCATTTGACATAAGGCTTATTTTATTATTAATAAATAAATATATAACATAAAATTGGATTCACCAGTTAACCTTACAGCCAAAGAGAAAATCTGGCAGTATGAAAGCAAAAACCAGTTGTAAGCATTACCTTACAGCAAGCTCTGAAAAGTTGTTCGGAAAATATATCCACAAAAACAAATGGACAAAATAAACAAACTAAAGTCATGCAAACACATCAGCCAAACAAACAAACCAATCACAAATGACCAACCTCCCCACCCCGACCCCTCTCTCTATGTATTTTGGAAGTACCTACAGTAGCTGCAGATGTGGACCCCAGACACAGCGCAATTACCACAACACTCCTCAGTGTAGCCATTGCCATCATCAAAAACACAGGCGACTCTACCACAGAATGGCTTCTCTGTTCCTCCAGCTATTTATACCATTGTACATCTGATGTTTTCTCAGTCTCATCGCCTATTTTGTTAAAAATAAATTACCTTCATGCTAACCATATCACTTTGTAGTCAAGGACTGAGAGATACGATGAATTTTTGTGGCACACAGCAGTGGAGCAGACATTTTTTCCCTCAGGTCCCTTGAGTAACAACCTTAGGGTCGTAACTGTCAGAATGCTGCCCAATTTGTTACCCACTTCAGTAGTCTCTTGACGCCACAGTTAGTTGAAAACAAGTTTTATGTGCTATTGTTTTTTTATTCTGGTTCATTGTTTTCCCAATGTCACTCAATTGCCTGTTCCTGGGGATAAGGGTGTAATATAAATTTTGATTGAGTGATTCAATCCCTTGACTGGAGGCTTCTGAGAGGCAGAGGAAATCAATACTAAGTAATTCAGGGGAAGTACTTTTAAGTGGAAAAAACAGCAATACATTCTTGTTACTATACCATACTGAACTGGAAACAAGCCCAGAATATCATGCTATACTGCTGCCTAAATATATATCTGGCATACAGGATGAGTGTAGATATTATAAACTGTAAACCAATTTTAATTTGTATGCTCTTCTTAAAACCAAGTCCTCAGAATGACATTCATCCAGGTTCTCAGACTGCTAAATCAAAGCGTATAGTTATAATGATGAGTTTACCAATGATGTTACTGAGCATGTAGCATTTAAGCAACTATTTTAGATGTGACAAAAGTGGCTTAAATAGATGGTCTCACAAATATCTGAGAGAAAGCTACTGTCTTTTAAGCCTGTGAAATGCACTAATGACTCACCAGCTCAGATATTGCTATTTCAAAACATGTATGTGGAGTACCATCTACCCCTTTTCAATTGCTGTCAGCATTCATTGGGCCCTGTGTCCTTGCCATGCTTGAACTTTAGTGGTTATATCACAGAATCCACAGTGGGTTTTTTGACCCAATTCTATTTACATAATGCCTGTGTGAGGTAAAAAATTAATTCTTAATTCTGCTCTGTGCAGATTGCTTTTTACATCCAAGCCATCACTGATATAACCACTAAACCAGACTGAAATGAGAAACCTATGAAATTGATAAGAGGCACTGTGCTGGATTCAAGTGCAGCACTTTTCTAGGGCACAGCCTTACAGCTATTACATCCTGACTAGTTGCCAAGTAGGGTGACTGAAGTGTTTGAACAAATATGTGACCTCCACTTTATTTCCATTGTTGAGACAGCATTGCATTATATTAAATTCCTTGTGTTTATTATGTTTTTTCATCAGGATATCAGTTTGATTCCATTCATCATGCCCAAGGTACCCCCTTAAATCAAAAGGACCCTTTTTTGTTCATAAAAGTAGTGTTCTAAAACAACATAAATGTGTAAACCTGTTGCAATGTACACAGGAGTAGATTAAGCTTACAAAATTCTGGGGCCCTACTACATTACTGTCCTATGAGCCCTTTCTCCCCCAGTTACTTCCAGTTATGACTATTATTGTCTCTACAAATCTATAATGCTGTAAAAGTCTCACTGCCTGCAAGTTACATGGTACTTTATGATGCTAAATATACTTAATGAATACATTAACTGAACCACAGACACTCAGACTATTTTTACACCTACATATTGACATGTTAACAGATATACAGATGTGTGAAAAGCTCCAATACTGCAGATTGCGGTGTAGTTAAGAGATGTGGTACATTTGCAGCCCACATCTTCCTCTTTCAATGAAACGCCCATATACAGACACACACACAGTACTTTAATATAGCTACTTGTACAAACAATGGTGCGGACAGCTACAAAGAACAAAAACTGTACAATCAGGCTATGACTGTAGTTATTGTTTTTTTTTGGGTTGAAAGTGATAATCTTTCTTCGTGTTGTGCAGGTAAAAGTAGTGGTTATTTACTGGTATGTGTCATAACGACTATCAGTGCATGGGCACTTCAGCATTCTATTCATTTTGCCACAGCATCTCCAAATGAGGGAGGGGTTAGCAGATATGTGTGTGCGGCATTGCTCCCAAGTGACCCTCACTGGTCAAAATGGACACCCAGTCTGCTTGCATAAGTTGCACATGCAGCTTATCACTGCACACACTCAGGCTTGGACAAATTCAAACATGAGCTGAAGTGCTATAGCCTTGAGCACAGCTTGTGAATATAATGGGGCATTCACTATTGAGATTGAACAAAGAGATTGAGAACTTAAAAGGAGAGGGAAATGTGTTAAAACGCAAGCTATCTAACAGCATCAGTTGAACCCTATCCTGGATGTAGGTCCATGAGAGAAATGCGACATGCATGCAGTGCGACATGTAGGCTGCCTAGGGTAATGGGTATTCTTGGCCTAAGAATGAAAGGATACATACACTGGAGCTGAATGTACGAAATGAGTAGAAAGTCAGGGGATTTGGAGGCACAATAGCTAAGCCATGTCTGGAGGAGATGCGCTGTGGACTGGATGGAACTGGGAAAGACAAGGTGAACAGGGAGACTAAACAGGCACACAAGAAGAAATTAGTATGAATGCCGACTGGCCCTGTACTAAGTACAGGTTACAATTCCTTCACCAGTACTGAAAGGTAAGCTATGCAAGACACTGAGGATTTGGACACATGATTGAGGAAAGAACAGCAAACATGATCGAATGCTGTAGATGAATGATCTGAAGTACAGAAATCGAACTGAGTTATAGGTTTCTCAGCTAGTTTAGAACACGTCCCAGTACTGACAGAAATTAGATTGGGGTGCTGTGCCCAAGCCTAGAGCCTAATAGGCTGCCATAATCTGATGTCCAAATTGACTGCATATTAGTTTTCCCAATGTTATCATGACTTTGACAAAGATCTGAATTTTGCAAATCACAAGCAGGCAGTACACTTCCCCAGATATAGAGAACTTGATGAACCCCAAATTGTAAGGATGTAAAATTATTTAGCAAGGGAAGAACATAAACCAACACAGACATAAGACAGAGCATAGCATCCCACTGCTATACTGTAATGAACAAATCAGGACTGGGAAGAAAGAGGCTGCAAAAAATCATGGGTATAAAACCTGCCCATCATTTTACAGATTAAAAAGAAACAGGCAAAGTGGAAAATGTGGTGGCAAATCAATTCAATGAACAGCATGAATAATAACAAAGGGATAAGAAATCAAAATCAGCACCCTACAATCACATCTGACAGCAGGGCCTTAGCAATCACCTGTAATCAGGTATCTGTTTATATAGCCTTTCTATTCATATCCTGAGAACTGGGGAGGATGATTATTGCACACTAGATCCTTGCAAAAGGGGTGTTGTTCTGAATGTGTCATCTGGCACCATAGGAAAGATTCTACTGCTGCATCTGACAAGAAGGACAAGCAGTGTAACTGCTCCTGCTGCTCCTGTGATTACCGCTGCTCCTACAGACATGTGTGATGCCGCTAGTGCCTATTCTGACAGAACAGCATTAGTGTCTGACAGAGGCCTGGTCTTCAGTGGTTCGATAGCCTGGAGGTTGCCGGATTGGCAGCATGTCTGCCCTGTGGCAGCAAGGCACCAGGGCCCCATTACCAACAAACACAGTTCAGGAAATTTAACAATCCAACACACATTTGAGACATGCCTTGGCAAAATTACAGACTGGTGGTTAAACAAAATCCTTGGAGGCAAATAGCTAGCCAGCTAAATGAGAAAACAGTTTGGCATGGTTAGAATGAAGCCCACCAGCTGCAGCAAAGCAAGAACATCAGTTCATTGTTGGTGTCCCCTGAAAAAAAGAAAAAGTGAGCAGAAAACTAGAAACAATCACCCTCCACTGAGAATAGATAAATACAAACCCCCCACTTCTACAACGTGCACCTCCAGACTTAAACTGAGACTATGTACAGTATATGGATAATTTTGAGCCTCCCCCACAAAAAAAAAAACAGTACCAAGCTAAAAGTGACTGGACAACTGGAGTAATAAAAGTAACTGACTTTTTTGCTCCTGATGGACACTGTGTAGTTTTCTTACATTTGTATATACACTATTGATACAATGAAAGGTCCATGGGTAATAGCTTACCCAGAGCTAAAATTCATGTTGGAGAAATATATGACCTGCAAACAGTACAGGGATAGCAAAGAAATAGGTAACACAGTTTTGGTGCAACTTTGTTGCAGACATTTTAGTTAAGATGTTAAACCTAGCAAACCCCAAAGAAAGCAACATATGAGCAGACTCATGGAAGTCATGCTATGAGGAAGTCACAAATGTAGGGGAACAGGTATTCTGGAGCCTGGAACAAAGTGTGCACAACCTCACCATGCAGGGAGTTGAAGGTAGCAGTGGAATTCAGGTGCATGGTCCTTTTCTGCAGGGGATGCAGAGGTAGATTTTATTGGATGCACTGGAAGTCTTCCTGGTACAACTTTTGCTAAAGCACCCATAAGGAGGTCCCATACTGGATAGCAAATTATACATTCATATTTCTTTCAATATGACCTTTTATTCCAAAATACTGATTTTCAAATGAATTAGCAGACACTGAGCACCTATTGTAAGATGATTATGCTGTTGGTCATCAAGAAATAGTACAATTTATTAAGGACTTCCAGAAATGGTAGCTAATGCAATGACCTGAAGTGTAAGTTAATTAAAGGTACTTGAACCTCTGTCGTTCGTGTTCTTCTGGGTCCACTGAGACAACGCACTTTGTGCACATACACATCGGTCAAATCGCTTCTGTCATTCAAGATTTTCTGCTCTCAACTGAAGTACTACTCGCTGTCGATATAATCCTTTACAGAGTCTGCGCAAACTGTCTGAGTCACGCGAAAGCCGACTCACACTCAACACATCCCTCCACCTTGGGAAAAACAATAAACATTTTTCAGCTGACTATGGACAGGAGAAGTTTTGGAAAATTTTGACGCTGAAAACATTGGATAGACGCCAACGACTTAAAAGAAAAATCTATACTTTTGTATCAGAGTTGCATTCACTCGGCTTCTTTACTCTGAGGGAAAACACATTGTGGAGCGCTTTGGGATTATTTTTCTTATTGGGTGGCGGAGGACTATTGCAGAGGGAGGGGTGGTAAGGTGTTCAACATGGCGGCGCCCTGCGGAGTGGGGCAATTCTAATTGGTAAACAGGTCTATATAATTAATACATTTCATTAGATTGTAACTCATTTCGTCTTATATTACAGCATGTTTCCAAGATCCGTTCGGTACTTTAAGCTTGTCATGGTCTGTCACAGCTGTAAATACAGTACTTTGTCTGGTTCTGAACCTAGCTGACTTGATGGCTGTTGAACGCGCTAGCTAGCTAGCATTTGTATAGCTTGCTAACAAGCGTAGCCAGCTCGGCAACTTAAATGTTCAGCGCAATTGTCTTTATGCAATTTTGTCTTTCAGATGTGGTTAGCTTGTTTCTTGTACTCTAATGCAGCGTCAGTATAATTTACATCTTGCCGCTCATTGCAGTATGTACAATGACCCATTAGCTGCTTTATTAGTTAGCTGTTATGCTACCTTCTATGACGGGTACACAGTTATTCATATGGCTGTAATAGTTTGATCACATGCATCCAAAACTTTACCATTTGAAAAGGGAGTTGACCTGTTAGCTGTAACGTTACATTCAAACGTGTTAATATCCAAACGTACGGAAATACAGTATGATGTGCTATGTGCAGCTGCTTCTAGTTCGACAGCAAGATTGGAATCGTGATCCGAATGATTCACACGGTTAATGCCCCGTGAGGTAATGATCCAGATTGCTGTGCGTGGACATCATGTTACCCCCATGTCATGATTGAGTGCGCTACGAGTTTGATTCTATCATGTAATGTCTGAGGAGCTTGTTTACCAGTTACCAGTTGGCGCTAAATGGAAATGAAAGTATTGTAAAGTCCTAGCTAAAACGATTACATATTACATATTAGTTTAGCAACAACTGTTGATGAAAAAGTCAAATTAAATTGGTCAAGAAACACGCTGCCTTGATGGCTTTTCTAACGTCAAAAGGTGCAAGGATTGCTGACATGACCTGTTAAAGAAATAAATAAATTCATAACCGTTATCTGAAAAACTTAACTGAATTATTGTCAAGCTTGTTTTGCTCTGTCTTGTCCTAAGAGTCATTATATGTCAGTGGAAAATACATGTTTAATCCTAAGGTGTTTGGTCTTATGTGTGTGAATGTGACAGCTAAATATACATAAGTGCAAATATCCATGAATTAAAATCTTAAAAGAGGTAGCTAGCTTGCTACATATGTGCTGTATACAATATATGTGCGATTTAAACCAGAAAGTTTTATAATAAAGTGAAGCCTTCTAAGAATGTATGAAAGCATTATGCAGCCTCCACAGTAATGCATGATCATCTGTTTTGTTTTAGTGAACATATTTTTTTTATTGGTCATTACATATTGATCTGCTGCAAATTTTTGGCTTAGTGAAGAGTGCACAAAGCTGGTTGGTTGTCTGTTTTGCTGTTACTGGGGTGGTTTGGTAATGATTGAATATAATTACCACCTATTCATTTCATCATTTGTACTTCAAGGCTCCACCTATTATTAAAGGTTATTTATGGAGGTAGTGTTTTATTCCACAGTCAGATTCTGTGATTTAAACTCTACCCCATTCACTCAGCTAGTTGCAGCTGTGAAACATAATGCAGGATGACATTTCACATCATTGTGTAATTATTACTGGGAAGGCTGAGAAGTATTTCCTACAGTCTATGTACTTTGTGCTCAGCTTGTGAGATGTTTACAAAACTGTTGTCTATAGCATGATGCTAAATTCAACATACAAATTCATGAAAACACAGGATTCCAGTTTTTGGGGTTTTCCACCAGGTATTGTAAACCAAGCAGTTGCCAAACATTATAGCTGAGGTGTTTGATCAGCCATGTGACCGCCACTTTGTTTTTTTTTTTTTTTTTCATCCTAGAAACAGCCTTGCATAATATCAGAATTCAGTCTGTTCAATTCAGTTTTTATTTGAAGATCATTTTGATGTCATGGATATTGTACATCTTATTTGAATGAAAGTGCTGAAGAGGCTAGTGAGAGTTACAGCATTTCAGCTCAAAGGCATTTCTTAGTCAGCGTGGCTTTCGAAATCCAAGCACTGAAATATAAACCTGTCACTCAGAGACACAGCAGTCACATTGAGGAGGGTCATCTGCCAGACAGTTGTGATTGGCTCAGAGGGCATTTCTTGGAAAGTGTGTGTTAGTGTGTGTAATTCCTCAGCTGAGACTGTCCATCAAGCCCTCCCTCTTTCAGCAGTGTCCTGCTTGATCCAAGGTGGTGGCAGAGGGGTGGGGGTGCATACATTCTCCCTTTAAATTGACTTCATAATCTGAGCAGTGTACACCATTTGGACCTGGTCAGTTTTCTTGAATGAAAAGTAAATGTAAATAAATGAACATTGCCTTTGTGGCTCTTGATGGGCTAGGCTAAGCATGTTGCCAGTTCTGCAGTTTTCAGGTGATTTTGAGCTCTAGACTTTGTGCAGTCTCCACAACCCTCTTCCCCAAGGGCAAGGTGTGTGAGCATAGCACCGCACTATTTAAACAGGCCATTTATATGCTGAATCATATTGGGGTTTTCACCTGCACACCGATGACGAATCACAAAGCAGTGCAGCCTAAATGGCAGTCTAATTGGCAGCTGATTTCTGGGAGTGTGAAGACTGATCTTTGACCAGAAAGTGAGCACACTGGTCCTCAAGATACATGAGATCATTGTGTTCTCATGGATCATTGTGTGTCGTCAGTGTTGCTCAATGGTGACACTGGCCTTAAGCAACCGGACAGGCACATAATGATCTGAATGATAGTGACTTGCATTGGGCAAAGAATTGCTGGAGAATTCAGTTTTCGAATACAATATAATACATCAGTGAGACTCATCTTTGTTTAAAACTGTTGAGTATACATGTGAATGTTTGCACAAGTACTGTTTGGTGTAGGAAAATTCTAAATAAACATTTAGCTAAATTGAAAATATTCAAACAAAATATGAATTTAATACTATTCAGACGAAATAGAGGTATCCCAGTTATTGAGCAAGGGTATAATATAGAGCAAGGGATTGTACAAAGCAAATAAACAATGTATATACAGATTACAAATGTTGAAAGCCCTTGAGTCTCAGGAAACCTCCAGCAAACTACCAGACACCACCTGCTCTAGCCATCCTGAAAGGACCCATGAGCCATGTGCAAATGGCTTTTTCTTTCACCTATAAGCCTGTCCTCATGTGACTTGGAGCAGCCGTGTTCCTTACTCGAAGAGGGAATGGGGTGGTATCAGGTAACCATGGTTACTGAACTCCCTCTCGTCTTGCCTGCCGTAGCCCTGGTCACTTGCTCAGACCTTGACTGTCCATCGCAGTAACTGAGTCTCCATGTGTTTCCTGTCCCAGCAGTGGTTCCTGGCCCAGGGACCCCCACCCCAGATAGGACCCTGTTAGATTGACAGGCACGACCCTCGCCCTGGACTGAGACCCCATCACGCCATGGCCAGGGAGCAGCCCAATGTGGGGGACCTCCTCCCTCTCTTGGAGTCCTCTGATCTGCAGCAACTGGACGAAATCAGGGGCCTCATCAACGAGCACCTCAACACAGGTGAAAGCTTTGCACAGTGCCCGGTAGAGGAACAGTGGTCTGCAGTGCCTTACCACACAGTGTTTAGCCCTGTTTTGTCTTTGTGCCTTGTGCTGGTCTCAGTACAGGTGAGAGCCTTTTCCAAAGCATTAGTTTAGCATATTTATACTGATTCCAGTGCAGTTTGAGCCATCTGCACAGCCAACACTTCCTCCAGTTACAATGCATAATGTGATCGCTTCCGACTCCTATGTTTGAACCCAGGATAGTTCATACACCTCAGCATACCGAAGTTCACCATAACGAACTCCAGCCATCCTTTGCCCCTGAGGGTAAATCAGAGGTCTGCTTTTATAAGCCTTTTTAAATATGGGTTAGATCCGCTGGGACAGTTAGTAGTGGAGGTGCCCTGAAGTAAGAGTGAAGGTTTTGACCAGTTCTCTTTCTATCTGTTTGATAGGACCAGAGTGTGCTCTGTGATGCTGGCAGGTTGGGTTGTGTCCTTTCTCTGACCTGTCACTTGTGATTTTTAAGTCCAGATTTTTTTATGTTCCCCCTGTCCTCGTTTGTGTTTCCATGTCCATGCAGAGCGAGGGTCAGTTCTGCTGAATGGCCTGGTGGATTATTACCTGGAGACTGGATCTTCCCAGGCTGTGCAGATCCTCATCTCTGTGAGGGAGCCTCATGACAAGGTGAGCCTTGAACACAAATGTTTGTGCATTGTGCATTTAAAAAACAAGGGTTTTTTAAACTTGCAGGCAGATACATTCCTTTGGAATGTTCACTCATAGTAAGGACACATCTCTTCAATGCAGCATCCACCGTTAATTAGGTAGACTGCTGCTGCAATATATCGTGCAGCCCTAACCTGAAGTGAATTTCAGTACCTTCTCTCCAAACCTGAATGACCTCCCAGAAACCTCTGCCAGGTGTGTACACTTCACCATGCATCAGGTACTTTGATTATGGACACCTGTTAAGTCAGTGATAATAATCCTCTAATTAAACATGAACATGAAAAGTAGCTGCCACTGTTTGCGAACAGCTTCATGTTTGTTGGCTGTGCGTGTTGGTGATGCTGTGTTGTTTTGTCATACACACTGAGCACCTGACAGAGGAACCAGAGGTGGTGATACTGTATTTGGCACATGCAAGGAAGCCATGGGAACTAATGGATGGCTGGTCCTGACCAGCTAGTCCTGGTCCTGACCAGCATGCCAACAATAGCATTTACCCTGAGCAGGTACCCTGAGAAAACTGGGAAGCAAAATAAACAAGTGCAGTTATGATGGATAGCCTTTCCTTTTTTTAAATTTTTTTTACCTCAATTTTTGCCAACCTGAACTCAACTTAACTTTTTGACCTCACCGCAACACCTGCTCTGTTGGCTCTTGGAGGCTGAACATGTGACTCTTCCACTTCATTTGATGGCAATCTTGCTTCTTATACACACAGCAGCTGCATCGCTAGTTGCCTATGATGTTGGAGGATGTGGTCAGTAACTCTTGGTTTGTGCCACCATGGGTGCCCAGCGTGACGTAGTGATGGGACTAACAAAGTTAGCTGGCTTACCTCCTGTCATCCCACAGCCAATTGTTCTTCACCTCTGGCCATAGCCAGCAAGACTAGGATTCAAACCCCTGACCTCAGGGCTCCCAGGCGAGCGTCTTGCCCTGTGAGCCACCCGGAGGTGCCTTTTTTTTTTAAACAGAATTTATTATTACATCCAGTTGGAACTACAAAATAAATAAATTTGTAAATACAAAAGGAAAAGTCACATTGATTACATTCTGCTCTGGTTTTTCCTGTGATTGTCAATAAATCAGCATATTTTAAATAGTATATAAGCAGAATATAGTTTTAGCGGTTGAGTTGTGGCTGGAGCACATGTATATATTCAACTGGGAGGAATATTGCAGGCCCATTAGCAGTTGTGTGTGTGTGTCTGTGTGTTCCAGCACCTCCTGGATAAGATGAACGAGTGCTTAGGCAGACAGCCCTGTCGGCTGCCTACTCTCACCCTCCTGGGTCACGTCATTCGCAAGCAGCCTTCCTGGATCCATAAGATTGCCCGCTTCCCTCTGCTCAACACTCTGCTTAAATGCCTCAAGGTATGCTGGATAGTGTAGTTTGTTAGAGTCGTAATGTTCCTCTGCTCCCCTGTTTTTCCAAGCAGCAAAGAGTGATTCTTTTCTTGGGAATATTTTGTTTTGATTGTGCTGACTGGTAAGCGGTTGTTTTTTGTGACAGACGGACACTGACGTGGTGGTGTTGATAACTGGAGTCCTGGTGTTGATTACCCTGCTACCCATGATCCCTCAGCCTGGAAAGCAGCACCTGTATGAGTTCTTCGACATCTTCGGCCGTCTGGTTTCCTGGAACATAAAGAGCCCAGGTGTGCCATCTTGGGTCAGGTTGGAAAACTGAGGCAGGACAATAGAAACAGGGTGGGAATTTGATCCTCCATCTGTCCCTCTGTCTGTTTGTCTTAGGTCACGTGACGGACGTTTACCTGATCCACCTGCATGCCACCGTTTACTCTCTCTTCCACCGGCTGTACGGAATGTACCCCTGCAACTTTGTCTCCTACCTGCGCTCGCACTACAGTATGAAGGAGAATGTGGACACCTTTGAAGAGGTGGTGAAGGTAAGCCATGGGTTGTTGTGTCTGAGGGTCACATGACTGTGAACTGTGTCATAGCTACACATGCAGGTGGATTGGAGGCAAATGCTCTCTCATCACTATAGAGAGACCCCTGCAATGAATTTTAGCCCGATTGTAATGAAGTAAACTTATGACATTTAGTCATTTAAGTTTACTTGCCAGCACATTGCAGATGTCTTTAAGCAGTGTTTTTTTTTTTTTTTTTTTTTTTTTTTTTTTTTGTTTACTTCACAGCCAATGCTAGAGCATGTCAGGATACACCCTGAATTGGTGACTGGAACCAAGGACCACGAATTAGACCCTACCAGGTGAGAGTAGCACCACAATTACCCACACCCCCCATTTGGTTATCAGGATATTTTGGTTAAACATGTGGAGCACTTCACCACTGATTATCACAACACTTTGTACCATTAAATATGTTTATTGTAGTTTAATTATCAAAGGAATATTTATGACAGTTTTGTCATAAATTGTGAGATAAAGTACTTTTGGTCGTCAAAAAAATGTGTCTCTACCACAAGTTGGAAGGTGCATTCCATTGCACAACACCTCACAGTCAGCAGTACTGGAATGGGCAAAAACAGTGATGTTTGGAGCAAGATTTTGTTCCCACTGTATTCCGGTGTTCTCCTAAGAGGTTAACCAAAGAGCATGCTATTCATCCTCCACTGCCCCAAGAAAAGATCTCGCATCCAAGGAGCTAGCCATGTTGCTAACTTGCATTTTAATTATCAGTCAAGCATGTTACCTATGTGTAGAGCATGTCAGTTAATTTCTATTCTGAATGGAAGGCTAAACAACCAGTTAGCAAGTCATATGATCTGAGGCAATGCTTTCTATATGTATGTAACATTAGCCTGACCCCCAAACTGCTAAGTTACATACTCAGTTAGCCATTACTATGTCAGCTGGTTATCTCTCAGATTTTAGCTCATGGTGCAGTATCATAGCCAACAGCATCGATAAGTCATTTTAGTCGGTGCTGAAAATACATGTGCTCGGTTGTCGTCTGTCGGCTTGGTCCAATTGTTCTGGATTGTTTTTTTTTTTTCAGTTTGCTTTCAGTATGCAGAAAAACATCTCCACTCTACCGTCCATGTGGTCACTAAAACTACCATGCCCCATCCTTACACAAACAATACCTCTTTGACTAGACATAGTCATAAATCTGTATAGCTCCCCCAATGTCTTTATCACCATTTGCTGCTTGACTCAACAGCTCCTGATGCTCATTTTCGTTATAATTGTATTCTTACTCAAATGCGTAAGGTTTAGTGTCTCCATTTGGGAAAGTTGGATAAAAATATTTAGATTTAATTGAGAGTCATATTTGCTTACAGAAGCCATGTAATTCAGAGCAAGAAGTTTACAGTGTAGGAGGTGATGCTCCTTTTTCAAAATATTCTGCAGATGAAGCTGAGAGCCAGAGAATGTCCTCCCTCTTCCTAACTGCCCAGTGTAGTTTTCCAAAAACTATGTAATTACTCCCAACTACATCAGAGGGAGGGATACTTCAAATTTTAAAATGACTTGTTTTCGGCTTGCAAAGCAGAATGAAAAGTGGTTTTCATGACCTCTGATAAAGTCCTAAAGAAAATGAAATTAAGGTTAAGAAAATCTGTGAAGTGCTGCTTCATCATTCTGCATCCTATGACACTCCCTTAACATCCTTCAGGTGGAGGAGGTTTGAGGTTCATGACATCGTCATCGAATGTGCCAAAGTGTCTCTGGACCCCAAGGAGGCATCGTGCGAGGAGGGGTACTCCACCATGCCAGAGCATTTCTCCACCCACTTGCAGCTCCGCCCACTTGACTGCACTGCCAGCCCCTATACCGATCTGCACAGCAGCTATGGTCAGTAAACGTTCATTTCACATTTACTTGTGCACACTCAGCTGCACATGCACAAACAGCTTGTGCAGCAAGGTTGCTGTATGACTCTGTAATACCTTCTTTTTTTCGGTCCAATTCAGGAAGCTCCTCTTCAACCCCATACTCCACCCCCCGACAACCCCTCTCCCTGTCTATGCCTCTACTTTCTGGCACACAGACCCAGCGCAGCCCCCAGACGTCCCGACAGCAGGTGAGCCCATACCAGTACCCTGACCACAGAAAAAAGCAGCTCTGTCTCTTACAGTTTTGTTTTATTTTTATGGTATTTTGGATGAACGTGAAAATCTCAGAAACTTTGCCATACATATGGTTTAAATCATTAAAACATGTGTGCTCCAGAATAGTTGACAGCACATAATATGTCTGAACATGCATTAAAAAAATCAAGATGATCCATTTTACCCCATATTGATGAGATCCACATTTGTCTGTTTTCTCTAAATCACATTTCTAGAGCCTGAACCTGAACCAGAACTGTGAGATCACCTCCTCTGGTGGGTTGAAAGACCCCATGTGGAGCCCCTCCTCCCTCTGTGGCATGACCACGCCCCCATCTCGCCTATCGCCCACCAGTGCTGCCGAACAATCCCAGAATGCTTCTCAGGGTCGAGTCCAGAGCACGTTGGGTGAGTTGGTCACAGAGCCACAGTATCTGTTTGAACATCAGTGCCATTTTGTAGTGATGTGCTTAGGGCTGGACATTATATAAGTGATCCTGTATAACTTACTAACACACATTTGTCATTTTCAGTTTATGAGCATTTTTGGATTTTTCATGAAGCCATAGAATGAAAGTGGGTTTTTGTTTGTTTCTCTCCAGGTGGCAAACGGACCCCCTCATCCAGCACGCCTGCCGCCTCCTCTCCTCCCCCTTCCCTCTCTGATCAGTTTGTGCATATTTCCCTGCCCTCCAGCACCACTAGCCCCCCACAAAAGGTAAGCTATCTGTCTTAAGACATAACCGGAATATATGAGTGCTCATGACCCAGTGCTGCTGCAGGTGTGTATGAAGTGAAGTGCTGAATGTTTGAAATAATCTTCCAGTGAGAAACCGGAAAGACTTCCTCCTTCATTTTTTATTTTGTTTACAGCCCTGTGGTCTTGGACTATGATTTTGTAGCTTCAGCTTCTATGTCTCTGTTCCTTCTAAGATTTTGTATTCTGTGATGATACTGAAGGAGTAGTGAATGGTGGATCTGTGTGCATCTATGTCCACTCGTGGGTGTGTGTGGGTGTGCATGTAGGCATATACATGTGTTCTAAAGCCCCAGACTAATCTGCAGGATGATCAACCCACGGCATCTTCTAAGCCCACTCTTCTGAGACAGGAACCAGTGAGGGAGCAGGAGAAGGACAGTACTGAGGCAGCCAATAGCAGAGGTCAGCAGTTGTGTGTGTGTGTGTGTGTGTGTGTGTGTGTGTGTGTGTGTGTGTGTGTGTGTGTGTGTGTGTTGTGTGTGTGTGTGTGTGTGTGTGTTTGTGTGTGTGTGTTTGTGTTTGTGTTTGTGTGTGTGTGTGTGTGGATGGGAGGGGTTCTGTTTCATTTGATTCTGCTATCCTAAGTTCTGTATCCTTTAATTAAAAGGTTAGATTTTATCAAAGAGGTTAGTACCATTTGAACTGTACGATTTTGTGGCATAAACATAGCTCTTGTGTATGTATATCCTGTTCAATTTTCTAGTGTAGTACATGCAAGGCTTTTTGTTTCAGTGTGGGTTGACTTTAACAGGGAGACAGTGAAGGGGTTATACTGTATTAACAAGTTTTAACAGAGACTTAACAAAGCCCTGTTTTTTGCTGTGGATGTTAGACGGTGAAAATGTGAAGACCATGACGCTCACGGAGCTGTCCGCATTCATGAAGGAACAGGAGCTTGACCAGGAGCAGCATACAGAGAAGGAAGGAGAGGAGGGTGAGGAGGAGAGGAATCAGGGGCTGTGTTTGTAAGGTTGGAGTTTTGAGGGTGTTTATAAGCTGGGAAAAGTGTGTCTTCATGGCCATGGGGGTAGTTGAAGGTTTTGGTCCCATATTGTCTTCTCTCGTTTTATCTTCCTCTCTCCCTCTTTTGCCTCTCACCTTTTGTGTCTTTCTCCCCTTCCCACTTTGTTTCTCTCCCTCTCTCTCCCCCACTGCCCCCCTCCATCCTCCCGGTCTGACCCTGGCCAGATGCCATCAATGAGGAACTCCTGCAGTTAACAGAGGAAAAGCGCGAGGCTTCAGGCTTGCGGGGGTTCGACTCACCCTTCTACCGCACTACCGAGATGCTCACAGGAGCTCAGGAGAAGCTATTGGCCACATCCACGCCCAGTCTCAACAGCGAGCCACACAACACCACGTCCACACCAGACAAGGCTGAGGCTCCACCCTGGGGGGGTGGTGGGGGTGGGGCCGGGACTGGGGGTGGGGCTGGTCTGGAACTCTCCTTCCAACCTGTCTTCACCCCCATTGACCATCCACTGCGGGGTCACTTCCCCCTCTGCAGCCCCTCCACTGCAGACGAGGAGGTGGCAGGCCTGTCCACACCCAGTCCCTGCAGCGGACCTGCCCAGGTCTATGAGACCTTGTTCGACCTGGCACTGCCCAAAGCCGCGTCCCTGTTCGTGGGGAGGAGGACGATGGAGGCGGTGCGGAGGGCCAGCGGGAGGAGGGTGCTAGGGGGGGGGGGGGAGGAGGAGGAGGAGGGCAGAGATAGTGTGACATCAACCTCTCCCCTGGAGGTTCTGGACCGACTCATTCAGCAGGGCAATGACGCCCACGACAAAGTGCTGAAGAGGTGAGTGCTCAGGGGCTGGCCATGAAGCGACAGTCATTGCATCGCATCCAGGGTCTGCCTGTGTTTGTATGCATGTGTGTATCAGTAGGTGTAGTTCTTTTGTTTTTATTTTGAGGAATGCGTGCGTACGTAGCATGTGTGAGATGATTGTATTCATCTGTGTGTGTGTGGGTGCATTTGTATTTTTGTGTGTGGGTATGTGTAAGTATGAGTGCATGTGTGTTTTGGTGTGACTTTATGTTGAAGCACTCCTTGTCAATGCTGGTCTATTGTACAGCGTTTTTCAGTCATTGGAGTTTAGTTTTCATTCCCTCATTAAAATTTCATTTTTTATTTTTAGTCATACAGGCCAGAAGACCTGTTTTAATCTCCCACTTGGTTGCATCTGTGTCGGAAGTTGCTGGACTTGCTTCCACACCAGGATCAAAAACATTCTGAGCTTTGGTGCATGACCTTTTAGAGATACAACTGAATAAGATGTATCCTGTATGCATGTAGGTGTGCGTCTGATTAGTTTGGACGAGTCCATCTGCATCCTGGCATGGGGTTGTGATCTTAATTGGCTTAGTGTTTCAGTGTTGCACCTCCCCATCATCTAACTGAATCTCCCCTCTGTGTTTTGCTGTTTTCCAGACTACCTTTGCCAAGCAAATCAGCTGACTGGACGCACTTTGGAGGTAAACAACAGAGTATTAAAGCAAAAGGTATTGCAAAACCGATGCGAGAGCAATTATTTGCTGGGGCAAGAGAAGATGAGAGAAAAATGTATATGTATTTATTCACATTTATGTAGTAAACATCCACACATTTAGTGACCATCCACCACATTAATACATAAACTGAATCTTTATGGTGAAGTAGTGGTTTAAAATATTCTGTCATTTTTTTACTTTATTGATCTTTGTTATATCCATGATTTTAACATATGAATTAATCTTGTTGCTCATTGGATTTATCTGTTTATTTATTTATCTAGAATAACCTGATTATTCCATGCTAAAATGTATAATGAATACTTACTCAGTTTGGTCACCGTGAAATGAGACCAGCTATATATCATTTCAAGTACTTTGGATATGAACCAAAAAATCTAAAGTGTTATCGTCAAAAACTCAGTTTTGTAAAGAATGGCAATATACTCCCCAACCACAGCTTTGCTTCAGTATGGAGCAGTACTAAACCCTCCCAATATATAACATGTGTCACATTTTAAAATTGATCACATTTTCTCTAGCTGTACCAGTGAAGCATTCTGTTGCCCTTTGTACAGTAACCCTACAACGTTTGTGATGTTCTTTTATTTTGTTTTGTATTTTTTGGTTCATGCAAATCTGTTACTCCCAAAACACCTTTCACAACATAGATGTTGGGTTCCAGTTTCTTTATCAGAGCTGTGTATTGTCACTGCATGTCCCATATTTTCCTGGCTGTCTCAGTTTGTGTGTCAATTAACTTTTTCCCCCACTTCCTGTGCTGCTCCAGCAGGCTCCGCCCCCTTAGATGAGCTGCACACGCTGCGCAGCCAGCTGCTCCTGCTGCACAACCAGCTGCTGTATGAGCGCTACAAGAGGGAGCAGCATGCTGTCCGCAACCGCCGCCTTCTGCGGCGCATCATCAACGCTACAGCACTGGAGGAGCAGAACCACGCCATGGTAATGCCCCCGCCATGAGGTCTGAGTGGGCTAGGTTTTTCTCTCATAGAGAAATCTCATACAGAGATACAGTGCAGTGGGGTAGAAGACAAACGCTAGTGTTCGGTGTATTTTATTGTTATGGACCCTCCAACAATAGAATGTTGGGATTTGCCCACCCTTTCCCCCCACCTTGTCATCCTTAGGTAGCTACAAAGGTGGTCATGTGACTTGGATGGATTTCTTCATATGAACCCTCATATATGTCTCTGAAGTGCTTTGTTGCTTCCATTCACTCCCATTGTCTTCTTTGTTCCTCATTTCCATACTTCACTCCACAACCCTCTCTCTTTCTCACATCCCTTACTCCTTTATCTTCCTCCCTACAGAAGGACCAGCTGAAGCTGCAGGATATGGAGATCCAGTCCCTGCAGGTAAGCCTGCAGGCGGAGCAGCAGAGGTACAGGCAGCTGTGGGACGATCGGGAGACGGTAGTGACGCGTCTACACAGCCAGATCCGCCAGCTGCAGCAGGGCCGTGATGAGTACTACACCAAGAACCAGGAACTGCAGGTAGAGCACCCTCATGCATATGCAGACATACACACATTCAGCCATGGTCCACATTTTTAATTTTGATATCTAGCAGAAATACTCTTTCCAGGCCTCTGTATGGCTTATGCCTAAAGATGCTCATTCAGGAAGTAAGCATAAGCCCTGTGGTTTGGTTTTTGAGTCCCAGCTGCATCATTAGAAGCTATGGCCATCATTAGAAGCACTCGGCTAGGTGCTTGTGGATTCAGGAACCAAAGTATATTCTTATTTCAACATCCTCTGATGAAATTGACAGTATGTAATTGGTGGAAGTGTATCAGTGCTACCCACTGGTTCTGGTTGTGATGGCTCCACCCACCTCATCATACAAGGACTATATCAAGGCAGTAATTGCAAGGCTCAGTATAAATGAACTATTACTATTTCTGCCTTAAAGGTTGATTTCATGACCCCTGATTTTCCCTCTGATCAGAGCAAGCTGCAGGAGTTGCAGAAGAAGACAGGAGAGCTGGAGGCAGAGCTACAAAAGGCTAATAATAAGGTGTGCAATACAGGCCACCAGCTCAACCAGCTGTCTGTCAAGGTAAGTTGGTCTTTGAGCTCAAGATGTCAGGTGTCAGGAGTGCTTCAAACATTTTTGTGTGAATGTTGTTTTGTGGTGGCCCTGGTGGAGTTTCTTGATATTGTGCGTGTGTGTATAAAATAAGAAAGTTTGGCAAATTTTTCCTTTTGGCTAAAATTGTGTATTCTGTACCTTTCTTGACATGCAGTATCATGCAGTCAGAAAAGGTCAGTCAGTGAGGTGTTAAAAGATTATCTCTATGAGCTGTGGGAAAGTTGTGGATGTCTTCTATAAATAAATGTGTTGACAGAAGTGCATTGTTTGTAGTTAACATAGTGTATCGTAAATGCTACATTGTAAATCACCCTAGGCAGTGGTATGTCCTGATTAGTGTGAAATTTGATAGTAACATATTCCTTTCTCTCCCCCTCCTCTCTCCGCCTGTGTCACCCCTTGTCTTTCTTGTTCCCTCTCTCCTTTCCCTGCCACCTTCCATCCTCTTCCTCCTCTCTATACTTCCCTCCCTGCAGCTGACCAGCAGTGAGACCGTCCAGCAGCAGATGGCGGCTCTCAACAAGCAGCTGCTCCTCCTGGGGGAGGTCAATCGACTGTGTGTTGAGGAGCTGCAGCATCTGGGTCCCCACAGCAGCAAGGTACAGAGTCAGGCTGTGTCAGAATTATTTACTGCTCACCTGGAAGTACATACTGCATACTGATGAGCACAAACTGTTCAGGCTTCAAGAGCTAAGTCAAAAGCTGAAATTTTGAAGCCGGTTCCCATGTGACTAGCTGCTGTATTTGATGATAATTCTTAATAGACCGATTGTGGCTTGGGCCATTTATTGAAACAACCCATTGAAAATAATTGTGGGACATGACTATTTAGAAATACCAGCCAGACCTTGTATTTCAGCTCACATAGCCTGATGTCCCAGGGTTTCTTATGTCCTTGTATACTCAAAAAGCATTCCAAAATAATGAATAGTGTGGAGAACTCAGGGTGGTGTCAGTTAGTCAGCTTCTCTTTGCCATTACAATGGGAAAGTGTCTGGCAGCAGTGAGCATGACACCAGCCCCTAGAAAACTGTAACTGCATGCATATTCAGTGAGATGGACAGTTTTAAGATCATGGAAGAGGGAGAAATGTGTGGCGTGCAGCTTGTGAGCAGTGCAGCCGGAGCATAGGAATGTCAATTTGTACCAAATTAATCATAGATTTGATCTTAGTCGGTGCTTACATCCCATGGGTAATTCACCTCCTGCTTTATTATAGATCCTTTTTCTCCCCTGTAGATATGCTGCCATACCTCCATCATTTCCTAATGATAATTTAGGCATGGCTTGGTGGCAGCAATGTGGGAAATTTCATGGCCTGTGATGGAATTCACAGTCCCTTTGTTACCCTGACTGCTCTGACACTTTGTGCTGTGAGGCTTGTGTTATTCACTAATGCCTCTTTGTACCTCTGTTAACGTGAATAATCATCCTTGTATTCCTTGTCCTCCTCCTCTCCCCTTCTGCTATCTGTTTCTTCATTTTCTGTCTTTCTGTTTTTCATGCTCCTCTCCTGTCCACCCTAACAACCTTTCCCTTGTTCTCTGGCTCCACCTGCCTGTAGGAGGAACAGATGGTGCAGATGTCATCAGTGAAGGAAGTGGAGAAATTACGGCAGAGTCTGGTGCAACAGAGCCAGCGTCTGGAGGCTGCGCAGCAGCGAATCGTGGACCTGGAGATTCAGCTGACCAAGAAGGAGCATCTCATTGTGGAGCAGAAAAAATTCCTGGAGGATGTCAAAGCCCAAGCTAGGTATGCTCATAACTATGGATGATACAACTATACCTGCTCTTAATAGACCGATTGTGGCTTGGGCCATTTATTGAAACAACCCATTGAAAATAATTGTGGGACATGACTATTTAGAAATACCAGCCAGAAATACCAAAAAATACCTGCTCACAACCATATATGTTCACAACTGAGTGTTCACTGTTATACAGCAAAGACAGTCACAACCACACACATTCACAGCCACATACAGTCAAAATCATATACTGCTTTTAAACAGAAATTGGGTTGGACAGTCTGTGGAGTGATATGGATGGCCTTGAGAGGGAAACTAGTTGCTGGCAGTCTGTGTCTACTTTAATATAATGATCCTGAGAACACCTTATCATTTTATGTCTGCATGTGTGTTAATGTGTGTTTCCCGTCATAGGGAGCAGCTGCTGGCCTCAGAGAGTAGGTACCAGGCTCAGAGGCGGGTCACACAGGTCCTGCAGACTGAGCTCCTCCAGCTATACAGCCGGGTAGAGATGGAGAGCCCAGCTGTCGACAGCTCACCGGCAGGGGGTGCCACTGAGGCCTTAATCCCCATTGACTCCAGGTGAGATGCTCAGTAAGGGGATAACAGGATCAATCAACTTACTCGTTTTTTTTTTCACTTGCTCATTTGAGTCAGTTTAATTTTGGTGTTAGCATTCGGTTGACCTCCAATAGCTTTATAGATGTTGGGTTTATTGACACACATTCTTAAACTGTGTGTGTGTGTGTGTGTGTGTGTGTGTGTGTGTGTGTGTGTGTGTGTGTGTGTGTGTGTGCGTACACATGTGGTCTATGTGGCATTGACTAATATTTAGACTATATGCTGCTCACCTGAGTGATTCACTGTCTGTGTTCCAGGACTCAGGGTGATGGCACCCTAGTGCTGACAGAACAGGTGAAGGGAGATGCACAGGACGGGGCTTCTGCAAATTATTCTGAGCCCCCAATGGGCAATGGTAGCACTTTATCACCTGGGAAACCCCAGTCTGCCACCACAACGAACATCAATGGCAGCCAGGAGCCCCTCCCCCTTCTATTGGAGCCACCCTCGTCCCGCCTCCTCTGCCCACCAGCCCCCCTGTCCACTGACACCCCACTCACTGTGGGCTCCTATCCCAGTGCCAAGAGCTTCTTGGGCATGCGAGCCCGCGAGCTCTTTCGCAACAAGAGCGAGAGCCAGTGTGAGGACGAGGATGAGCTGCCACGCCTAGCCGGCCTCTCCCAGGGCCTGAAGACTGACCAGTGCGTAGAGCCGACGGGGAGCGCCACCTCTGCCTCCACCCAGGGCCCCACCTGGGCCCCATCCGCAAAGCATGCTCACCCTGACGCCCAACAGAGAGCCAACAACCGAGAAGGGGGCGGGGCTGGTGATGCACGACAGAGGCAGCAGCAGCTACGAATCATGGACTACAACGAAGCGCACCAAGAGCACAGTCAAGAGACATAGATGGAAAGACCAGACGGAGTCTGTGATGATAGAATAAGGGGAAAAAAAAACGAGACAACCTGCCGTAACTATATCCAATCCCTGTGTGGACAGCAGGATTTAATGTCCATTTACCTTGAAATTTACCATTTACCAAGACTGAAACCATGAACAATACAAAAAAACCGTTGTTTGTAATTTGTTTTCCTCATTGATATTGCCCATTCAGGTTCTGCTTTTGCCTCGGTCATCAGCAGTATTTGATCTGCCTTGTTTGGCCAGATCTTGTCAGTGACAACTGTGCCCTTAACTGAGATGTCTGTGTACTGACAGCCCCTAATTGCAGGGTAGGATTTTGCTTGTTACCCACTTGTCCCTTAACATTAAGAAAATGCCTGCTGAGAGCTGATTGAATTGCTTGGCTTTATCTCAGTCCTGGAGCTGTGTAGTCAGTCTAAGTACAGGCACTCAAGTGTCAGTTATCAGCCCTGTGATAACTAAAAATAATTACTGGATTACTTTTTTCTCTTAAAATAACCCATGATTAGAGCATTCTAAATTGTGGAAGAGGATGATCAGAAATATTCAAACCCACAATAAAAAAACACAAATAGAACGGTTTGTCAAAACATCCGTCTTAAGCATATTCGTTGCGCACATTCTCAACACCTACACTTTTGTCAGTTTCCTGAAATGGGATGTGAGTTCACTGGTTTATGATGACTGCAGTTTTGAACTGGTAGATATAGGAGGCACTGTGTGCATCTCAAATGCTGGATTTTTGCCAGCACAGCATTGCAAAGCAGCCTTCTGACTCAATATCTCGTAAAATAGTGCATTAAAACAGGCATTTAAAATAAGCCCTTAAAACCTTGGATTAGGAAACGCGTGTCATCGTATTATGCTGTCTTGATCTCCAGTCCTGTAAATCTCTTTCTGAGCTGCCATGCCATGCTCTCCTCAAATGCAGTGAGGGCCTGATTAGACACATATCAGAGGCTTACAATGGAGTGTTTTTTTATTTTTTATTCACCTGACAACAATAATGTCAAACAACAGTGTGCAACATCCGATAACAGCCACTATGGTCTTTGGAGAGGAAGGTTGTATGAGTGAATTGATTACTTGACCACACCCAATCTTTTTGTGGGATCACTACTGTGATCTGATCTGAGGAATATCTCATCTCATAAGAGGAAACCCCTTCCTTTCCCATGGGAAAGTGCTCACTGCTCAGCTTGCCCTGCACACAGCTGCTGAAGGTGACCTGCTTTCCCAGATTCACCATTCTGTGTGAGACAGATCTACGTGAAGATGCATCTATTTCTCTCTGCCTGTTGCAACAGCACGGAAGAGATGTAGAATATGAAATATTTCAGTATATTTTATCAAAATCCAAGATATTCTGGATTCAGTGTTACTTTCTTTTGAGGCTTTTAAAAAATATTAATTGTGTCATGAATAGAGTTGGGTATCTGATTGAAAATTTTATCAAAATCCACAAAAGGGAGAGGAAGCATTGGTCAAGATATTCTGGATTCAGTGTTACTTTATTTTGAATTTTTTTGGGCACACAGTCACACACATTTTCCTCAGCCCCAGATCACCGCATGTATTAAATAACCACGCTTCCAGGATTTGTTCATATTTTGTGTCAAAGACCGAGAGCCAGACTGCATGGACCTCTCTGGGCAGTACATTTGTTGCCAAAATGTTCTGAAATTTGCCTCCTTTTTTTCTGTTTGTCTCCCATTGATCTACAGGATGTTTGCATCTAGCTCTGGAAGGCACTCATGTCTGTTAGGTTTGAAGGAAAAAATCAGTATTTGTGTTATCATTTCATACCAATATCAATTTTGTCTTTTCATTTTTAATATAAATCCTGTTGTCCACTTAAAATCTCAACTGTCCTGTCTGGCTTGTTATTGTAAGCATGAACAGCAATCCAATTTAAATGCCTGTGACAAAGCCAGAGATGACAGTACAATGTGATGGTACAATCTCAAAGTGTGCAGAGTTGGGAGATATTTGGGGGGTGGGGGTGTGGCCTCCATATCTGGAGTACAAACCTCTGAAACAGCAGACAAAAAAGTTCTGAAAAGCAGTTGCTTGTATTTAACTGTGAACAATTAAAAAAAATAATAAAAAATAGTCTTCAATGTTTTGCACTACAGATTTTTGACGTTTCCCTTTATTTTGCATCATGTTTTGAGTGTAGCGTCTCTGTATCCCCTGACATATTACTTGAAGTGCCTGTATATTTATATGCAAGTTTGCTTCCACTGGTAATAGATGCTTAATATTGCTTTTTCAAACATTCTATGATATCCTCCATTATCCTCAGTGGAACAAGGAACTACCAAAGAATTAGATGGCTACCCTAGCTAGTTTACAAGCAAGGTTCATAAAAATACCAACAGATATTTTCACAATAAATAAAAAAAATCACATCCTACCTCATCTGTATATTTTGATAATTTTTTGCATCATTATTCTCCCATATGTACTTTTTGTCTTTAATTTGACTAAAAACAATGTATGGAAAGGGAAGTGAAGGTTTGTGCCTGGGAGATTTTTACCAATTCTTGCTAGATGGGCTCACAAAATTACCCAAATACACAAAATTTCATACTTCTGCTTGAAGACACAAATCTGAAGTAATTTATGTGCAGCATCTTTCTCACTAAATTACTAACTAAAACCAAGCTATACTCTTCAATCCTGCCTATTAACACAAAACTTCATCACAATTTCTACAACAAAGATGTCTGTATTTTTACAGTCAAAATATTAGGAATATGATCGAATGTGATGTAAAGAAAGAAAAAAAGGCAAGTTTACTTTGTTAATTATTTGAAGCATTAGGTATTCAATATAACAATACATGTAGCATATTGGTCAGAAATTTGACCATGGAAATGATAGCAGATTTCTTAGAATATACAAAAAAACATTCAACTCAAAAATTCACTTTCTGGGGCGGCCAGGGGGCTTCCATGCTGGTTTGCCTGCGCTAAACACCATTGTCTCTTTACTGGGCTTCCTCGTCTGACTTTGGCTGCTGTCATTACGTATGGCTGGTTTATCATCTACAATAATTTCTGTAGCTTGCTGAGGTATGAACTCCACAGGCTGGGATTTTGATGGAGGTTCGGACTTTTGTGGGGGCTCGGATTTTGTTGTGTCCCTTTGAATGGTGACAGTGGTGCGTGCCAATTCCCGAAGAAGGTCCATAGCCACTGGAAGAAGACTCACCACACCCCCATAGTAACTTCGCGCCTCTATGCAGCTGAGCCTGTTTAACTCATCATTTGGGAATCTGCAGAGAGAGGCATGACCAGTCCAAAAATGAGGTGGTTTATAGCTGTTAGGTTATAGTCTTCAGCAATCACAATGTAAGGTCTCATGAACTCTGAAGTGAGTAATGGTACTGACTGTTATCTGCTATGCACTCACTGCCTTGGGCCAATTAACAACTGACGGCATGTAGTAGCTCCAGTAATTCTGGGGTTCCTGAATGATCACTTCCCACTGCAACTATTTTTTACTCTCTATGCAGCAACATCTATTTCAATAGACAATGTGGTTGGTAATATGGATTTTAAAGAATTATAGGACACTACAGTTGTACCCAGAGCATCCATCACCACCATACAGCCCTAAGTTGCACTCCCTTATGGATATTCATAACATGCATGAAACTGGAATACAACCAACTGTTTTGTGTAGCGTAATGGTGCTGCTCACACTGCCCGCAATCCGCTGATGTCAGTGGTTGGGCAGAGAAGGATCCGGCAGTCATCTAGGAGACTTCCAGTGGCACCCTGTATCTCCAGGAGCTCCAGAACCTCCATCAGGTCCTCTGTGATCTCCAGGAAGAGGGAGAAAACACGTCGGTCTGTAGTGTTGCTGCAGTGATCCTCTAGATACCATTGGACCTGAAGGTAAAAGAGAGCCTCCACAAGTTGTTCTTATTCATTTTCTAAGATAAAAATTTTAATTATTACAGAATTTCAGTTGAAACAGATTTTATTTATATTCGCATTTTCAAGGTAAGGTAAAGGTAAGGTACATTTTTTTAAGGTTTAGGTACATTTCATATCTATATAATGAACAGAATCATTTGCACAAATAATTCAGTTGAAAAACACATGTTCATTGCCATTAACATAACCAAAATGAGTCATTGAGCCAGTGCAATGGAAACCATGTTTTACCACATTATACCATGGCATACTGGACTACTCAATTTTGATCTGTCTGAAGGTTCTTATAATTGACTTTTTTCTTTTTTCTAATAATTGTATCACACCTTTTACAAGTAAATCTGCAAATAAAACAGTTTCATATGGCCAATATATTAGCGAAAAGTTTCATCTTGCAAAGCAGTTTTGTCATTAGAGATTCACTTTTTCAGTTAGTATGCATTTATATAAAATTTGTAACACACTTCTCAAAACCTGTTAATCTGTAAATAAACAATTTGTATCCATAAAATAATTAGAACAAGTCACATATACAAAAGCAGTTTTAGGGTAAACGGTACAGTAGTATTCATGGTTTCTATGTAGTTAGCCTTCCTCTCCATCACTGATGACTCTCCTGAATCTGAAGTGTCCTGTTACACGAAGTGCATAGATTAACATTTTGACAGGCAGTATTCTTTACATATTGAAATATAGTTGCTGGATCTGAGTGCCCTGGCTAGCCAGTCTTCCAGTACCTTAAACCCAGCATTCCTGTTCCTTGTGGTTTGTTGAAAGCATGCCTGATCTATTGGTCTGATAAAGGGTAGAGATCAAATAAAGCTGCACAGCAATGGGGTTTGCTAGCAGGAATAAGCAAATATATGCATTAACAATAAACAAGATTATTGTGAATGCAGACCATCAGTTTAGATGAGTTTCACAATATTGAGTACCTTTTAAACATAAATCTGTAAAATGACTAATTAAACTGGGGTTAAAATGGGGGTTACATTAAAATAAAAGCAATGAAAAGTTACTCTGTTGTCTTGAAACGCTGTAATCAGCTACATAGTATACGGCATCTCAGCGGATGTTACATATTACGATATCAGCCATCACCTGTGCAACAGATAAAACGGGCTTGGTCTTCTCTTGAGCTTGCTCTTGTGATCGCCCTAAAGCTGTGATGAAGATACCCTGTTGCTGTTTGAAGACCTTGCGCTTCTGCTCAGCAGCCCTCAACTTTTCCTTGATCCTGTTCATGGTGGCCTCATCGACTGCAAGGACTCTTGGTTATCTTGGAATTCAGAACTGTGAAGAAGGCGAGTATGAGAAAAACATTTGAAAATTTTTCATAAAACTAATCTGCAATCAAAGTTTATGGTACCACTTTCCCCCATGTAATCTGAAACATTAATACAAATAACCATGAATGCATATGGCATGACATGAATGCATAAATTGTCAGCTACAGCAATGGCACTCAAAATCCTCATGTCTGCAGTCTAGGTAAGACCTAAGTGCAAGCCAAGTCATGTTAATACTTTCTGCATTTCCACATTCTTGGGCTTTGGCAGGGCTTATGCCAGACTTTCTCAGTGGTTACGCCACAGACAATTTGGCCCCTTCGTGAACCCATGATGCTCATTAAACCTCTTTGGGTTTGTTTGGTATGGGAGGGTTTTATGTTTATTCTTGCCTCTCTTTTTAGGAACAACCAATACAGCATAGTCAGCATAGTCTTCAACCAAGACAAATGACAGCCATGTGCTTCAAACTCTGGTAACTATGGAAATTAATAAAGAAAAAATTGTTTCCAGCTGAAAGTCTACCTTTCCTTGGGCAGGACAAGAGCACCATTTCAGACTGAGGATTACGTTCTATGAAGTCTGACTGCAGAAATGTATTTGCAGTATGTATTTGGCTGTTGTATAGGATATAATTCCGCCTGATTGGGAAAAATGGCATGGTATTTCTTACACATCATAACTTACCAAAAGTTATACCCTTAAAAGTTTAGAATTTAAGACAATTAACCGTTTATTAAAATTCAGAGGATATCCCAACTTACCCCCACAACTTTGTATTAAGGTTTAATATTGGAATTAGTGAGCGATAACACAGAATATAAATTTCCACATTGCTGTCATAACGTTCGCTGTCCGGCTTCTAAACTAGGTAATGTTACTTGCTAACTAGTTTAATTCTGAGAAAACGTTTAACTCAGCGGCTCAGCATAACGTTTTTATTACTCACCTAGTGAAACAATTGCAGCCAAGCTCACAATCCAGATTGCTTGACAACCTTTTATATATAGTCTATAACAATTTTTGCGTCACTAATGACATTCGTGGTTTGAAAACAAAATGTTACACGCCGAACACTATACCTACCAAGCTACTTGCTATTTTACAAACGTGAGGGAATCGCCGTGTGAATGTTGCCAGGCAATAATTAACGTCGCTATGGATTGTAGATTTCTTCCTCGCGCCAATATGTCAAATTTGACGTCTTCACAACCTATCTAACTAGTCGATGCAAAGCACGCTTTTTGTATCGCTATAGAGTAAAGAAATTTTGCCAACCCTACATATCAATGGCAAATTATACCACAGTCTTGAATTTCTCATTCCTAGTATATCAAGGTTGGTTAGACTGTAGTTAAGTAGCTAACAATTAGCGCAGACTGTCAGACAAACGGAATTTAGCAATGAGATACTACACTTAGCTATGGTATCTGTGCGATCCTAGCGATAGGTAGCTGTACAAGGTTACTGGAAATGTTCCCTATACAGATTCGCCAAACGACTCATTCATAGAAATCAATCGTAAAACTACCTAGGCTCGAAAACATGGGGAAAAGTTCAATACTAACAAATTAAGTATGGAAATGTCAGTCTATTTGATTCACATCATGTCCCGCTGATGCTCAATGAAAGAGGCAAAGGGAATGTTAGAAAATATTTTAACAATAAAATCATTTTCTTCCTTTAAAACAGTGCGGCTAGATATGTTCTACACAGATAAGGTTGGTGCTTTTATTGATATTTACACTTCTGAAATCTGGCAGATGTTTTGCCATAGCTCCATAAACTGATGACGAAGACCTTAGCAACCTGTCTGTGTTCGTGTAACTAGGCAGCTCTGCAGCGCTGGGAGGTGAGTGGCAAGAATCATATTTTCTGTGATCTTGGAGTATGTTTGGAACTTGTTTCTTTAGTATTGTTGGGTAAATATGTACAAAAGTATATTTTTACTTAAAGAAGTTACACGGATTTCCATTGGCTCGCGAGTTAACTGGTTGTGCAGCTCTCATTAAGGTAGTTTTAGCTGGCTAAGTTCGCTAGCTAGCGAATGTTATTTTACCAGGAATAGCAAGGTTCCGAGATAGTTTGTTTGTATTGGCATTGCTAGCAAGCAGACCAGACTACCACATTAATAACACAAATTTGTAGCTATACATTTGCATGTTCATCAGGTCAAGCGGAAGTGTACAGACTTACAGTTAATTACAAAAGCATAACGTCTGCAATAAAGTAGCAAAGCATACACATATGGTTTTGCTAAAAGTAGTGAGGTAACGTTAACTTAAATTAACAACCCCATAAACGTTAGCCAGCTAGTAACGTTAGCTAAACTAGGACTTTTAACTACCAAGCTAACCTCTTCCTTCAATTGTTTACTAGACACATTCCTCCACCGAAATGGATGCTACTACCAAACCTTTAAGGATTCCTCCCGAAATATCAATTTATGCCGAAAAGCACGAACTCTTTGATTTGATGCAGGTATGGATCGTATGCAACGTTAAGGTTATGTTCTCTCAGAATTTGTCAGTCCCTGGTCAACTTTGCTAACGTTATGTACACGTACTGTTTACGTAGCAACACTGCCTTTCCTCTTAAATGTAACGAACACAACAGTCTGAATGGAACTTGTAATAATTAACAAGTAGGAAATTAACCACTGCGTTTTTTAATGTATTGTTTTTAATCATTATTTCACAATTTACCGCAGTCAATGGTGACCCATCTTCTGGTAGACAAGCCTGAGGACCCCCTACAGTACCTGATTGACCTTTTGAAAAGGGACAGTTTAGAAGGTAATAACAATTGTTAATAAAAGAATGTGGTTGTTGATGTATTTTATGTATTATTTCATCACCATCCAACATAATGTTACCAGTATATTAAGTAGTCTCGCACCCAAGTCTCGAAACGGCCGTTAAAAGTGTTAGGTGGATAATTTCTCTGGTGCAAGTTTTTTTTTTACCATTATGAAAAAGCCCGGCGACCATTGGTGGTATTTACATCTCACTTTATGTGATAATAGGAGTGAAAGTGATATAATACCATATCACCATATGATGAGAATAGTCCTTATCATTTTTAAACGTTCTTATATAAGGTATTCTGAATTTACCCTCCTGTATTATCTGTTATGCAAATTAAAGCCAGTCATTATGAAAATAAATAGTAGTAATAATATAATTATTAATTATTATTATTGTTGTTGTTATTATTATTATTATCCTGTTGAGGAAAGACTTCAGTTTAAAGAACTTACATCGTGTTTGATATTTTGTCATTGCCACTAGGTGGCGATATGTGTCTTTTTAAAAAATCCGAATTTCGCTAATGTTTCAAACTTCATATAAAAGCTTTGTTATACATGTTGGGAAACAGACATAGCTGCAGTCCAGCATTCACTAGTACTTCTTGAAATATAAGTAAGTCTTCAAAATGGTAATTTCTGCTTTCCGGGTCATAATCAAACATACAGTTACTTAAAGTCACACAACAGGAGTATGTGATCCTAAATTTCAAGGGTTTTACCTCTAGAGAAAAATGATTAGGTTCAATGTAATTATTCAGCTTTGGCTAACTTAGTAATCAGGCCATATAAGATGGTAGCCAGTAATTAATGAGCCATGAACAAAACTGTAAGGTGTCAGAAGAGAGTCAAGATCTCTGAAGTTTGAGGAGTTGATCAGCATTGTCCAAAAACATCAAAAAAAAAAAAAAAAAAAAATCAATCTGGAATAGCATCCAGTAGATGGAGGTAGGTGATTTTTTTCTGACCAGTGGAATTCCCCACAACCAAAAGATTAAAGTAACTGTTGCCTTCCTGTTTTTATTGCTTGATTGTTAGTATTTGGAGCCAGAATGATTATGAAAGAACTGAGATTTCAGTTGTAAGCAATGTTTTCATTATTATTTTGTAGATTTATCTTAAATCATATGCATGGTCAATGGTAAATATATAATGAGATTTAATGAGTCAGTTGAATAATTCTGCAAGAGAAACGCACCTCCAGGGGTGTTAATAGTTCGGTATGACTGAGGTTTAATATGGCAGTAAAACAAACATATTTGCTTTTGTACAGGAGTAGCTCCATATGGAGCATTTCTTATTACTCATAAGAGTTCAGCAATTAATAACCTGCTCTTTATTTTGTTTCAGACGCTTTCACAAAGCATCACTATTTGAACAGGACTTCCCTGCTACCCAAGTTATAGCATCCACCCACTGCAGACAGTCTTCTGAAGTTTTTTATGTTTTTCTATTAAAATGTAATGTATATAATGTCCACAATGGGGCACTATCATGCTCTGGTTACTCTCATGCACTCATTCACTGAGACAGCACAGTGCAAAGTAGTGCTGGTCCAGAGGAAGAACTGCAGTTTGATCCCTTAAACAGAACATACGTTTAGCTGCAGAGCTCTAGATAAGCTGGCAGATGCTTTTGACAAACAGAAAGGCAGTTCTTCAACAGGACACACATTCAACCACAGAGTTTTAGCTGAGCTAACAGGTACCTGTAATAAACAGAAAGCTGACCTGAACACCCAAGTTATGACACAAGGTGTATATGTCAGTTGATGTAGTATCCAATGAAATAAGTATGATTACATTTAAGCAGAATCCCTTAAGAGGGAAATTGTTAATGATTGTTATGTTGATATCTAGTTCCTAGGGTTATACTGTTGGGGCCACCAGCTTCTGGAAAAAGAACCATCGTGAGTAAAACTTCCAAGTTTTTGTATTAGTTCAACAAAAGCATGGGTATGTGGTGGTTAATGATGGAGTCAAAAGTATATGACTAATTTACAATATTTCAAGGGGTCAGAGAATTGATGCAGGATAATTGGGCACAGAGGGAATCTCGGCCAATTTGTGATTTGCGTATGTTCCTGAGAATGTAGATGTCAGTGCAAATGTGAAACCGCTTCTCAATTTTTAAAAAAAATACTGTTGCATTATATATATATGTGTGTCTTTTTCTTGCGAAGGCATTCTTTTCTTATGCTTTAAACACACTATGCAAAATGATCAAAAATTTGAAGAAGGGGTGCATTTCGAAAAGAGAAAGTTAAGCAAAGTTATATGGTAATAGGAAGACCTTGGAAAGCAGGGAATATGGTGTATGTTCCTCTGTGTGTGTGTGTGAGAGAGAGAGAGTGAGTGAGAGCAAGAGCACAGGCTTGTGGAGGAGGTGGAATGTCAAGCCTTAGTGAGACTAACTGTCATTTTATGGTTCTGTTCATGACGGAAAATAAAGGCTGTCTGTTTGCCTGTAGTTTTGCAGGTAGTATTATGCTTAGTTGTTTTCCCTCTGTAAATATCCCGCTGTAAGATGTGTAGTGTGCACAGTGTTACCACTGTGAGTTGACTTGAATGGGGTCATCCACCTAGCTGATAAACAGTGGGATTAAAGTAGTAGTCACCACGCATATGAGTTCCTGTCTACTCCAGAGTGCTGGGGAGCTGACGGTGATGTTGAAGTTATAATGGCTTGGTCTTGTGGCTCTGGGATCTGCTGTTTGAAAGCCACTCTCTCCTCCCATGCCAGGCCAAACAGCTGTGCGCATACACCCGCGCCATCCACATCACTGCCAGAAGCATCTTAGCAGAGGACACGGAACTGGCCAGGAGGGCACAGCAGCACAGAGAACAGCGACAGGTACAGTTGAGCATCAGAACCCATGGGATCCTGTTCAGATGTATGTAAGCACACACACACACACACACACACACACACACACACACACACGTGCATACCCAACCACTAAATCACAAATACACTTTGTGTAAATATACAAACAGGTATAACTCTGAGATCCATGCCCTTTCTCTCTTAGCAGAATAAAACAAATAACTCTGATGATGAATCATTGCAGTTCACATAAAAATACAACTGATTATAGGTGCCCTACAGAAGCCCCTTGTGATTTGTATAACTTGATGTTATATGAACACAATACATGCTGTTGTTTCTGTTAATAGCCTGTCTGGTTTAAATTGAGGCCAATCTATGTACTGCACAAAATCATAGTCTAACTAGTGAAATTGCTTCTTGTATTTTGGATTTAGCATGCAAATCACATGTCTGATTGAAACATCATGCTTATATTAATAGTTTGACCCATCCATTGCATAGTACTTTCATAAACAAAAGTGGGAAGATTCAGATTTTCAGTAAGAAAATAAGGGCTATATTTGGACAGCGTGAACTTGAGGGTTTGGAGGTTAGGTGTGATTAGTGTATATGTGCCTGCAGCTCTAACATCATACCGGTGCAAGGAAGGGCTTTTAAGATAGTCTCTGTCCAAACTCTTTGCCTGGTTTCTTAGCAATGTGCTTATTCCACACAGACTTCCTGCTGGAATGAAAATGCAAAACAAGGGATTTTTTTTTCAGCAAGGCTGCCTCGTCCTGACACTTCGGAAAATGAGTTAATTTGTCCTCATTAAAAGCTTAAAAATGCATGAATAAATAATGATAACAGAGGAAACATTCTCTTATTTATGCTAGGCTATATGTAAAATACACTAAAATTGAATAAATAAGTATGCAGTGTAAAGTGTGTTTACACATTTGCCCTCCTTCTGTATCAAATCTCGACACTTCACACACGTTTGAGGATCGGGGTGTATTCTGGTCACTGATTGGGGGAGGCTTGTTTAGTTGGACCTTAGAGAGGGTAGTAAATGCAATTAAATGAGGATACTGTGGCTCTCCGTTCTCTGAATCCATAAGCGGGCGGCTCCGAAAAGTTTAATAAAAGACAAGAAAAAAGAGGAGAAAGAAAGAGCCTGCAGAAGCCAATCCCAGCGGTTTAATTATTTTAATTATCGTCCTCTTTCAGATTTTCTGAAAAAAAAAAAGAGAAGAAAAAATAAGCGGGGGAAGGGGGGTGCCATTAAAAAATGGCGGTTTGGATTAATCTGATTAAAAGCAGTGATGGAGAAGGGGAGATGAGAGGCCAGGCGTGTCAGGACCAATCAGGGGGAGATGAAGCTGAACTTTAGCAAGAGCCAATGCATTTGTGCTTCATCTCTCACTGTTATGAGTCGATATTTCATTATTTATTTGGATGTTATCTCAGGGCATCGTCTAGGTTTTAGTGTTTGTTTTAAACAATATCAGGGTCTCATGCTTACACAGACTTACGTGCATGACAGGTGTATTCTACTTGTGGCCTTCAGCATATCTGCCTTACCTCTTTGGCTGAGGAGTGTATGTGGGCCATGAGAATGCACTGTCCATTCTCCCCTTTCTGTCAGATGTGTTTGGGTGTGTCACTTAGCTGTTTTGACCTTAGTTTGGAAAATGGAGCTTGAGGTGATTATGGCCCATAATTTCAGCACAAGTAAAAATTCCCTCTGAATGTTAGTGTTCTTACATTTGGTTGTGATTAGTACATGTACATTCAACCAAAGTGAGGTTTGTAAACGTATATACAGGCACATTTGATTTCTCATTTCTTCATGTTGTTAATTGCCATAGAATTTATTTTTTTTGCTGGCATGAGACTTGTGCTGTGATGCTGAGATTTCAACATGACTGTGTAGATGATGAAACCAAGAGGTTCAGAGGTGAGAAGGGGAATGTCAGTGAGGGAGAACCTCTATGTAAATAAAGCAGGTGAATTGTAAGGAAGGCAGGGGGGCATGGCGTCTGTCAGCACGTGCATGGAGCAGCTCCCTTTCCCCCCCAGTGGTGCTGTCCTACTCTCGGCCACCAGCCTTTCCCTCAAGGTGACACTTCAAAGCAGGCCTGCAGACACCAGCCTGCCTATCAGCCAGCGTGGAGCCCCCCTCATCCCCATCCCGCCTCCACCCCCACCCCCATCCCCGCACACCCCGCTGTGCCAGTTCAGCAGCAAGATCTATGCTGACCACCCCCACCCCCCGGAAACCACCCTCAATCAAATCGCTCCCTTCACCCTCCATAAACAAGTCTCCTTTCGCACCACGAAATACAGAGAGATGGCAATGTCCCCGGTTCTTAAACCACTGATGGTGCAATTACCTGTTTGTGTGCCTGGCTGAGGCAGGAAGAGGTTGAATGGGGGGGAAGGAATCTCTTTTGAAGTGGAGATATGAATATGGAAGCTCTCCTGTCTCTGCATCTCTTCCCTCTGCTCAGGGTCTCCTGTCCCTCTTGCAGGAAATCCCCAGTGAGCTTTGGATTAGGTTGATCCAGCAGCGACTGTCAAAGACGGACTGCATCCAACAGGTAAGGGCCCCTCCTACACACTCCTCCAGCTCAGGTGTCTCACCCTTCCAGGATCAGTCGCACACAACCACTGGGCGCACGGGACTGCATACACACACAAACACATGCATGTACATATGCACCCACACAAACGACTGCTCTCCATCTCACACACATGCACACACGAGCAACCAGTCTCTCTCTCTCTCTCACACACACACACAGTGACATTCATAGTAAAATTGCCACTCAGTACAGAAAAAATATTTTGTAAACACATTGATAGGTATTCACATCCGTAATCTGCTTCAACTCACTTCACATACTGAGGCAGCAGTGTAATACAGCAATAAATGGAAATGGGCCTAAAACCAGAGTTTCCCAGGCTGGGATCCTTTTACAATTAATTTTTTTAAGTAGTTAAAAAGTGTAATACGCTGTAAAAATTCATCAAGTGTAAGCTGGACTGTTGGTGCTTGACAACATGAGGGTGGGAGGGAGAGCCTCACAAGTGTGACAGACCCCTGACCTGTGCTTCCAGCAGGGTCCGGTTAACATGGATAAGGAGAGCTGTACAACAAACTGGGCTGTATTTAATACTAGGGCATGGAGACAATCCCAGTCCCTCTCCCTCTGCCTGCCTCCCTCTATCTCAAAATTTTCTTCTCTTTTACTTCCTCCCTTCCCTTTCACCCCTTATTATTTCTGCTAGTTAGCTGTGTTTAGCTCCTTGATGTACCGTAAGCTGTTGGTGGTTGTGTGATATTGGAGTGGTGCTGTAATTATCTCAGCCAATTTCTAAACCTTTTAGGAGCTTACAAAAGAACTCTTCGGCAGCCCTCAGGTTTGCCGCTTCATTCACTGTCAGTGTCTTAGAGTGGGGGCAGGTATAGAGTCAGAATTGGTGAGAGTTTTTTTTTTTGGCGGGGATGTGTGGGGGGGGCTGTTTAGTGGTGAGCTAAAAGTTTGGGGCTCACAGGGCAAAATAATTCATTTCTTAGCGTGAAACATGGGTTGTGAGAGCTATAGAGTTCTTTGCAGGAGTAAGGGCCAACACAGAAGGACAGTGTTCATATGTTAATCCGTTGGCTGAACGATGATCAAAGGCCAATATGAGCCAGGCCCAGCTGCGAACCTCCAGGCAAAGAACGAGCCACTTCAGGAGAGGGAAACAGATAGTTATGAAAATCAATACGCCATATTTGGATTCTGTACAGGAGAGGCGTTGCAGGTGGGTAAGTGGGGGGTGGGGTGCAGGCAGCTAGTCTTCAGACAAGGTGGGGGATTCTAATGTGTTTAAAACTTTGGCCTTTTTACCCTTTTTGAATGTGCAGAGTTTCCTTTGGTTGTGAATTGTTGGTTGCTGCTCCCAGAATCAAAGTTGGCTATGTCATGGCGACTTAATGGCAGGTTTAACTGCACTTTTGATAAGGCCAAAATAATAGTAATAATAATAGTTGTTGTTATTATTGTTATTACTCTATTCTGTCAATGATGGTGGTGAGGAATTCAAAATTTATCACATAGCAGAAACTTGAGAAGCACAATTGGAAATTCCAGACTGGGGAGACGGGGGGAAAATCAGAAAAAAGTTTTAGTAAGCTGTTAATAAAATCCAGTAAATGGCAGTATGATGTGATCTGTCCATTTGCTCCATGCCTTTCATGCTTACAGTGAGAAAACACACCTCCAGCACAACTCACACTCTGAGATTTCGCTGAGTTTCAGAAAAACAAATCAGTTTGGATTTTCAAAATGATGCCAGTTTTGCTAACATAACCCATGCACATGTGGCCCCACTCTGCTTGATCCATTTACTTATGCATCCTGTAATAGACTGAATATGCAAGTGGTGTGCCTGGAGTCCCCATGGATTTCCTCCCCAAATCCCAAAGGATCTGTGCCCTCTCTTCCCCTCTTAATACCACAGAAGATGAGGAACACATCTAACTCACACACCAGTAGCCCTCCTCCACTGTCAGTTGATCTCAGGTACAAACTCACAAATCTCCTCACATCCCTGCCAAAACTACCACAAAAGCAAAGCCTGTTTCATCCTGCCATTTTAGCGCCCGGTCGTTGTTCCCACTGTCAAAAAAAACAACACAGCATCATTTCTCCTGATAGTTGTTTGCTCTCTGAAGTGTCAGTTTCCCTGTAGTTGTAAGAAAAAAATATGTATATCATTAAAACTGCAAACAGGGTTTTTTTTTTCTTTCTAAACTCTGCAAATTGCTTTGCTTGAGCTGAATAAATTACTAAACTTTTTCGCTTGGCATCTTTTAACTTTCGCTTTTTAAGTTTAGTAGTTTATGATTATTAGTTTCTTTTAATCTGGTAATGGATGTTTATCCCTTCCGGCTAAATGTCTGATGGTATTTATCCATTTATTTATTTATCTCCTGTTAATCTGCATAAATCCAGGGAATTCATCCTGGAGTTGAGGCTATTTCTCCATAGCTGCAGGGCACTTTCGTACGGAAGACTTTTCTCAGTCTGCATCAGTTTTAGGTGGAAGTCTGTCTGTCAGAAACATGCTCCTTCATCTCATGGACCCTGTTTTCATGCGCACACTAATGAGCTAATGACAGTGTGATTGACGTGTTATATCAGGACTGCAGTCAAGGCATCTCCGCTTAATTATCAAGCTATCTGGGCATGTGACTGTGTGTGCATGTGCGTACATGCGCTCGTGTGTGTTCTCCATCTAACTGTTTTTTCAAATTAATCAACGTTGAATGTTAATGAATCCTAATCCAGGTTGCAGAGTTCGTCTCTGTCTGTCAGCACTTTACCAGACTATTTTTATGTCTTTTCTCTGTTCCTCTCTCAAGAGGCTGTTGTTTGTGGAGCTTTAGAGCTGTAATCTAGGGGGAAATCACACAGGACAAGGATGATTGGAAGCATTATAATGAACGTAGAAGTGAAGTGAAGTAAAATCAGTACTTTGACAGACTCAAATTAGGATGAACTGCTCGTAAAAGTATAGGGAAAGGGCCAAAGCACACACCAGACACTCAAGTCACTCAGAATTCTAATCAGATTTCACTTAAAGCGATGCTTTGTAGACTGTAATTCTATTTTTAAAAGAGAAGGGGAAAGAAAGGGTCACAGTCCTTTGTATTTAGACTTACAAGGCAGAAGTAGTGAATAGTCCTTAATAGCACTTTGAGAAGTGAAATGAACGGATGAGAGCTGGATGTCCTTTTTTATTATTTTTTTTTAAATGAGCCGAAACTGTTTTTTTATGTTAATGAGTGTTTAATTAACATGCAGGCAGAATATACCACATACTGTGGGTGGTTACCCTCTATTCCATTGTGATTGTTTCATATTGTACATTTTTCTCATTAGTGTCAGCGCAAAATCTTTTTTTGTTTGTTTGTTTAGAAAATACAACTTTGTCATTTTCTTGTTACTGCCTTTTTTCTTCAAATTCTGGTATTTTTACACAAAGGGAAACAGCCCATTTGAGTATGTGTTTGGAACAGTGTTTTGTAATTATTATGGGTGAAATGGAGAGTATGTCAAGTCTGAATGTGACTGATTAATATTGATGTATGAATACTGTATGGGGTGGAAGAATCAAGCCAGTTATTTATTCATGCACAATTATCCACACCCAAAAATTGAGTGTACCAAAGTTTTGCTATTTTCAAACCGGTTTGTGTTATTTGATGGAAAAAAACAACAGTTTATGAAAGAAATTCAGCTTTTGGAAATAATTGGTGCTGATGAAAAATGCATCACATGCTCCAGCAGGACATGCTGGCTGAGTGAAGTTGTCTCATTACTGCCCAGTGATACAGTAATGGGGGCCTTTGCTATCAGTCCATTGGTGTGGGGGAGGGGAGGGTTTCATTTATTTTTATCAGTTTTGCTTGGACTGAATGTATGCTTCTGCCACATCTATTCCAGTGCCAGTTTTTCATGGTGGAAAAAATTAAAATACACAGCTGTCAGGTTGCTTTTCACAATCATTTGGATTTTGTTGTAAATTGAATAAAATGCAGGATAAGATTTAACACACCTTATTTGAATATATTCAAAAAAGGACCAATTATGTGTACATATGTGTACATTATGCACATATATAATTTATGTCTTCTCCACTAAAAGATTCAAACATTACTCACTGAATGCTACTTTTTATGAAAGGCTGGTGTAACTTAGGTGGATGTGAAACAGTGTTAGGTATTATGTTTGGGCTTTTATAACTGCAGCCATTAGTCCTATCACCACTATCCATGTAGCAGGAGCAGGCTCCAAGCTGACATCATCACTGTCCTGTCTCACGAGGGCGAATTGCTCCAACAATGATTCATTACAAGTGAAAACCATTTCTAATCATTTCAAGAAGCAAACCATAACTATAAGACTTTTTATTTGTTTTATGTAATTTGTTCCTTGATGCAACCTGTAGCCAGGTTATTTCTGAATCAGGCCCATGTATTTGCTGCCATTTAGTTTTTACTTTACAGATGTGGATCATATCCCATTTTCAGACGGAAACCACAGCTAGTTTTAGATGTGACCATATTATAGCCTCAAACCGCCTGTGCCCTTCAGCAATGGCATTATTACCCCCCAGACACTGGATAGCAACACTGTTATCCCACCTCAAATACTAGTTGTGTTGCCCCCGCGAGTTGTCCCCCAACCCCCCCAGTGTTACCCTGACCCTGACTCTCCCCACCACTTTCCACACACCAGTAGTGTTACCTTCTCCACAGCTTCTACTGTGGCAGAGCATGGTCTTCCTACCCCCTCCCCTACCCCGCCTTTCACGCCCCTGGGACCGCCTGCAGAGGACATGTCTTTTTAATGGAAAAAACACACAGACAATGATTAGCTGATTAGCGGCTGGGTTACTAATTGCCTAATTGTACAGTCAAAAGGGGGGTTGTTGGTGGAGATGGCAGGCGTGTGTGTGTGTGTTGTTGGGGGGTGGCTTTGAGCATGTCCCTCTCCAGCTTGTCGAATCCTGCTCCTTGTGCCCCAAACCCCCGACCTCCCCACACCCCTTTCCCCCCAGCAGCCTGCTGTTTGACTCCCCGCGACATCTGCTTGGAGCGTGTCCCTCCTGTGATTCGCCACCCCACTGCAGATGTTGTGGCCCCCGGGTCCTGTCTGAGCCCGGAGCGGGGGTCCTTTTGATGTGTGATGAAACGGAATGGAGCAGGCCGTCCTGGAGCCTGGGAGAAGGGGGGCACAGGGCGGAAGGATTGTGAGCCTATTCATTAGAATTTCAATTAGGCCCTGGGCTGGGAGCCCCACATGCACTCTCATACACACACTAGTACAAGTTTATTTTCTTTTCCTTTCTGGAAAAAAAATCCTATTCTATTCCTAAATAGATTGGGCAGATCTGTATAGTAAGACTTTATCATGCCTCAGTTTCCTTCAAAGATGGCTTGTGAGGCTTAATGTTTGTGGAGCTGACAAAGCAGAAATATAGAAATAATGTACTGAAATAGTAAATATTTTACATCTCATATATTGCTCTCACCAACATGGCAAATACAAAATTTAAGGCCACAATCCTTCTGTGTTTTACCCTATTATGAGTATGAACATAGGCGTACCGTCATATCAGCTTATTATATGAGCTTTAATGTCACGTTGCCATTATACTGTCCTAATTGCATGTGCTGTAATATCACTGTGGTGTTATATATTGTACAAGAGTGCTGAAACATTCTCTCTTTATTTGAGTGCTAATATCACTGTGCCATTATATTCTCTTATTACATGAGTTCTCATATCACTGTGGCATTATATCCTTTTATTATATGAGCATAAACAGCAGTGTACAGTTCTGAATAATGTGGTTCCCTTATACTTATTCTTCTCTGGGTAGACACAGATCAATACCACACTGTCCAAACATTCTGGAATCAGAGAGATTTAACACAGGATGAAAACAAAAAAAAAGTTTTCCCTTAAAAACAAGTGCCATCTTCGCTCCTGCTGCAGCCGTGTGACTTTTTTTTCCTTGTGCCCTATTGCCAGACTTGGTTTGATTTCACCTACCAGAGTGAGAACTTGTCAGTGGTCTACAATTCACAAGCAGATTCACTTTGAATCACATGCAGTGTGTTTCCATTGTATAAACGGAAAGGTAGTTAATGTAAATTAAGTGTTGCAGATGAACTTCTGTTTGGGAGACACAAAAAAACATGTAATACCCCCCACCCACCCTAAAATAAAAACCATGCCTAGATACCACAAAGCATTGTCAAAACACTGTTTGCAATGTTGCACTGGGAGTGCGGACTAAAAAGCAGCCCGCACAAACTATACCTTACTTACTTATAATGCTAGAGAAATATAACGAAATGTTGCAGGAACGTTGGCTTATAGATGCTGTCGAGTGGGTGGATGCTTGAGTTGGAGAGCAGGTAAATCAGTGGCTAGGTTAGTGGTTAAACATCAAAGAGAAAAACAAAGGCGGATTTCAAACGGGCCCTGCTAGCTTGGCAACAAACCAGCAGCTCCTCTGATAATACTTAGATCTATAAATGTTTGGTTTATTTATTTATTTATATATTTATTTATTTTTAAGCTTATCCGCCGCTGTAATAAGTTGCCCCTAACAAGCACTTGAGGGAGATGGCTTCTTTTCCTGTTTTCTTGCTCCATTGCGCAGTAAGCTTGGGGATTTAGGGGACTATTAGAGAGAATTTCTTTTATTTGTGGCTAATGAATGATATGCATACTGTTCTCTTTCTTCTTACGTTCTTTTTATGGCTAAGTGAGAATTGGGGGATAGAAACTGGAGAATTAGGCACATTTTCAAGGTTTTAGTAATTTAACCCTACTCTTGCCTCTCTGTGTGAAACTTCACACTGTTTATTTTTTCCTTGCCCTGTTAATACCGAGATTTATTCACTTTGTTATTCACTCTGGAGTTCTCATGCAGGGCCACTTTTCCATTAATAATACATAGGCTGTATATTATTATGTGGTATTATTTATGGATTATCATACTGGGGGAGAACTAAAGGTCTCGGAAATGAATAAATGTTGGATTTTCTCTCACACCGCATCTGTTTTTGTTTAATACTTCTCACTTATTTGTCTGTGTAGTGCTCTGTGGTGGAGTTATTTGTTGTGTTGCATCACCATTGTGTTGTGATAGGTTTGAATAATATAGTGCGTCCGTTATTGTTGTCGTTTTATAGTTTTATTAACGTTCTGATATTGTGTCTGTAATTCATTATTTTTCTCAAAGAAATTGAGAAATAACACCATGTTGAGTCAGTAAAGCAAATAAAAGTATTTACCACAAAACCTTTGCATCATTCAGCAGTATATTTTTTGTTCTACCTTAAAACCAAAGTGATGTGGTGCTTGGGGAAAAGCAGTCAAAATCGCAGCTTTGATGTTTTTGTTCTACTTGATAGAAACCATTTTCTATGAGAGCATGCATAAATAAATAAGAGTAATGTGGACAAGCGTGTAGCCACTTGGTAGCTGGATACTAAGTGAATCAGAAGGTCATGTTTTGGTTGCCTAACCCAGAATGCCTCTGTGCTCTGCTGTTCCCACAGGGATGGCTTCTGGAGGGGATACCCCAGAGTCGGCAGGAGGCGCTGCTTCTGCAGGAGCTTGGCATCTCCCCGGATCATGTAGGTGGGGACCATATGCCCATGCTCTCTACTGCCTCTCACTTGCCAGGCTACCACCTCAGGAGAACACAACATAAAACTCTATGCGGATTGTGAATGTGAAAACGGTGCCAAAATCCAAATGTCAGAAGAAAGACAGAGAGAGGAAGATAGAGTGGAAGCTTATTGTCAGAAACAGGCACATTAATGCATGCCCCAATAATGATCTCCCAGCTGAATAAAAAAAAACTCAGTTTCTAACTCTGTAGCTGTTCTTCTGTGGGTGTCTATGTGTTTGTTTTATCGTCTGATTGTCTAACCGTGATTTAGTTGAGGACCTGGGAATGTTTCAGTTTTCCGTCTGTAAACTAGTGATTTATTGTAATGCATTTGGGTTTTTTCCCGCTTTCCTGCGAAAGCGATATTCATCAAGCTGGTACGTGTGAATGTGCAGTGAGTGGTAAGAGTATCAGAGTGAGGAATATCTGTTTTTGTTTTAGTGATGCTGGAGGCTTCTGAAGCTGTCCTGTTTGACAGAAGTCACGGCAAGAGGGTCGACCCCATGACAGGAGGTAAAACTGGGGTAACAGTGTACAAAGGTGCACATCTTGCAGCCATTTGGTTATAGGTTTGATCCCCTTTCAACAATATATGTAACTTGAACTGCTTTGATATATACCCAGGGGTTACATGATCAGTGTGAGCTATGTAATTCCTTCTGCATAGTGACACCTGCTAAATACATTACAAGAGACATCCAGAAGGATGTAGGTTCAAATCCTTGGAGGAACATAGCTGAAACCTTTAAGAAATGCATTTTACATAGGATTGCTCTAGATAATTTCTGAAATATCTATATACAGGGGGTCCTCGACTTACGAACAAGTTCCGTTCCTACGACTTGTCGTAAACCGATTTCCGAAGTAAGTCGAAATTTATACCTAAATTATACCTAAATTAACACCTTAAGTCACTCACACTGTACACACAACACATGAAGGACATATAAAATACAGTAATTAAATGAAACATTAATAATAAAAAAAGAGAGAACAATTTCTTATCTTTATTTCTGTGGTCGTATTTACGAACCAAACCACCTAGGTCGAAACTAGGTTTTTTAAGTAATTTATGGGAGTGCGTCGTAACCACAAAACCGTCATAACTTGAGACCGTCGTAACCCGAGGACCTCCTGTAATTGGAATGAAGAAACTTGTAAAATGGTAGGTATGTGAGTTGTCTGGATGAGGGAATCGAATGAGCCATTAAATAATAGAAACAAAATGGCAACCCTCAGTGGTAGAGAAGTTGAGGCGAGAGAGGGGAAGCATGTCAAAAAATCAACAAGATGACCTGCCCTCTCTTTATAATTTATTCTATTATTAGGAGCCCTGTGCAATATTGAACCTGTTTGCTGAATCTTGGCTTCGGTTGTGGGTATAAAAAAGTGAAGGGTCCTCTGGGTATAACAAAGCCGAGCTGTAATGAACAAAAGCTGTGAGTCCCAGCAGATTTGTTATAGCGAGGGAGTGCTGTATCCATATAATTGCCATCTCAGTTTTTCACTGTTCAAAAGTCTCACTGTGCTCGTCTCCGTCGAGTGCTGTATCAATACTGAATTTTCATTTTTACAATTTTTTAACCAAATGAATACCTTAAGTACGCACTCATAAATTCAGGAGTGGAAAATACATCATAAAGTTGCACATTGTGGTCCACAGTACTATGAAATGTGAAATATGAAATGTACATTCACATCTGCTGTCAATTATCGATGAACTGCTAGTGATAATGATGAAGCCTCCCTTGGGATGAGGCAACGGGCCCTCACTCTTTCTGCCCTCCACCCCCCCATCATCCACTCTGTAGACGTGTACCACACTGCGTACAGGTGGCCAAGAGATGAGGCGGTGGAGCGGCGTTTAGAGCAGCGGGAGGCCCTCTCAGAGGAACACATGGCAGCCCGGTTGCTGCGGTATCACCGGGAGGCAGACGCCCTCCGGCGTACTTATGGGAACCGCCTCGCAGTCATCAATGCAGACCAGCCCCACAAAGATGTTTTGGCACAGGGTGAGTCAGTGCCATGACAGGGACAAAGCTTAGCAAAAATCACAAATTTTGTCTGTGCCCACCTTGTCTTTTCCTGATTTTTCTCACACTACGCCCCCTGTTGGTGGGAGGCCGGCAATGTGGTAGATCCATTGGGAGGCCCTGATTCCCCTTCCTGTCAGCCTGGCTGATGATGTGGGGTGGGGGGGGTTGGTTCGCCCAAGGCAGAGCCACAGGCAAGGGGGCGTCCCATGTGGCCCTCAGCCAGAACGAGCAGCCGTCACCAAGGCCATTAGAACCATCTGAGTGAACCTGTCTCGGTATTACACCGCTCCGCTTGACAAAATAATCCTGTCATTTGCCCCACTCTTTTCTTCACTGTTATGAGGCTCTTGGATGTGTGGGGCTGTGGAATTTGAAGTCTTTAGGGTCTTGGCTCTGTAATGCTACAGCAGCACACACCCCACTTTTTTAGACTTTTTTTCTGCAAGCATGCAATCAGAGCACAGTTTTTCCAGCAAGTACATCACCTGTGTCCTGCACTGGCCACTGTGTCAAACCATCTCTGGTAAAAAAAAAATGTTCTCCTCCTTTTCTCCCCCACCTGAACTTATCAACCTTTACCAACTGAGTCAGTTGTTGCTTCATATGTATACAATTCCAGCCATAACTGCTAATGACCAAACAGCTAGAAACTGAGACACACAGCTGCTCTGTGAACATCTTCCTTTATTCCATGCACCACGCGAAAGCCACCTGAAGATTATTCTCTAGTTGTATTTTTGTAATGTTGTATATATTATTTTAATTTGTAGGGAATAGGAGAGTGAATTTATTGGACTTTTTTTTATTGGACCGGTGTTTGCATTTCTCATTACACTGCATCTTTTGCAGAGATCAGTCTATTCGCAGTGAAAGGCTGGGCTCTCAAAGACTGTGCATGGGGAACAGGCCCAGTATGCACTTGAGGAGAACAGGAGGGACATTCCATGGATTTTCTTTTTTTTTTTACAGCTTCATGTTTTTGGTGTGATTTGTAAATGTGAGGTTTGGGGGCATGGAGTAATGGCTCAATTTATAATTAATAACATCTGATTTGCTTGATTGAGTTAAACGGAGGGAATAAAAATCATTGAGGGTGGGGGTGGAGGGGTTACCAGAATTAAGTATTCATGAGCCTAGATTGAAATACAAACCACGATAAAGCTGCCTTGAATATTGATTATTGTGGTTTAAAAATGCAGTTTGATAATGACATTACCAGAGACTTTTGACTTATCTGGTTTTCCATATTTGAATTTATTTATTTATATTTTGTGTATTTTAGCCGTTTATCACTGGTTGTGGTTTGGCATACTAAATAGCTGCAGAGAGAATGGAGAGGGGGGTCGTTAGTCATAATTAGGCTGTGGTTAATTACTGAACATTAAAGGAGAAGCCCGTCATATTGCACCATGGCATTGTTGTGGTGGAGCCCAGATGAAAGCAGCTGTTGGCTTCCTTGAGAGGGTCAGGCAACAAGCTCTCCCCTGACACCAAAGCCTGGCGCTCATCTTTTATTGATCGCCTCCATTATTTTCAGATCAGCCAGCCCTCACTGATTACTGCCGTGATGTCAGAGGCCTGAGATTTTAGAGGATGTGGTGCCCGTGGCCCCCCCACCACCCTCCCCTCCCCTCCCATGCCACCCACCCTCGTAGTTAAGTACGGGATTATCTCCTGCAATTAAAGATTTGGAAGAAATTTGCATGCCCTCATTGTGAGGTAGTGTGCAGATGAGAAGCACCCCATCATGAGAGGGGAGAAGCACTTGAACCTGAGGTCTCCTCTGATCTTGACCTCCCTTTGGTGTCTATTAGAGAGCCTGATCTTTTTTTTTTTTTGTAAAGCTTGGTTGAAAACGTGAAACATTTTCTTTGAAAATATGAGCAGAATTCATGATTGCATATGTTGTATCATGTACTCTAGGAAATCTTTGGGGTACAGGATGTGCACTTTTTGGATCTTTGAACAAGAAAGTAATACGCTTTGTCATTTCTGCTACCTTGGTCTCTGAAGGTGGGCCCATTGCAGGCAGATATCTGTGGTAGATATTTAACTCTGGAATTGGCTGCATCCATAGGGATGGAGCTCAATTCATTTACAGAGGTGGTGTAAATATAGTGATTTACCGTGGGTCAAATTAGTGCTACACTGCCATCTGATAATAATGTCATAAATCATGTACAGTGAAAATGCATCTTTCTGGAGGTGTTTCTAACTTGCCATATTAATCAGAATGGCCTAATCATTTCTGTGGTATCTTGCCATTTGCTGCATCAGAAATGTGTAGTCCCGTTATTCCATCATTAATCAAAAACCTAATTCCTATTGCAGCAGCTTCCAGCACAAAATCTGTAGCACAATTATTACTCTTGTTCTTCTTGTTGTTATTTCCTCATGTGATTATTGTTGTTTAGTGATGCAATAGGTGCTAAGTGCGCCCTCTGCTTTACACTAACCTCCACTGCCATGAGAAAGTGCTGTGCTGACCTTCATTGTTGGTGAGGATGTGGCTGGTATCATTGCATTGGTGTAGTCAGGTGTCTGGTCTGCACTGCTGGTGGAGATGGAGCTCACGTTTATGTATCATTGCGGTTTGTTTCCCCCCCTCACCAACCTAGTGCTGACCCGTGTTCTCCAGCAGCCCCGCTCCGCGGCCCCACACACCCCCAGGGTCCTGATCCTTGGGCCTCCAGCAAGTGGAAAGAGCCTATTGGCAGAGCGGATCGCTCACAAGTACAACATCGTCAACGGTGAACACTCGCTTCACACCACGATTTCATCATTCTTTCCCTCTCATATATTTAATTAATGCAAGTTTTTATCTGTAAGAATGACTTACAATATGTTTACAAGCTTTTTACATTTAGTGACTTTTTTTGACATCTTTTGATGATTTTTTATATGAACAGTTTATATACCTCTCTCTTTCTCTGTCTCTCTGGCTGTCTAATGAGCATGTATGGGTTTGTGAAAAAAGACAGCATCATGTACACATCACCATACTTTGAGAGAGAACCCAAAACAATTCCCTGTACTAGAACAGAATGCCATAGCCTCTGCAAAAAGTAAATATGTTGTATTACACAATACTACATGATATTATAGCCAGACTATTACAGCAACCTCTGCGGAGAACAGATAATGAATATACTTTTTGGGGAAGTTATTTTAAATAATGCCACAAATGGAAATTGAACCAACATTTTTAATAATCTTTTTTTTTTCTTAAAATGTAGAAAAATCTCTGTGGTCTGTAATACTACAGTAAACACCGAACTGAGATCTGGAAAAAAACACAGCCCTTTACATTTTTGGAACATTGCATTGCATCGTCAGACTCTAGATTTTGTTGTTTTGCTGACTTACTGCACCTTTTCATAATGTGCATCCAGTCTTACGATTCTTTGTGACAGGTTTGGTAAATCCCTGTTAACACAGGAATAAGACAAAGAAAAACTTTATGTCTTTAAGTGTCAGTGATGTACTGATTTTTTCCAGTCTTACATTTGTGTTGGTAAATAACATACACTTATAATGTGATGTAGATTTTTTGATTATTGTAGATAGGGGATGTGGTCTGAGAACATGGTGGAAGGCATTTTTCATCTTCTGTCTTTCTCCTGCTTCTTTTTCCACTGTCTTCCATTGTTTTTTGTCTGACCACTATCTAGTAACTATTCCAGGATCTCTCTACCTGTCTCATTCTGTTTTCTTGCACATTCTGAAAGATTACATTGCCTATTCCCTTTATTTAATCTTTCATGTTTTTCTCTCCCTCTCCTGTGCCGGTGCAGTTTGCTGTGGGGAGCTTCTGAAGGCAGTAGCTGCAGACAAGACTGAAATGGGAGAACTCATTAAACCTTACCTGGATTCCGGAGAGCCAGGTACGGCCTGTTTCTGAGCTAGACCAGAGAGGTCAAGCACAGAGAGAGGGGCGGGATGAAGTGTTTATGAGTCAGAAAAGGGGCTACTGTCTGCAAAACAAATAAAATTGATTAATTATTTGAATTACTATTTTTGTTGATATTATTATTAGAGAGGTATTACTTTTATAAGAGCCCATGTATAAATAGGTCTAATGGCTGAATGAGTTAATTCTCCCCTTTTTCGCACTTGATTTGATCTGTTCGTTAGCACTACCTTGTGACCTTGTCCCACAAACTCATGTGACCATCTCTCATTTATGTTGCAACAAGCATCAGTATTTTTCACATGGCAGATGTGACAGCAGTCACATATTGCCAATACTGTGAATGGAGCACAGTCAGCATGTGCACGATTCATGAACCTCCAGGCAAGTGGCCAGCCAGGAGAGGTTGCTAGAGAGCTGAGCAATGAGCTGTGAGACTGAGCCTTGACAGTGTGGACCTTCAGACATAACCAGTAATGCCATGGCTGGGACTTGGGCACTCATTTGGGGGACACACAGCCTCACCACAGACATGTGGTGAGGCTTTTACTCCAAGGAGGTCCACAAAATACTTTAAAACATTTTTTGCATATGAGTTGCATTACCAGTGGTTGTACCATGTACTACCCAGGTTTAAAGTCACTGTTCAAAACATCTCCAAACTTTTGGGTTTCAGTATATGTTCTTACTTGACTATATTAGCCTATATAACCAACTGACAAATTAGTCAGTTATAGTCAATAAAAGTCAATGAAACAAGCTAAATGTGGCTCCAAGAAATGTTAAATCACTAGTCTCACTGCTTTAAACTAACCCAGCCCACTTCCCAGTTCCTGAATAAATTTCCATTTTTATTTCTAATCCATCTGCTTTTCGCTCACCGTGTGCATCCATGCATGCAGGTCCATATGCATATCAGTCTTGCAGTTAAAATACAATCGACTGTCACCGTGGGCCTATTCATCCCAGCCGTCGACTCTGTGAGTGATACGACACTAGTGCACTCTGTCCTCCATGTAAAACACTCAGACACATATGCTCTCCAACAGAGACTGCTGTTTGCCTTCATTGCCCTGGCCATCCCTGTTTGACAGCGTCTGTAATTCCCCTGGCTTTAAAGTCTTACAGAAGGCCCCCTAATTAGCTCTATCATTTGTTCACCCCCCTCACGTGAAAGACAGCTGGCCCCTGAAGCTTACGCCACACAGGGAATTTAACATGCGGTAGAACGTTTCCATAGCTTGTCTCGGCTAACGTCGCACCATTGTCAAGAGCCATCTCAAACCTATCCACAGCAGCAGCAGTTACCGCAGCAGCAGCGGTTCGGCTGTTTTAACATCACGGCCCAGTATGCAAACAGCCTCACAGGAGGTCAGAATCTCTGGGCGTCCACGGAGACAGGCGGGTGGCGCATCTAATCATGTGACGGTGTCTCCAGGCTGATGAAATAATAATGAAGAGCTTTGGCGCCGCTGTGATTTGCACATGAAAATGGGATCCTCTTGCTCCCCTCTCGATGACAATTCTGTCTCTCCGCGCGCATGCAAATGATTCAGCTAAGACTTCCCGCTCTGAGAGTCACCAGCTGAAGGGTGGTGGGGGAGGGCGAGGGGGGCCGGAAAGCTTGTTTGTTGAGTTTTGTTTTTGTTTATGTTTTGTTTTGTTTACTTTTAAAGTTTAATTATGACTTTTCCCCTTCTTTGTTTGTTTGTTTTTGCTATTGGGCACATGGAATCAGAGAAAACGAGTTTTTACTCTCTGTTCTTTATAGAGCCGCTTGCTTTCGGGCCACAGAGTGACAAGTTTTTCGTTGAAATGAGTGTCACACCCACTATGTAAGTCTTTTGTTTGCAAGCACAGTTGAAGGGGAGTAAATGTTTTACAAATATATTGCAGAATCACACAACTGGTTTAAAGTTGAGCTGATAAAAGTTTGAAGTCACCCTCAATCAGTTTGTTTGCATCAATCATCTGAATATAATCATCATGTACAATCAACTTGATGCGAAATTCAATTTGGAATTTAAATTTTTTTATAAGAATGAAAAATGTATATGCACTTGAATGATTAATTACTTTAGATATCAGACAGAGACAGCTTTCTGACTCTTGACTGTTGACATTTTCTTTTGCTCAGTTTCAGAACACATAAGTCCCCTGCACCAGATATTAATGCTGCTACATACTTTCCTCTCACTGTATGAAAAATAAACAAGCAAACAAAACCAACACATCATAAGACCACTCTAACTTATTTATAACCAGTTCTCTCTCAAGCACAAGGTAGCATTCATGTAACACCTAGCTTCAAAGGTCAGCAAGTCCCTGCCTGCCAGAAATAGGCCAAACCGCTTTTTAATCCTGTGATTGAAAAATCTGTTGACTTCCCTTATGTCCGTTATGGCCTCACCCAGCACAAACTGTACTGGCTCTGTGTGAATTTTCTAATACATATGTCTGCCTATATCACAACAATATCTAAACATCACTTTTTGGAATGCAACTTGAAAGGGAGTCGGAAAATCAGAAAGTGAAGGAGAAGCTCTAGCTACTAGCAGCCTGCAAACATATGCTCCACAGTCTATGCTGTGAGTCTCCAGGGAAGAAAGAGAAGTAGGCAGAGAAATAGAGAGAGAGACAGAATGAAGGGGGTTGGCCTTCCTGCTCTCCTCAGTCACGGCCAGTTAGCTGAAGCAAACGGAGCTCCCCCACAAGAGAATGATTTTCTGCAGTGGGTGCCAATCACCGTGGTAACCAGGGCTCTCTGTGCCACTTGCCTTGAGCAACTTTTTATTAATTTAATAAACATCCCTGCGAGGATCGCCGCTTCACAGCTTGAGAAGAGATTTTGCGTCTGATACACAATGTGCTTAATTCTAATGTACAGTAAGCGCACAATGGTGTGCGAGCATAGGCCCATTGTCACATGCACCTTAGCACAGACAGACTGAAACAGGCATTCTAAACAGGCATGCTAAAACTGACAGACAAGGCTCACAATAAAACAAGCGAACTAATTTCAACAAAGGACCAATTTCATAGAATAACACTAACAAAAGAGCACCAAAACTTAGGTGCTCCAATACTGCTACGCTAACTATCACATACTGCCATCCCATCTATGCTGTGTAAAACAGGTGTGCAAATAGAAGATATGCTGACATAGGTATAACGATACAGCTGTACTAACATGGAAGCAAGCACAGATGTACAAACATCCATTCAATGACATAGGACCACTCACACTCACAAAAACTCAGACACAGCAGTACTGAAAGAGATTCACTGACTCTAATATAGGAGTGCCTAAACAGATGCATGAACACCTTACTAAACAGACACAGTGACAAAGGTATGCTGACATGGACTAACAGTTGAGAGTCCACTGCTACAGACACACAGGCACAGGGACACAACCGTATTGACACAAAAACACTGACACAGGTGCACTCACTGAGGCACACAACCACAGTCACACTGACACAGATGCAGACACTGATAGAGAAACACTGCACCATGCACACAGGTGCACCATAATGACAGGCTGAAGATGAAGAGGCAGCGAACAGTAGCGGAGCTAGGAGAGAGCACAAAACAAGTGAGAGCCGTGGCGGGTGGCCAGCGGAGGGAGCTTATTAACCGTGTAGTGTGAGGGAAACAAGGGGGAGAGCAGACAAACTGAACAGCGGAATTAATCTACAGCTCTACTTATTCCTTCACCTGTCTCACACCTCCACCTGATTTATCATAATACCACAAGTATTAGTGTAATACATCATGATCCAATAGGAGTAACTGCCTTACAGAAATAATAATGATCTCTCTTCAGAGAGCACCAGTTTTTTGTTTTTTTCCTCTCCTTCCTCTATTTAACTTGGGACATGGAGGAGATGGGAGTCATTACAGCACACCTCTGCCTCTCTCTCTCTCTCTCTCTCTCTCTCTTTCTCGGCTGTCAGGCAGTGTGAGCAGACAAACAAAGCAGCGTAGAGATTCAGGGCATTAAAAACCCCGCTCAGGAGAACTAAGTGGGGCTCAAGTGTCAAATCCACTCAAATACGTCCACTCCGTGAGTTTCTCCTCTCCCTCCCTCCCTCCCCTCACTCTGTCCCTTGCTGTGTTTATGTATTCACGTCTGTATAAAAATGTCTGCATAAAAACAAGGTACATTAAAAAAAAAAAGTAAATGTTGAGTGAGTTCCGTCTGGCCTGAGTGTTCAACCACCAGAGCCAGGTGGCCCTGTGGAAGCTGCCTGTGCGATTTGAAGACCTGTCTCTCTTTCTCTTTTCTTCTCCCTTTTTCTCATTTTCTCTCCCTCTTTCTCTCTCTCTCTCAGGATTTCAAGGAGTCTCTCCCTTTTCCTCCCGCTCACTCCCCTTGTCTCTCCCTTCCTTCCCAGTGTCGGCACAAGTTTCAGGCAGAGAAGCTCTCCGCCTTAAATAATTTACAAGTTGATTAATAGACTCACAGGGGTATAATTAGGAAGGGGAGAGACAGTGGCTAGTGTAACCAGTACAGCGCTTAGGGGATTTAGAGACCAGGATTATTAAGGAAATAAAAAAATAGTATTATGAAAAGAGAGGGAGTGGAGGGGGGAAGAATCCCGTTCCAGTGCTGTGCAGTGTTTGAAGCCACTTCTGTAGGAGCAGAGAGCTGAGGTGCGTTTGATGTGGAAATTGGACAGTTTGAATCCGTCGTCTTTAATTTTGCACCAGCTTCAACCCAGCCCCCGCACCCAAACCCCGGGTGCCGCTCACTTTCCAATTGAAAATAAAGTCTTTTTTCTCTTCACCCTGTTTTCTTTATGTTTTCCTTCTGTTTTTCTCAATACCTCTCACTTCCCCCAGTTTCCGTTTGCTACTCCCTTCCACAAGGCTACCCCCCCCAACACCCCCTAAGCCAGAGAGGTGTGAACATTAGTTGATTCACCCTTGTCTTTGTGACGTTCCATCAACATAAACAACTCTGTCATGTTGTCTGCAAGGCTGGGGCCAGCTCTTTTTTATGTATATTTATATATTTTTTTAAAACTAAAGAATGCAGAGGAGTAGTCTTCAGACAAACAGATCATACTGCACATGTAGATTGGTATGACACAACTGTAGGTAGAAGTTCTCAGAATTTAAAAAGAAACAATTTAAGGTAAGGAGGTGTCCCAGCTAATGTGGTTTGATGAGTACATCTTTAATGATATATATAACCCATGTATTTTTGAGGTAAATTTCTCTTGAAATAATTCCTTGTAAAACTGTCCTAATACAAACAGCAGCACAAATACACACACGCACATACATATATATATGTGTGTGTGTGTGTGTGTGTGTGTATATGCAACTAGCAATTTCTCAGCTATAGGATTTCCTTCCCTCCTGTTGTTGTACCTTCCATGAGTAAAGACTGGAGTCTGATTTGTAGACAAGCTCAATATATCTGTAGATCTGAGGTGCTTGTTGTGGTGCGCATCTTCCTGTATGGTGTGTTGGCTTGTCAGCTCCAATTTCTCATCCTCTGTTCTCCCCACTCTCTCCTGTCTGTTCTCCCCTGATGTTGTACCCAGTGTCAAAATGTTTCCTGGCTCAAAAAAAAAGTAACGCATTTCACTGTTTGTACAAACTGATGTGCTTTGAAACATGGTGCCATTTTTTGTCTTATTCTTCTGGCATCAAATCATAATGCTGTACCTGCTGGTTCACCTGAGTATGCTGAAGTTTCCGGATGTGGCTTCTGTGTTTTTGGCCGTTTGAAGGGAAACTGTTTTTGACAGACGCAGATGGAGCTATGTCGTCCTTTCCATTACCTTATGAAAAGTAAAAGGAAGGCCCAATTTAGGGTTTTCTGTAAAACCAGGAACAAAAATTCAAGTATTGTGTGTGTGTGTGTGTGTGTGTGTGTGTGTGTGTGTGTGTGTGTGTGTGTGTGTGTGTGTGTGTGTGTGTGTGTGTGTGTGTGTGTGTGTGTGTGTGTGTGTGTGTGTGTGCATGAATGCAAGTATATGTTCACATTCCCTTGTTGTACTGGTTGTGTAATTGATCATTCACTGTAATTTCTGTCACCAGTCATGCAGCATGTGCCCCTTTCTTCCCCTATTGTCTCCATGTCACTAGAGGGAGCTAGGGACCCCTAAGATATTTTATTGGTCTCAGCATTGAGAGAGAGAGTGTGTGTGTGCGTGTGTGTGTGTGTGTGTGTGTGTGTGTGTGTGTGTGTGTGTGTGTGTGTGTGTGTGTGTGTGTGTGTGTGTGTGTGTGTGTGATGGGGGAGGGGGCAGGTAAGAGAATTTGGTTTGCGAATTTCAGCAGCATATGAAAAGGTTTGCCTGAGATTCCTTTGATGTCTTTCATACAAGACCTGTACATCCCATAATCTCTTCTTCCTTTAGATAACACAGTGGCAGGTTCTCTCTCCTCTGTGATCAAACTTTAATTTCTTTTTTACTTTTTTTCTTAGGAAAGGCAATCTATTTATACTTCACACTTGTGATATGAAGTTCTTTAAACCTACTCCCAATAAGCAAACCCAAGAACGCAGAGACAAATCACTGTGAAATAAAAATAAACAAACTGCAAGATGCTTTTTTGTCTCTCTGTATCCTGTTTAAATATGTAGAATGCATTGTTTGTTTTTGAAAAAATAGACAAGCAACTAGACTGCTTTAGATGTATTATATTATTGTAATTTTTTCAGTAGTTAGGTTTTTGCCCGTTGGATTTGTAGCATGTTTGGGTGACTCTCTTGTTTGATTAGGGTTAATTAATTTGGGTTTGGTTTTCCCAGTACCAGACAGCCTGGTTCTCAAGATTTTAACCCAGCGCCTCTGCAGGCTGGACTGCACCATGCGGGGTTGGGTGCTGCATGGATTCCCTTGCAACATGCGCGAGGCAGAGAAGCTCCAGGAATCAAATTTCGTCCCCACCAGGTATGTTCCACATAGTGATGGGAGAGCAAGGCTTGGGAACCCCAAAAATGTCACATTGTGTCAGGTGAGATTCACATGGTTTGCTGTGGGGTGCAAAGTCTTTTGTTTTGTTTGAAGGAGCAAGGGCACATAGCTTGTATTTCAGTTGTAGGGGCTCATGTAGTCTAATTGTCTTGTCCTATTTATCTCAACGCATATAGCTTTGTCCTTAAATATTGTGCTACGAGAAGAGTCGCCCCAAAATGTGGTGGATATGGTGCATAGAGTCAGTCGCTGTACCTTTGAGTCAGGCACTGATTTCACACTGAAGAACCTTTCTGAACAGCTATCACAGATCAAAACAGTACAGTATGGTGGGGAATTACTCTGTCAAAAAAAACATTAAACACAGTCATTCACTGTAATTTTAAGTTAAATGCACAGTGACTGAGCTAAAATACAGAGTAAACCGATATGGCAGGTTGGTTGTAACATCTGCAGTATTTATGCTGATGTAAAAAACACATCTTTCTTATTCGCATTTACAAAATCTTGCATAGCCTTTTAAAAGTTTCATACTGAGCATGTTCTCTGGCATATGTTGGACTCCCTCTCATATTTCTCCCTTTGAGCTTTTGAGGAGCCAGGGAATCAGGTTTGGGGGACCCCTACAGTGATTGAGGAGGCATCCGGGTTGGCTCAGTCAGTGATTAGCTCACACTGAGCACGGGGCCCTATAGCCTGGACAGCATGTGTTCCAGTTTGGCCCATTTCGAATCTTCATCATCAATCAATATTTTGTGTAGTACCATGGGTGTGTCGGGCAGCACTTCAAGGTGATCATTTTCTACCAGTAACAAAAATTGAGACAACATACTCAAAATACTTTAAAATTACACACCTTGAAAGACGTCTAGTCAAGTCATGGAAGATGAGGGGATACACAGAAGAGGAAAATATTATAATATCATTAGCTAACAGTAGCCAGTTCACAGAAGCAGTACACACAGCTGGGACTTTAGTGTTCCATATTTATTCGGGCTGTCAGATTTAAATAAGCACGTATTGACAGTACTTTGTTACCCACATACATTTTCTAAACCCCACATGAGTTTTCAAAAACCCACAAAATATTTAAGACTTGAATACGTCTCTCACTTATACCTTGAATTTTTTGATGATTATATCTACAAAACTGCCAACACATGTTAATTACTTGAATAAAACTTTTTTCATCTCCTGCTCACATACGCTTTTTTAAAATCAGATGCCCAAAACATAGTATACTGTCAACATGGCCAACAGCAGGGAATCAAAGTCTCGCTTGGAGATTATCACTATTGACTTGTCTAACTGCCATTTATAAATTCTTTGGGTATTGAGGGCAAGTAATAGTGAGATAAAGGCAAAATAATATTCATATTATACAAAACAAAGATCACATAAGATAATCTGGACAATCTGGAACTTGAGGGCATATACAGTTTTGTTATAATTACCCATGCATTTTAATATCTGGAAATTATTTTACCATCTTTTTGAGCTGATGCCATTTTAAGAAGTTATATTCAAACTTGGATTTATGCCACAGTTGACAGCTACAGTTGACGCTATGAGCTAATCACCAAATGTCTGCAGGTTGTATGATAAGTAGTCAGTGACTTGTAGGCTGGTCTCGTACTGTTGCAGTTCTTTCTGCACAGGGGGCAAGTAACAATGTTCAAGCCTAGACAACTGAAGCCGAAAAATATGGAAAAATAGCAGGAAGAATTATGGTGGGGTGCATGTGCCCCCCTGCATGACCACTCAGGCTGCTGGCTAGTCCATCATTTTCCATTTTGGAGGTGATCACAGTAGAAGAACAAGTGTTTAGTTCCCATCACAGCTGTAATTGGATTTTGGGTAAATGTAGAGTTATTGTCCATTGGGATGATAGCAGAGAGAGAGCAAACAGATGGTGTGCAAACACACACACATTCCCATTCAGTCAGTGAGATGCTTCTATGATGAAAAATAAACTCTGAAAGAACAATGTATCCATAGCAGAGGGCTGAGATAAGACATTTGGGAGTAGGTGTTCATGTGTGCATATATTTTTTTTATATGGATGGGCTGAGGAAGGGTTTTCATGCCTCTTCAACTTCTGATGCTTTTCCAAGGAAAAGCGAGGCACTCGATCTCAAAACATGATGTCTTTATTTCAACAGTTGAAATTAAACATTTTTCCACACATAAGCCTTCATGCCTGTGCACTATCCATGAAGACAGCGCAGATCATGACCATTATCCACTAGTATGGAGTCAGCAATGATGCCTACCTTGTTCTGAGCTTCTCTTTTACTGTATCTCTCTTGTTCATCCTCCCCCTGATTCTTTCTGTTTTTTTACGATTTTCTTCCCATTACTCACATTTCTCCCTTCATTCTACACTTCTTTGCCACTGTACTGTTCTCTATTTCTGTCCAATGTCTATTCCTCTCTTTATACTCCTCTGCACTTTCTGTAACTCTTCCCCTCTTTCTCAATTTCTCCCTCTTTTCCCTTTCCATCTTTTCAATCTTTTATCTAGTTTCTGTCATTCCCTCTGCTTCTCTCTTATTTTATCCCTCCTTCTCTCATGTCCTCTTTCCTTAATTTTCTCCCTCTCTTTCCCTATCTCTCTCAGTTGTAAGAAGCAGTGGTGGGGTTGATAGGAGAGGGCATAGGGGTTAATTACTCCATTTCTGGGCGGCTGGTCTAGGAGCTGTTTAAACAGGGCTGGTATCAGCGAGGGATTAGGCCTCATTACTCCAGCTAAAGCTACGCCATCGACCCCTCCCCTCCAAGCTCCGGCACACGTTTGTTAAGCGTGCTGTGGAATATTCATACGGCCCCCGGTGCAAGGAGAGGAAGGGGAGCAGGAGGAGAGTGGGAGCAGAGGGAAGAGTAAACCAGGACTTAACTCATCCAATCCATCACAGCACCATTCGAGCACTGCAGGGCTGCAATTACCCCAAATACCTGAGCAGAGGATGACTCAGACCTACTGCTCAGATTACCCCTTAAAGCATATCAGCTGCCTCCAATAATCCCCCAATGTGGAAAGCATTGGTGAGGTCATTGGTGGAATGGGTGCGCTGCTCACATAGTGTAGTATGTCCCAGTTCTGGACCTGCCAGCTCTCAGTAGGCATGGAGCCAAGAGCCTAAACTCTTCCATGATTCCATGATTTACTTGCTTTCCTTTTTTCAAGTCAATTTCACTTGTGACCAGAGTACCCAGCCCACAACTTGATCTACACCGACTAGAATTACAATAGATTTGGTCTTGGCATCCTGAACAAAACTTAAGATAATTCAGCTTGGGTGTTTGAGGTGGAATGGAAAATAGAAACAGTTCTTGCATCAAGGTCTGCTTCTGCAGGATGTGTAGGCTTGCTTTGGCTCTCCTCTGTTTCAAGGCTGCAACCCCACAACCGCAGTTCCATTACCAACACATTACCAGTGTATAGATAAGTCATGGTCTTAAGCCTATTTTATTGACCCTGCCTCCAGCTTTCATAGCGGATCACTATTCAACCTGTGTCTTTATCACTCTCCTCTGGATGGTGCTGTGTGATCTTAGACATCACTTGGAAGGCATCTGTGACTCAGCTCACCTTACTCCTGTTCAAGTGCACAGGTGTTCTCTGGCAACCCCTCCTCATCCCTGTCACACCAACTCGTAAATCCCTCTTTGTGGCTCCCCCAACAAGGCAGGTCAAGAGATTTATTGCCAGTTATTTTCCACCCGGCAGGAGCAGCAGGATACTCTCATCCGGGGCACATCAATAAGAAATACCTTGTTTACTGATGCTGAGTAATGAAAGGGCAGCTCATCCCAAAAAATACACTGTAAAATAATAGCTGTGAGTATCAGCAACAGGAAAAATTAACAGGCACACAAAGAAGCAGACTGACAGTTTTGTTAGATGTACAGTGCCAGCAAAAGACAGTGAAATGGTCTACAAAGAAGTTGTTTTTTTAGCATTTTAATGCACAGCGATGAAAAAATAGATGGCAGCATGGTGTATGTGCTATTCAAGAAATCACAGAAACTACAATTGGTACATAGCCTTAAAAAGATTAGATACAGAAAGATAATTCAGTATGAACACTTCAGTTGAAGGAAAATTGACAGAAATTGAATTTCTGACTACTAAAACATGCTCACTAATATTGTAATAGTGCAGTTAATTTAAATAAGCCTGTTGAAATAATAATTTAGGCCTGGTGTTTCTGAAGTGCACAGTTTACCAAAATAATATGGCAAAGCAGGGCCTGTAAGATGTGTCTGATAAGCTTCCATTTCCATGAGTCCATACAAATCTTTAGATGCAGGGGAACCGGGTAAATCAGGGCACAGCAGCGCTTCCTTTGAGCATATTACATGCATGTGAGCAGAGGTCTTATTGAACAGCTGAATGTTTGCATGGCCCCTCATCTATTTAGCCATTTTATGAAAACCACCTTATCAACAGTGAGTTATAGACATTACTAGGGCTGCCCCGTAATAGTCGACCAAATCGTTAGTCAGTGAGAAGAGTCTTAGTCAACCAAGTTTTCATTGGTCGGTTAGCCGCAGAAAAAAAACCCTCAAACTCCATTTGGGAGCTGTGCCTTGTGGTTAAAAAGTTATTTGACTGTGTGGGCAAAGTAGATCAGGTCGGTTTTTGTCTGAAAAAATGATGGACATTCTTCTTTCTTCTGCTTGTTGCCAACAATGCGCTAAAAAAGCAGGATACTCAAAGAAGCACAGTCCGAGTGTTTGTGTCAGTTAGTAAACATTGCATGAGTGAGCAAATAGGTTTTTTTTTTGTGAACCTGATGTGGTTGCGTTATTTTAATATGTTGGCAGTTTTTATGTTAAACTGGTCGGTCTGGTACGGCATTAAGTTAGTGCTAATGGCGCGTAGCGGGTTGGGTGTGGTGTTGGTCTACAAAACAGGACCCGTGCAGGACTCTGCAGGAGATACCCATGCTGATGGCTACTGATGAAGAGCAGCAGATAGAAGGAGAGAACAATGAAATTAAGAATATTTGGAGGACTGAGCAAAGGCTGAGCGTGTGCTCTCCATCCCTTCCACGTCCATGCCATCGGAGCGCATCTACCTGACAACGTGGACAAGCTCGTTTTCCTTTCCTTATATCTACTGTACCTGTGTCTACTGTACACAAGCTTCCTAACCAATATGTTAAACTGTTGTCCAAATTAACTGTTGTGTTTTTCTCATGTTACATACTGAAAATTCATTAAACTGTCAGTGGAGAGGGTGGAAAACAGGACCAATGACATTAAATGCTGTAATAGAGGAGAAACAGAGAAAATGTTGAATTGTTTTTCAAACTCTTTGAACTGTAACTCACTCACATGCACTAAAGGCTCACACACACATACACTGACTCAGGAGGGGTTTTCAGGCTTTATTGATAGAAATCCAATTATATTTGAGGTAAGGCACTTAGCTCCAAGAGACGGTTCCTCCCAACAATGTTAGTTTTTGTTCAAACCTTGAGCAGAACCTCCAATATATCACAGAGGAAAAATCAATAGACACAGCAGGCAGTGGCAGGAGAGAGCAAGGATGCATTAATATTGAAAACGTGCAAGCTAGGTCCGTGTCAGAAACCGCCACAGCCTCAACACTGTAATCACACTCAGCAGACCTCAGCCATTCCCGCCCCCAGTAAACGATCAGGGCCAAAACCTCTGTGTTTGCAGTGCAGCCTTTTATCGCAACTCTTTCCCTGTGAAAACCAGCACCTGCATTTTCCCCCCACTTTTCAAATGGAATAGCGTGAGAGAACAGAAAAAAACAGATATTAAGGGGTGAGAACTCTTTGTTTGTTCTTCTGAAAGGGCATTAGGGGGAGCTCCACAGGATTCGGTACCTGCATCAATCTGTGTTTACTCTCACCCCAAAAGCTCATTCATTGCTGTGTTAGCCCAAAGGACACATCCTGTGGAAACTGCACTTAGCACTGGCCAGTCAAAGTCAGTGGGCATTTCACCAAGCCAGTCAGCATGCACAATACATTTAACTTGAGTGAAGAAAAAAGGTTAACAGGCATCACTCATACCTGTAGCCTGTGCACACCAATCCCAGTTATGCACTAGATGCTGGTAAGGCTGTAGGAGGCAGCCCTGAATAACAGCAAGTATGCTAGGTAAAACCTTCCTCCTTTTTTTCAGGTGGTCTGAAGGTTCAGTTATGCCCAAATATGGTGTGAAGGGGGATAAATGGGGCAGAAGCCACCCCCCTCCCTTTCACACAGACCCCTCACCCAATATCATTAAGGGCAATTAGATTTTCAGTTAGGAGTGGGAGTGGCCACTTAAATGGGCATCCAGCATGGCTCTATTGCTCCATTAGCAGCTCCAGGCCTCATTTACATAGCATTATCTTAATTGAGCCGGAGGCCAGCAACCATGGCTGTAGTCGCTGCCCTGAAACGGCAGGGCTCTAATGTTACTGATGGGATGGGGATAGTCGGGCAGCGGCCATTTACCTGACAGCTTTATTAATTAACAGCTATCCAGTTACCAGGGCTGTAAAGCAGATGAATGAGTGAGTGGGTGACACTTTGGCACGCTGCCTCCGCCACCGCCCCTGCCACTAGCTTTTAACAAGCTGCCCCCTCACAGGCGCATGTCATAGAGATGGTTCACCCCCATCGGGTCAGGCCAGATCCCTTTACATGTCTCCTGAAAAGCTTCCACAACCTGCCTAATAGTACACCTTTAATAACTGGTGCAACAAAACCGCTGACATTATCATGAGCCATTAAAAATGGAGAGTCACAGGTTTTTACTCAGTTGTATGGCTAATCGTGCTTAGACACAAGAGATGGTAGTCTTGCCATGCTGGCACATGACACCCTCATCATCCATCAGTCTGTAGTCTTTAGCAAGGTTGGTGGTGATTTTAACCAGTAAAAATCCACAGTGAGTGTCCATAGTGCTGTTGAGCTGTGAGCCTGTTCACCAGTGTTCCACCCTTTAGCAATAGTGATGACTTGAAGAAATACCTCTCTTTTCCTGTCTTTCACCACCCTTCTTTGCCTTTGTTTTGCCCAGAGTATTAGCTACTCATTCTCAAGCTCTTCAGGAATATGCCATATCATCTTTTGCTGGTATTTTAGCCATTTAGAGAACAAAGTAATTTTGAAAAGCTTTCCAGGCATGTGCCATAGCAGTACTGTTTTGATAGAGATTGAGTGCCAGTATGAGCTACATATAAAAAAATACAAGAATGTTTGCTTGCTCATGTTAAATTTATAGCTAGCAAGTTGCTTGCACCATTTGCTAACTTTCTGATTGAATTTTGTTGGTAGAACGTTTCTTAAGTGGCTAGTTGACTTGACTATCATCATAACAGTCTAGCTAGTTGTTTTACTAGCACTATACAAACAAGCTATATACATAATGATGGCTGTCTAGTTTCTTAAATAATGAAAAGAATGTATTTGTCAGTGTTTTCGACGGCATGTTTTAATTACTTGTGAAGCAAGCAACTGTTTTTGTTGTTTTATAGCCTGATTAGGCCTAAAGCAGCAAGGGATTTCTGTTCTTTGATCGTAATTCAATGGATTTATCCAGCATTTTGACAGTAATGCCCTTTTGTCATCTGATCAAGAGTAGAGCAACCCACTGGTGCCATTTTCATTTCTGTGCTTACAGTATGAAGGTGGCTCCAAAATCAATGCATGGGACTTCACTCGTGGTAGCACTGTAACAAAAACTTCTAGAAGCTATACCAACCAAACGATAAGTTTATTATTCTTGAGGATGATGTTCACTCTTGCTTAGCTGCAGAAAACAGCTGCCATATTTTACATAATTTTGATAATTAATGATCACATTACTAGTATCTGCTCTGCGATTGGATGATTCACAAAAATTTCCCAGTAGGGGAAAAAATTTTCCACATCGCAAAATGTTGCCCATTTTATCTCCCTCAATTTGAAGTGCAACAATATAGAGTCAGACAAGGGGCAAATATTTTTTCCCTGTGCTGTGTGTATAAAATGTTGTTTTTAAAGCTTTTCATGTCCCAGGGGTATCCAGGGTGTCAGTCTGTCCTCACAGGATAAGAGGTTGTCTCAGTGGGTTGAGTTTGTTCAGGTCCTGTTTCCTCAGTGTCTTAATACAGATGGAAACCCTGAATGCAGTTTCAGGTAATCTAAATGAAAGAGGCCCGTCAAGGACAGTAGCTCTCCTCTTTTGTTATGTAAAAGCTGCTACTCGATCCCAGAACAGAAAAAATAGAGAGAAAAGGAAAAAGGACCCTTCAGATAACCTTCCCTCATCAGATAATTAAGGATGTGGTTGCGGTCCAGTGTCCTGATCACCTTTCAAAATCTGATCAATCATTTTGAAGCACTTCCCAGTGGTGGTTGTGTCTTCCTGTAGCCCGTTCCTTATTTACAATTTACCACAACACATTCTCTAGATGTGGAATTCAAATATTTTTACTTATGTCGTAAGTGTGTGCAGTATAGCTTAATTTGACTTTGTGTGAATGTTGATGGCAAACATATTAGATGCAGTGTTATATTCCTATGTGCAACTTAATCTGCTTCAACCTCCTCCCCAAACCATCAGTATCACTGCCATACAGCCATGAACATCTCAACCAACTATTTATAATGATCCATATCACTGTCTACACAAAATCTAGAATCTGAATCAGTTTATGTAAATAGGTCTGTGACATATTATCGCTAATATACATTATAGTAATACTATAATTCATTCAACAAAGCATGGCACTGTTTAAAAAAACAAACTTTGAGTTAAAATTATGAAAAACAATTGTTCACTGACTAGCATTGTGAATGAGCACAGGAGTACAGCAATATAGAGCACAGTAGTAAACATTTACTGTCACTGATAAACAACCATAATGTATTTGGCTTGACTTGATCCAAAGTTAGTTACCCTGTGGCGACCCTAGATTTTGGCTCTGGTGCAGTATGGTACTTTGCCACAGTGGGGGGGTGGGGTGACTGTATTCCATCCCCTCACCCTATCCCACTCCTCCCCTGTGGGCTCCCCCATATCTCCACACCCTCCCCTTCCCCCAAGCTGCCAGGCTTTAACTACACTCCAGTTTGGCCAGTCCTCTGCTTGTTACAGCCCCAACATGAGCGCAAACAATCAAAGTCTTTGGGAACAATGAAATATGCATGGCTATCCGTGACAGGCAGATAAAGCAGGGCAATTAGCCACGTAATCCTAGAGAGTTGCGGGCAATCGGCAGCTTTAGCCCTGTCCTCGGCTTGCTCACTCGCTCTCTCTCTCTGTCTCTCTCTTTCTCCCTCTCTCTCCCTTACACTCGCTCACCACTCTTGCTCTCTATTAGTTAAATGTATTTTGTGTGTCTGCTCCCCATCAAATCAAGCAACACTTCCTCTAATTGGCTTATAAATAATACAGCAGCACCCGCATTATAATTTAATCAGTGGTAAACATTGCAGGGGCCGTCTGTAAAGAATCTACCCCTCATTAATTTCTTAATTTGGGTAGATGGAACAGTAGGGAAGAGAGGGAGGGGAGGGTGGGGGACAGAAGAGGTGGATCGGATGAACACAATCACTCGGATCACCCTGGCGGAGGAGAGATATGGAAACAAAGGAAAGGGGTGAAGGAAAATTTTTGTCTGTTGCTGTTGCTTAACAAATTCAAAATCCTTCTCCTATCCCTCACTCTCACACACACACATATGCGCACACACACACACACACATCTACCATCATTGTTGTTTCTCATAATACTCAACATAGGGAGATGATTGGCAGCTGCTTGTTAGTACTTGTCATTTGCCTGAAAACATCAAGCTGTCGAGTAAAACCAAACCAAGTATAAATAAATTCCTCTCATAACCTCCCCCATTCCAAAAAAAAAACCATACACACACCAACCCCCTCCTCAAACTGCTTGTTACCCCATCATCTTTTCTTTTCCTCTACCAACTTTATGAATATTTCATAATGTGGCATAAATATTAATTCTAATAGCTTTGCACAGTAGTTATTATTTCTTTTTTAAAGACAAATATTCATTAAAATTTCAGGATACTATTTCCCACTGAAATAATTATACACACGCCCACACACACACAAAGACACAAAAACAAGTGACAAGGCTACCGAGGCACACAACTGTAAAGCCTTATTCAGTGTATGACAACTGTGGTAAAACAGTGAATCCAACAAACTGCTTCCTCCCCAGTCCTTACTCTAAGCTCTGTGAGACACAAGCCCTCCAGAGACTCAAATATGTCAATATGTACCATAGTAGTAGGCACCAGGACCCATAGGTAGGGTACACTATACAGTACTGTAGGGCACTGTGAATTGTAAATTGTTAACAATATAGCACCCAAGGCAAGGATTTGGCAGGTTTGACCAAGGATCTGATTTCATCACATAAGCTTGTTATGATAATTATCCAGGTGTACATACAGCTGATTGGTTAGTACAGGTCTATTAATTCCCCCTGACTGCATGGGTGGAAGCACTTAGTGCATTTGGAGGGACCCCTTGGGTAGGACCCCTCAACGCATGCCTCTGACAAAGGCCGTGACCCCCCTGTCGAATTGCTCTGTCTATTATTATTATTTTAGTTCAGGTTTGATGCATTGTTTGATCCAGTGATTATTCACGTCAGAAGGGCATTTTCCATGTTGCACTGCAAATGCACACACACACTCTCACCTCTCTGTAATCAGTATCTGAGATTTGCTTTATGTCAGTCACTGCTTGGCTACTAGTATGTTTTGCAGCTGATGCTGCAGCTTCCTTTCTATCAGCCTGTGTTAAATCGTCCACTTCATTATGGGTCTTTTTCTTGACTGTTTTCTGGAATGTCATGTTTTGTACAAACAAGCTTTTATGAAAGTACATTATTTCCACTGTGTGACAGACGTGTTCTGTATCAGTACTACAGTTCATTTAGCTGTATTTTACTGTGTGGACTGTTCCATAATTCCTGCTGCTGAAAGGATGTATTGCACACAAACTAAATAACACCTGCAACTGAATAAATATGTGTGTTTATAAATATGTACATACTTCTGCAGACCAACATTTGTTCCAAAAGATGTCAAAATATTTGAATAAAAATAGGAGCAAGAAAACTTAACAGCAGCATGGCTTATCCCATGTTGAATGCCTTGAGGATAAGTGAAAGACAAGGCTTTTTTCCAGACCTGACATCACTGCCCAGCAGGAGGAAGAGCCGCAGCAGTCTGGAACGAGTCAAACGGAGATGTCAGCTGGGTGGCTTGTAAGGGGGTTTTAAGAGGCTGAAAAAGGAGGCAGGCGATCGAGCCCTACGGACTCATGCTTCAGCTGCTTTTATAGATCTCTACACCTTTTTTACACCACGGTTAAACACGCTCTCAGCTGTGAGGAAATGGTTTACCCCCTTACTGAGTGCTCAGCACATCGGCATGCAGGTGGTTAGACAGCTCAGCTTTGAGGGTAAGCACTGATTCAGTTGTAGAATCTTTACATTTTTTTAGTGAGGAAGTGACCTTTCGCTGATACGGAGGACAAGATGGTAGACAGATAAATGTTACATATCTTTTGTAAGGAAAGCCTTAACACATTTTTTGTCTCCAACAATTTACAACTGCACAAACAAATCAGGGGATCACATTTAGTTCATTATTGTTATTATCATAATAATTTTAATTATGTGCTTGGCAGGTATTTACAGCCACAGTGAGTTACATAGCGTATGTTTTTACATTTTAGTCATTTGTGAAGCTGTATAATTTGCTGATGCAGTTCCGGTTAAGCACAGATCTGGGTAACCAGCAACTTCCCCTCATGCCAAAATTTGGTTCCTTATCTCTGGTGCCACGTACTTAAAAAGTGGGTTCCTGAGAGACTCGTTTTAAAAAAAATTGATGTATTATCGCTGCAACCAGACTGTATGGCTGTCATACTGTTCAGTGCCCCATTCTTTATTCTGGGGGAATTTCTGTTACATGGGATGCAGTGCTCTGTACAGTGGTTGAATATCTAGCAGTATAGATGGATAATATGCTAAATTTAAGCTGTGTAGAATAAGGGGTGACTGCTAAGGAAATAAATAAAAAATGAAGACTCAGATGTGCAGGTGGAACACTCTCTCCATTGCCTCTCCCCAGGGTCTTCTTCTTGGAAATGACGGACGCTGTTTCAGTCGAACGAGTCACTCTGAAGGCTGTTGATCCTGTCACAGGGGAGAGGTGAGCAACAACATCTGTGTAAACCTCTGCTTGGCTCAGCGGCCAATAGCAAGGACTCCCTCAGCCCCTCCTACGTTGACTCAAACAAGCTATTTGACCTTCCTGGTTACAGTGGAGGAAGTCTTCCACAGGAAGGGTCCCATCTCCAATTGACTGACCGGCCATCTTTTTGACTATCAATAAATTGCCTTCCACGTAAACAGTGTTCCACCACTAGAGGCAGTCAGTCACCAATGCCTATCACACTCTGATAATGGGGATTTTTTTCTGAACCTGCTTCTGTTTTCTGCAGGTACCACTCCCTGTACAAACCAGCCCCCAGTCCTGAGGTGCAGGCCCGGCTCCAGCAGAACCCGCTGAACTCTGAAGCTGTGGTTCTGGCCCAGCTAAAGGAATACTGGGTTCACGTCTCAGGCTTACAAGCCATGTACCCTGATGCTGTGTACATCAATGCTGAACAGGACCCCCACACCGTCTTTGAGTCCTTGGAGAGCCGGCTGGTGGGGCGACTCCCAAAACGATTGTCTGAGAGGGTGCAGTCCTGATGAAGGGCTCAGGAGAGAAACCATGAAGGAAGATGTACACACACATTTACAAGGGTTTCCTCTGAATACACATAACCCGCAATATGCATTTTTCTTTAATGACACTTAAAAATACTTTGTGATTTTGTAAGTTTCAGGCTCTATCTCTGGGTGACAATCAACTGATTGTGACAATATCTATTGTCTTTTGGTAACACCATAGAGAAATCTAGCTGGTCTTTTATAGATTTATATCAGTTTATAATCATAGTACCATCAAGAGAACTGTCTTTCCATAGTTTTTTCAAGCTTTGTTTAATTATGCTATTCCTGGAATTCTTAAATTGTCCCTCATTTATCAACAGTTGAATAAAAATACAATGTGTGCGTGTGAAACCCTGTTAAAATCTAATTATACAGCCAATGTAAGAATCAGCCCTAACTTTAGCAAAAGCAGTAACCAATCAGCCACTCATCCATATGCCTCCTCTTTCCTGCGATATGGCAGACAGGCCCCTGCTTAATCATAAGTTTGTTTAATTAATGTAGCAGTAAAATGCAGCCTGTTCAGACCCTGAGCGCAAGTAGGGGTATTAGTTCCACTCCGGCACCCACGATCTTTTGAGATGTGGAGTCGCGATTATTGACAGCCTGCGCCGCTCTGCTGCCTCCCCTGCTCCACCTGCCACGGTCACTGGTCACTTCCCAACACGGTTCAGTTTAAGAACCCTCCCTTCCGACACGCCTGCATGGCAGCTCCGTGTCAGCTTAATTACTGTAGATGAGTTCAGGGGTGTGCATCTCCCTATGAGTACTACACACTGGGGGGATGGGGACGACTGAGGGTGCATGTTAGTGGAAGGGGGTGGGGTGGGGGTATTTTAACAGAACCAACCAACCACTAATTTTCAGGGTCTCTGTCCCCCAATCTGTTTCCATCCTCCAGAATCACACTTACTTATGTAGTCTTGGTTTTAAATACTGTTGGGAATCTGCATATATCGTATTTAAGTAATATTCGAGCATTTTGCTAAGATGGACTCGTGGGGTTAGTTTGGTCTAGAAGAAAAAAAAAAAAAGGGGGGAATTATGATGATTAAAGAAGCTGAGCTCCTTCGATTTCCATGGATTCTGAACTGCCTTTAGTCAGGTTATCTGTCAAAAAAAACTGGACTGATACCAGTAAACTCTTTGAACAGTCTAACAAGATTAATATGTGCAAGTCTGAATAATTTCATAATTATGATGTAGCTAAGTTTGTATAAAGGCAATGTGGTATTGCTGTGATGCCATGAGCAATTACACAGTTTCATATATATCTGATTCAATCTACCAGAAATCAATATGAACTGTATTCCATTCCATAAACACATAGGCTTTAAGTATCTAGATGGAAACACTTGACCACATGTTCAGTGTACAAAATACTTACAAACATGTTTATTTACAAAAGGAAAAGAAAAAACACAGGCGATTAGAAAAACACACAGATCATGCAAATAAATAGGGCTTCAAACTTCACCTACTCCCAGTGAGCTTCAAATGTCAGCGAAAAACAGCACCATTAAAACATATGGAAAGGTTCCAGGGAGAAACCAAGAAAACTGAGGAGGGGAGAGGGGATGCGCACCTGTGGTTGTTTTTTTTTGTGTTTGATTTATCCCAGGAAGCATTTCTTTGATAGTCCATCAGTGTGAGTACACCATATAGCTATAGTGAGAGAATGTAGTGAAAATGACTGTATACACAGGGCATTGTGGATCATGGGCTTCCTGAGTGAAATACTGTAAGTGTGCTCTTGAGCAAGGCACCCAAAATGGCTACTTTAAAAGGACAAGCTGTCAATCAGCAATATAAGGTAACCCTTACAGATACAATTTGCAAAGGAATGCATGTTAATTCAATTGTATCAGAATACAGAAATGGGATGGCACAGCATATGAATCTGGTATCTCAAACTGCAAAAAGCAACCATTCACCCTTTGACCATTTTTGTACCATATGGAGAAAAGCATTTCATTCCAGAAGTGGTCCTAAATGGATTAAACATTTTCAGGAGGGAAACTTTTTTGGTGCTGATTTCCCTTTTTATGCGCTCTGTGTTATCAACCAAAGGTGGACCATATTTAGACATGTAAACAAAATGGGATGTGAAAATATAAATGTACAGAATCATAGTCAATGCTTACGTGATCCAGCCATCCACATCAAATGGTACAAATATATGCATAGGTGAAAATATTTATGAGGACATGGAAGAGCAGAAACAGCAGTGTAGTGGGAGAGTGAAGCTTCCTGAAGTTTAAAATGGGAGGAGCCATCATGCAATCACTTACTGCTTTCCATCAATAATAGCAGAGCAGAAGTTGCTTTTTTTAATTGGTTAATGTGATTCTGTGAATACCTACACACAGCAGCTCCAAACAATACAGAGTTCAAGAAGCTTCTCTCTGACGTCACTTTATGTAACCGAGTAGGATTATGATTTCATTTATTCTCAAATGGAAAAACAGGTGGATACACAAAGGTTATCTTGTCATGTCAAAGATAAGTTGTACTGATAGCAACATATATGGATGCAACCCTCACTGGTCTGTTAATGCCAATACTTCTGCTATCTTGTGTAGCCTGTCAAATTTAAGTTGTAATCATTGCAGTTGTAGTCATTTCTTTGCATATTTTGTAAACTGCTATTTATCACTGAAGATGAATTATGAACCATTTAACAAGAAGGGTCTAAGACATTCTTGGGGATTTTTAAAAATGTAGATACTTCTGTGGCATGGCATCTAAAATTTTGAATTTAAAATTTCTGAATTAAAAATAAAACAGGCTAAGGGAATTTATCAGCTATAATGTGGCTTGGTGTCACAAGTACAGTAAATGTTAAAAAGAATTACACTCATATCAGTCTTATCATAAGCACTAGGTCTAACCTCTACACAGCAACCAATCTTAAACTCAACAATTAACATTCAGGGCCTATTCCTGCTTCAGCCTAAACCAAGATTTTCAAAAGTAAAAAAATAAAACTGCGCAGTAAAAGAAATGGCTCCTGCCTCCAAGTTTGACTGTAGTCGAGCTATTTTGTAACGTTCGAGCACATTTCCTTTAATGAGCAGCATACTGTCCCTAGCAAATCTGCCCCCTGTTTAACTGTTTTACACTGCTAGTCATCAGCAATGGATGTAATTGTGCATGTGGGTATTTTGTCATAGAGTTCAAACATTGATTTATCGCTGTAAAATACATTTTTCAGACCTCACAATTTAAAAACCAGTAATGAAGCTTGTTTCTAAATCATCCAAAGGCAAAAAAATTAACATAACTTAAATTGTTACACACATTGACCTTTATAGTAAGAACCTTTACATTTCTAATAGTTCCTTTTCTACTTTTTTTTTTTTTTTTTTTTTTTTTTTTTTACAAATAATCCTCAGTTGATCATATCTTTACATTAAAAAGAAAAACATCGCTAGATATTTTTCTTGAATCCACTCAGCTAAATAAATCTATTAATTAGCCACATCCAACATCCAGTTTTTTTCTCTCAATACACAATATTCTTCACTCTGGCATTCAATAGCCCTAGCTTTTAAAGAAACAAAAAATAAAAAAAAGAAAAATCTGCAACAATCTGGCCCAATTAGTCAGTTGTGACGATTATATTTCCACAAATCTTCCCTCTTTCATACTGGCTCAACCCCGTCCTGCACGATTAGACTTGGGACCTAGGACCCATCCTGCCCAGCAGTTAGCGAGACAGGGAATGTCACAGACTTTGGCGGACATAACCAGGGGTCCCAGAGGTACTCTAAGGAGCACCAAGGTTTGAGTACATCTTTGATCAGGGGCTACTAACCTCTGTGTTGTGCCGAGACAGCCAGGGGAATACACGGAGATGGGCCATTGAGGATTTACCCCTCTCCTGGTCCATGTTCTCAGAAAAGGGTTAATCATATTTAACAATGTGCACTCTAACCCCAGTAATTAAAACTGCTCTCACATCTGCCCACAGGATGGGTCCCTCATTACCACGGAATCTCATTAGGAACCGGCCCCTCGGGAGGGCCTGAATCAGTTCAGCTTTCTTTTTTTTTAAACTGCTCTCTCTGTCTCTCCTCAATTATATGAAGTCCTCCTCTCAAGAGTTCTGAAAGTGCAGGAATTGAGTGACAAGAGAGAAAGTGTCTGTTCCACAATTAGGGAAAATGTATTTTAAAGAAGTGCGGCACTTGGAAACTCAAATGACAGCAGCAAAGGGGGAAAAGAAGTCTCTGTCCTAGTGTTTCAGTGCGCATGGGTCTTTCAGTTACCGTGGAGACTTGGGGAAGAAGGAAACAAAGGCCGCGAGAGCATTCTCTGATCTCACGTCCCATCACTACGCCACCCCCCCCCCCACCCTCCCCTCCTGAGATATGGTTCCATATTCTCAGCCCTTTAACTTTCAAGTGTTACTCCATGTTTGATGTTTCGCACCAGACCTCTCTGCTTTAGGGAAAGGGATCTGTGTTATTTAACTCACCGTTTTTCCCCTGCACAATAAAAGATAATACAAATCAATGAAACAATGCTAACACGGATAATGCGTAATTAATAATCCAGGGATCTAGCGGGGTGGCCTTTGCTTTATCGATTGCCTGTACAGCCTCATGTGGAACAGCCTATCCAAACTGCCAGTCGTGGACTAGAGGAGCGGGGAGTCACAGAATGTACAGGGTCCCTGCAGGATCTGCTTGATCCAGTCTGGGTCTGAAGAAGTTTAAAAAGGAAAGAATTAAGCACAGGTCCAGCTGTAGACATAACCAACTCTACTTTCTGGTCATCACAAAATGATTGACCATGTGCTCTGAGAGGCATGTGACGAAATGTGTAAACATCAAATCATCACTATTAGCTCTAATAAATTATTATACACTGTATAATAATACAACATATTACATAAACTGTACAAGTGCATGAGGAATTATATCAAACATAGAAAATGTTTATAAACATGAATCAATATCATGATACAGTTGAGGAAAGTGTCAATTCAGTGAAACAGGAACACTCCATGAACATTGTGAAAACTGATTAAGGTGGAAAAATGTTCACCTGGTTTACTACACACTGATAAATATAATTTGTCTTCGCAAGAAGGGTGCCAGGTGTGCTTGTGTTCAGACTTGTGCAGCCCAGAATTTGTAATGCACTGTGAACATGTGCCAAAGTACTTCGCATGGGTGTGGGATACTATGGGGAATTTAAGACTTCTGCAATTCTTTTTTTCTCAGAATGACAGCATTGTTTGAAGGGTACAGGAAATCAGACAGTGTAAATATCTCTATGATAATGACAGCATGAACAAATAACACTATGATAGCTAGCCATCAGTCATGAGTGTACTTAGCAAGCTCACAGACGATTTCACTACTAGCAAAAAAAAAAAAAACGTATAAATAATAATATTAATGAAATAATATGAATTACTGTAAGTCCACCTGGGTAGAAGCCATTGCAAAGAAATTAAATGAAGATGATGAAAAATAAACTAGGAGCAGGTGATTAACTTTTTTTATTCACAAAGGTCAATGAACTGGTGTTAAAATGGCCCTGTGTCTTTGCCAACCTTACAGGTGTCTAGGGTGGTGGTGGGAGAATGGAAGCTCACCTTCGGGCACTGGGTGTCTGGCTATGCTGTCCTGCAGGAGGCAGCGTCGGTATGAGAGAGTCTGACAGGCCTGGTACGTCAGTACACACCTGAAAGAGAGAGTTGGGGGGAAGAGAGAGAGAACAATGTTTTAAGCCATCACAGGGTGAACAAGCAGTGCAAAGACAGCAGTGCAGTGCAGAGGCAGAGCGCAAGCACTGACTGGGATTGGGGGGGAAGCAAAGGGGGGGCTGCTAACATCAAAGGTGGGAAGATGGAGACAGGAGCACGACTCTGGCGTAGCCATTATTGTGTTAAAAAACAAACAAACACACCAACCAACAAGCAAACAACACAAATACTCGACATCAAACCGCCGGTGGGTTTCTGTCAGCCTGGGATCTGAATGGAGCCCATGGAACACTTCTCTGTTCTCTGTGTTCCGCCACTCAAACGACACGCTGGCTTGGTGATCAGAGAGCAAACTGCAGGAATTCACTACTGCAACAACACTCTGAAATAATGAAGCACAGTCGCAGTGCAGGATGCTTCCACAGCTCCAATAATATGTATTAGGGCCAATCCAGTAAACACTGCTAGGCAACCACAATGAGTTGTTATCTTCTAATTAACAATAATGATGATTTATTCGTATTATCGTTAAAAAATGCCTCAGGCTACATTCACACACAGCTTTTCAAACATGTCTGAAAAAGCTGAAATAACCAAGTTCAACATGGAATGATCCACATTAACAGAGTAATGCAATTTTCAGGAAAGCAGTTTGTGTTTCATGTGATAACTGAAGTCAGGCTTAGTCAGCGTAATTGCATAAGTCCCTCTCACTAATTAAAGAAATTTCACCTTTCCATACAGGGAAAGGGAGCATATCATCCACCCAACCGCCCAGAATGCAAGGCAGATCTTGGCTAGATGTTGTATAAAGTGCCATCTTTTGCAGAAAAGAGTCCTCTGCTCTTCATGATACAATAATGTCAGCAACGTATCAATTTCATTCGCATGTATGACCCTCAAAATAGCATGCAGAATCGGCTTTGTTATTTCCCATCGGTATCCATACATTCAGCAGTCTTGTTACTGAGGAAGAAATTATGGCTGAAACTGTTCCATGTGATATGCTTTACGGTCAGATATTTAACAGGCGTACTGAGGCAAGAAGGATGTTGAGGCAGATATTACAATGTTGGGGTAAGGAAGCCCTTTCATTTGAAAGTCTTTTCGTTTGCACAGAAACTTTCTCATCTACCAATAGCAATGTCCAAACACAACATGAAATTGCAAGTTCCCTGATTTTCTATGTAAATTATCAGAGAAAGAACTGCACAAACCGTTTAGAATATGTATGTGTGTTGATTTAGGTTCCATATATTTATACACCTTAATTTGTTCATCATATTTATGATAAATCTTGTGATTTTGATTAGCAAGTAAGTAGTACCACAAACCGGTGTACTGTGAAAATGACTTACATTTTGTAAAACTATGAGAACCAGGGTTTCCATGCTGAAATTTCATGCCTTTATGTCTATTAGTGTTGCAGTAATCAGGGTTAAACAATGCCTACAAATTTCATTGTCCACAAAATGAAACTATAAAACCATAAAAACATAATTTTTGTATGATTTCATGCATGTAGTAATTGTACACAAAAAAATGAAGAAACACATAGGGTCAGGGGGGAAATTAGTTGATTTCTGAGGGAATGTCAGCGACAGAATTATTCGATATCAAAAAAAAGATAGATGTAGAAGCTATTTTTATGCTCAAACATGGGGAAACTATGATATCTTGTTGTAATACTACTGTTCTGAATATGTAATAAAAACTTAATGTAATATACAATTTTAATCTACCCCATTACCTAATTATTAATTAAGTCAACCATGTATCTCTTCTGATTTATCAGCACTTTGCCATCAGAATTAAGAAAGGCATGGACAGGTTATGACACAAAATACACTACTCCTCTATGGTGAGATCCCTCATCATTTTTTAGATGCTGATTTCCTGATTAATTTTAATAAAATAAATAAAATAAAATTTTACACATGAATGCTTCAGAGGGATATAAAGGGTTCTTCTATCTGACTATACTCAGTACAAGACCCAACAAAAACATCTGAGTATCCAATTAATGGGAGAAAACATCTGGTGGATGAAGGAGACTGGCAGATTAAGAGAGTGAACAAAGGAGGATGAGAAGAGGCAGGAAGCCTGTCCTATGACAGGAAGTACATACCTCAGCCACATGTGACCATTGCTGCACACAGCCTGTCGGCGGTCGGTGAAAGGCAGCACCTCCTTGCACAGGCTACAGTACTCTGGGAAGGTCTGTTTGTTCATCTTCTTGAAGATATGTCCAATCAGGACCTGGGGGAGTCACACAGCACAGAAAGTGACCCAAAAGCAAGATGACCACCTCCCAATTTTTAAACGGTCATAAGGTTCCATTGCTGTACGACACATTCTACCTATTGACCATCTTTTGTCCTGCCTGAACTGTTTCCTCCTTAATGTCTCTTTGTCTTGCAAAAACTTGAATCAAACAGTGTATGGGGTTGTAACACAGTAACACCCACATCAAGAACTTGAAATTCATATTTTCATTGTTCCCCATCCCCAGAAGAGGGGAGTTGAGGGAGGGTGTTTTATGAAAACAAATTGAAATGCTAGCCATCTAAATTACTGATTTAACCTTTTCCATTTTACAGGGTAATTTAATTTATTAAATTAAATTATTTTATTTGGTGATATGTATGAAAGTACTTTATAGCACAAATTAATTTATTGACAGGTTTTTCCCCTTCAATTGTCAAACTCACAGCATCTGAAAAATGCATAATCACAGACATAAACATTCAAATAATTTTCATATCACCTGTTTGTGAGTGCAGTATAATATAAAAAAATGGCACATTTCAAAACTCTTCAAAACATTTGAAAGCTGGATGCACCGCTAAAACTTTTTTTGGGATTATGAGACAGTGAAAACTTGATGATGGTGGCCTCACCCTGGCAGCCCTGTCCTCATATGTTGGGTCACTCATCAGAAAGTCACACACCCCCCGGGTGGGAATGCTGGTGTTCTCTGTGATCCAAGTGTGCAGATACACCTGCCCCAGCACCCTCTTCATGTGCTCACGGGTAAGGTGTGACTCCACGGCCTCGATCCAGGCAATTATCTCACTCATTTGGTCCTCTGAGGCCCCAGCCTCATGGCTCCGTGACCCCGCCCCCTCAGTAGCTGAGGTGGAGGCCTTGGCTGCCGGCTGCTCGCCTTCCTCGTCCCCCTCCTCGTCCTCCTCCTCCTCATCCACTATGAAGGCTTTGGTGTCCTCGTGGGAGGGATGCCACCGTGACTCAGTGGGGGCCTTCTGCAAGGATTGGTAGAGTATGCGGAACAGGAAGAGCTTGAAGCGCCACAGGTAGGTGGAGCCTGTGGTGTGGACCTTTTCGTCCAGCTCCTCCTGCAGCATCGGCGGGATGCGCTTGTCCCTCAGAACCTTCCAGCGCACCAGGTCCAGTAGGTCTGTCTGCCGGAACAGGTTCTGAACTGTGGACTCCAGCAGCTCGGCCGCTGCCTCGTCTGGAGTCTTGAGCGTAACAAACTGGACTTGGTGGGTCCTGCCAACAGGGTGCTGCCCATTGGTAAGGCCCTCAGTGGTCACCAGGGCTAGGTAGGCCCCATTAGGGCTGACAGCGATGCCATGTGTCCTCCTCCCTGCCACTCCCTCAGGCAGCATGATCTCTTCCTGCTTGAACATCACAGCCATGTCAGTAAATATGGGCGTGAGCTTCTTCACCACGCCATCAGATGAGCAGGTGAAGACAGAGCCACCATGGCGGCCGGCAGTCATGGAGGTGATGGGTGTAGTGTGAAGGCCGGTGACGTGAGAGTTGTGGACGTTCAGGCCAGCCTTAGAAATCAGAAGGAGGCACCAGAAGAGGTAGGAACCGCGGGCTGCCACCACCAGGCTGCAGTTGCACTTCTGGTAGGGGTGAAAGAGCGAGATGCACTTGATGTTGTGCACTGGAATCTGGTCTGTCTCCTGCCACAGTACCACAGGCTGCCGCAGGGTGAAGTAGCCCTTCACCGCCTTCAGGTTAACAGGCAGGATTTTGACGGGCCCCACCGAGCTGCCCACAATCAGACCGCTCATCTTGCGGCCACCGTGCTCGTACTCCCACCACGCCAGCACACTGGGGGCGGACACACCTGAGCGGATGGTGCTGCAGGACACTACTGATTCCCTGCCCAGGAATGGGAGGCCGAATTGCCAGACCACCACGTCGCCATTCTCCATCAGCACAGCCAGCAGCACCGTGCCCACGTCCTTGCACTCATTGTTGGTCTGCACTTGCTGCGTGGCACAGACGCTGGACCACTCCATTCGCACTGGAGTCTGCATATGGTAACGGCGCTGGAGCTCAGCCAGATCCTCCAGTGGGCCCCGTGGACCCTCCGCCCCTGGAAAACAGTAGTCCTTTTCTGCCAGCATCTCCCCATACAGCTCGGTCAGGTCCACTAGTGTCGTCCACTGCAGCCTGCTGGCATTGCTGTGAACCGTGAGGCGGTTGTCGAGTGTGAGGCAGGCTAGGAGGCAGCGTCCATTGATGTCACAGCCCAGTGGGGACCAGCTAGTGTACTTGAAGCCACTGGGTGGTGGGAGGGATCCCGTGTCTTGGTTCAGTGTCCGGTCCAACATGAAAAACTGACTCACTGCCGGATCCTTGGAATTAGCAAACCTCTCCTTGGCCTCCAGTACCTCCTCTTCTGGGCCAACCTGTCCACAGAGAGTAAGTTTAAGTGTAACAGAAAAGGAGGCAAAAAACTTGTAGTAACTTCCCTGAAATTCTCCAATTTGATGACTTTCCTGAGCTTAGGTTGAAAACAACAAGCAAAATGTAACATTCAATGAATCAGGGCTAATATTCTCTATCGTTACCCAATTTTATTTCAATTCAATAGCCTTACAGTCAACAAAAAAACTTTTAAAGACACAAAAACGCTAATTTAATTCACTGATAATTCGTTCCACTTAGGCTCCTGTCCATTGCAGCAGAAAAGTGGACAAACGAACTTACTGTTACAGGAAATCACAGTCAAGAGCTATGTAAACAAAAGTCACGCATCTCGTCAATGCACTCTCAAAAGCACAGCGATAGTTAAAATGTAGGGGTATTTAAGCCACTCAAAGATAAAAGTTAGCCTGCTGGCGCTAACCATATCTATTCCTACTGTAGCACCGCGGACCATATACCTCACTTCTTCTGTCAGAGGAAACCTTCAATTACATTGATACCCACGCGAGGAAATACGAAAACTCAACAGAAGGGTAAGATGACAGATCAGACGAAGGTTTGAGCCAAAGCGCCCAGCATAGCCTGCACTGCCAAACACTTAGCTAGCTAAACGTTACCTTCAGTACACAGTTATTGTCCGGCACGGGGATAGATGTGCGATGGATGATCAAATCTTGAGAATAGCCATGGACGTCGCACACGATCTCCATCAGAGCTATGTTACTCGTACTGGAGGCCGAGATTCGGTGGTCCTCGGACCACGAGAGTGGTTCCAGGCCGCTAACTGGGCTCAGGAGCTTAACAATGGGCTCCCTTTTAACGATTGGTCCCACTCCTACCCAGGGATCCGTATCAGGCTCGGATTCGGTCCCAGGTTCGGCCTCTCCCCCATCTGAGCTGCGATCTGGGCTAGAAGCCGCCATTTTCCATGGGAAAACAAGAAAAGCGTCTCCAGGAAGTTACGTTTTTGGAGGCGGGGTTACAGAGCAGAAACGAGGAAAGCAAGGACCCCATCAAGCACGGTGCAAGTGAATGTTGGTTAGTGGCTATACTAGCAATTGATACCTGTTTTCTAACAGTTTGTCAAGCGTATCTCATTTAATATAACTTTAAATAACTCATTATGTGACTGGTGACTGAAATGTTTGGAATCACATTACCGTGGATGCTGAATGTGTAGGCGATCAGGCAACTGTAAGGTCCCCACATAGTTTAAACTTCAGGGCAGACAGCTTTGCACGTGTGTATGACTGAAGCGACTTGTCAACAGAGCTAGGCAATATAAGAATATCTGGGTAACAGTGGCTGTTGTTCATTATTACAGCACGTCGTGAATTAACTACATATTGGCTAGCATTAGGCAGTTTTTCTTTTGAATCAGCTAGCTTACTGGTTAACTTGCAGCTGTCATGGCGGTAGTTGGCTAGGTAGTAACGTTAGCTTTCTTGCTATCCATCGATGAAGTGACAGTTTTGTTGTCAATGTTAAGTGGCTATTCTAGATTTGTTTGTTTGGGAACTTCTTTCCTTGTGTAGATGTGTGATAATATCTATTCTCTACGTTTGCTATATTTTTGTACCAAACTACATGTGTAGGTACCAATCGTGGCAGTTCATTAATTTGCTATTGCTCGTGTCTTCATCTGCACATTGCAGGGGTGGGGAACACATACTGAGATGGCAGAAGACATGTTAATGCTGAACATCACAAACCCGCCAGTCCCAACCTTCAACTCCACAAGCAAAGTGAAGAGATCGTTTAAGGCAGCGGATAAATGGGTTAGCTCTCGCCTGGCTACTGTCTCTATCACAGATGTGCTGTGTGTAACATACTTTGTTCATTTCAGCAGTTTGTTGACACAACTCTTTCTTGTGTTTATCTTTAGTGATGTAGTGTATCTGTTTTCACATTTTTTTTGTAGCGTGTACTTTTCTTTTAATCATACGAATAATATTATGCTGAACGCGTTGGGACACGCATTCCAAATAACTTCTGAATAGAGTCAGAGCAACCTCTTCGATGAAACTGAAATGTCAAGTATTGCACCTCTTCTTGTTCTTTTCTAACTTCATCAGAAATTGAGAGAGGCCAAAAAACGGAAAACAGCATTTGTATCCCAAGAGGGCCCCCCTTCCAAGCAGAAACCAAACATCCCAAAGAAGAAGCCTGTCCAGACACCCCACCAGTCTGCTAAGATTGAGAAACCCTCCAATGACAGCCTAAAAAGCCCTCCCAAAAAAAATACATCTGAAGCCACAGAGAATGACAGGTCGCAGACTGGAAAATATCACCAGAAGTCCACAGGCACCCAAAAACACCTTCAGTGGAGTCAGGAGGATAGAAAAGGCGAGGATAGGCCTTTTATCAAGACCTCATCACTCTTCAGAAATAACCCTGACATCCCAGGCATTCACAGGTTGGTCACCAGCTGGGCCTAAATTAGGCAGTGATGCAAAAGTCCTGTTTCAGTTTTGCCCCTTATGTCATACTTTCTATGATTTGAGTTAGAGATTTTTTCCCCCATTAATAGCCCCCCAATAGATCTGACTTGTGAGTTTTGTGAATCGGCTATATGTGTGTAACTTGGTTACCATTGCTGGCTTTGGCTCCAGGCCTGATGTGGTCCAGGTGAAGGAACGGGTGTTCACCAGCGACTCCTTTGCAGAACTGGACCTCCACCCACACCTGGTGAGCTTTAACCCACTCCTACACTTCCCAGCATACACATACACACAGTCACACATGGACGTTAACATGTGTATGCACACTCATGATTGATTGAGTGCAAGAGGTTATCACACTGGACATCAAAAGTGATTATGTCTGTGCACTTCCCAACACATACACACACACACACACTTGAGGGAACCTAAGGCTCTTAATGTCATGAACCAAATCTGTCATTCTCTTAAAGGCAGTAGATCAAAATAATGAAAGTACATATTGTTGTAAACAAGAGACTGCCTGGCATGAAAGCCAGCAAACACAAGGGTTCCTCTGGGCTGACTTTGGGCAGCCATGATTTAAAGACACATGGCGCTGCTTTGAGAAAGTTAAAAGGAAAACTGTTTTTGGTGCACCAGGATTTTAGCACTATGTGTGATGACAGCAGTTTACTTGGTGTATCTTTGCTGTGTCTACCTACATCAGGGTTAGACAGATTTATCTTGGAGGGCTGGAGTGTGTTCAGGTTTTTATTTCAGCCAATTATTGGGCATTTTTTCCTTAGAGCTTTATGGATGAGTGTTAGGTCATTCCCATGTAATACCACAGAAAAACCTTAAAGAGCAGAATGTGTATTGAAATCCTTGAACACAGCAGCACTCCATCATTGTGTATGCCTGAACAAAATTTTTTCCCAGCAGTTCATAGGCATATATTTCCACATGAAAAATTAAATTTGTCTCCAGTGAAGTTTGTGTTACCATATTAGATGGTCATTGTAAGTGAATTCGTAAGTAAAATGTTTCTGTTCTATTTTTTGTATGACCACAGAATATTCTGTCTTATTTATGTCTGGACTATAGTGGATATTAAAGAAATAAGTGCTGTTGTACTTTTTTGCATAAAGCATAAACTTCAAAGTCCACAACATGATTCCATCTTGCCAGCCTACAACTTTGTGTAAGGCTCTGTGCATTTCTGTTGTTTTTGTGCTTAATGTCCTTTCCTTATTTATCTCTTTCCAGTTGTCCACTCTTAATAATGTCCTGAAAGTGACCAGCATGACCAGGTAAATTGTGACTCACCACACACAGACCCCTTCTTGTTTTATTGAGCTCATGAACTTCAAACTAGGCACATCCAAATTTCTGTTCACTATCAGGGTCAGCTGGCTACATTGGGCCACATAAACTGAATGCTTAGATCCTCTTGCGTTCCTTCAGAGAAAGCCTCTCCGCGGTAAGAGGCAAATGCAAATCCTACACTTTTATATGTAAGGGTCTCTGCATCTTCAGTTTCAAGGAGTTGCCTTGATGTTTGGGGTAAGGAAAGCTACAATCTGTAGGTATCCAACATCAGAGGTCCACAGTGGTCTTTTTCCTCCAGAGTAGAGTGGGTTAAAGTTGGCTTGTTTTCCTCTTGTTGCTACCTTTCCTCCTTCAAACAGCATGGCTGTTGCCCACAGGCAACCAGTTGGCATCGGTGAGAGATATACCACTTGTGTGATTGGCGCTAGGCCTCTGATGTAACACTGTGTGGTCAGTAGAGTGTAAAATAGTCAGTAGGTGCTGGGAGGGGCATTTGAAGAGTGCAATCTTTGCAGCTTGGACCACAGAAGTGATTGTAAAAATCATGAATTTGGTGGAAAATCAAGAATCAGAACCTTACCTTTTTTATGAATAATCTGTTACAATCCCTGCATTTATGTTGTTTTTCTGCAGTGTACAGAAGGAAACTATTCCCATGCTTCTGAATGGGAGGGATGCAGTGGTGCGTTCCCAGACAGGATCAGGTGGGCCAACATAATGTCATAATCACAACGTTATGTCATAATGGAGTGGAACCTCTTAGATATGAATGTGTTGGGAGTGAAGGCCATTCAGATCTACAACATTCACAACTTTGAAAATGCTAAAATACACAAATTTCAATTGTGTATTGATTTTTACTTAAAGTATCATTCCTTTATTATTATTATTTTATTCCTTTATTTGTATTGGCTAATTTTTAAAAAAAATCTAAAAATCTTATTTTAAAACATTATATTTTTGAACAGTAGTACTGGAGCACACCTATTTGTCTAATTTTGATGGTATTTTTCATTTTTATAAATGGAAAGAGTGATTTTGGTATCATGGTTACCTTTTTGCATCTTTGATAGCAAAGAGCTTTATGTTAATCAGGTGCAATTACTTATTCTACTTGGGGTTTCATACCCCATTTGACTGACTGACCGGTCCATAACTCTTGTAAACATGTTTCAATTTATGTATTAAATTATGGAATTATATCATAACAGCCACTGCATTTACAACAGACTTCCATGTTCAGAACAAACTACATTTTGCTCAAGGGTTTTATGGTGTTTGAGGAGAAGGAAGTTTTCTCATTCATAAGGATCTTTGAGAGTTTCACCGGGCCATAGAATTTCCTCACGCTGGTGCAGATATAGTACCATAATAATATCATGAATTCACCGTGGCCTATAGTGATCATATTGAGTCACAATGTTATTAATCTGATGTCTTCATCACCTCTGGAATGATCTCTCCAGGTAAGACTTTGGCCTATGGGATTCCACTGGTGCAGTCTCTGCAGGCCGTACAACCTAAAATCAAGGTGAGCCAATGAATCAATCTGTTATTTTGCAAATTGACTGGCTTATCAAGGAAAATTATCAGACATAATTTAGTTGCATTATGCAAATATATTGAAGGTGTTAATGGTCGGAAATTAGCCAAAAATGACATAATGACTTACTTCATCTCTAAATGATGGTGTGTTAAAGCAGATAGCTTGTATAGGTGGTAAATGCCATCACTAACTAAAAACCAGTGGGGCCCCCTTCATCTCCCTTCTCAGAAGGAGTGCTATGGCCTAGCAAGGGTAAGCTTTGTAAATGGAGATATAACCCTTGACCCTTAAGTGTAGTCCCTTTGGAGCCTGCTGTAAGTCAATGAACTCATTATTTGACAACCTTATCACTTAGATTATTATACTGATTATTTTTAGGACTAAACTGTTGGCTTATTTATGATTTGCGATGAGTTTTGCAAGTGTTTTACCAAACTTACTTGCTTTTCCATTTTTCACAAACGTTAGCAAAGCCAATAAAGTGTGTCTAAGCTGTCTGAAGGGAGAGAGTAGAGGAGGAAGGAGGAGGGAGCAGGTTGATTAAATTGAGCAGTATCATCAGTAGTGTCCAGGTAACCGAAGACTACCGGACCTCCTCACTGGACAGGAGGCAGGAAAACAATGCTTTTAAAAGGCCTGAATTATTCACACACACCTGTCATTGTGCGTTTTCATAAATAGTTACAGCACATCACTAAATAAAACTAAATACCCAGTGGGTTTGGATTACCACGCTGTAATAAAAACATACTGACAGGCCTGCCGTCTCCCCTCCCCCCCGGCACTACAGTGTCACGGTGCTTACACACTGACAGCTGTCTGGCCCGCCAAAAAGCCGACAGGCCCTGTCGCTGCTTCAGCTGTTAGTGGACCTTTCACTGCTCTTCATCCCAAATAAAGAGGCACCGCATTGCTCTGATGTCAGCGTGAACGTGGCGAAGGCGAGCGATCATTGAAAGACAAATTGGAACAAATGCACAACGGGGATGGGGGGAGATGCACATATGCAACCATCCGTTCCATCATCTTCTCCTCCCTCCTTTTATTTATTCTTTTTTTTTCACCCACACCCATTCACATTTCTTCAATAATAGGATAAATAAGTGAATGAGAAGCATTGTAGCTTGTTACATTCTTAATGATCCATGTAGTGTATGAATATTTCAGGGGCGTGCGTCAGTCTGTGGGGGTTTGTGACAGGAGGGTGTCTGCTTTTTTTTTTTTTTTTTTTTTTTTTTTTTTTTTTTTTTAGAGAGGGGATGGTCCACTTGCTGTCATTGTGGTCCCCACTAGAGAGGTAAGGGTGTGTCTTATTAATTATTCATGTCTCTCTCTCTGTCTCTTTCTCTCTCACTCCTCTGCTCCCACAAGTGTGAGTGGTGCACCAAGCCATTTAAACTGGCATGGGTTTTTCACACATGCAAACCATAACATGCCACTCAACACTCCACACCACACCACCCCCTGCTATTTGAAAACAAGCTTGTGTGTTGACACAGTTAGTGAGTGTGAAATGTGCCCGGTTTGAGGGCTGCTTATTCATTGATGTGTCACGGAGAAGAAAGTGATTGGGGCATGGGTCTCTAGCCTGGACTTGCGTGGCGTGTGAGAACTCAAACCGTTAACTCCTCAAAAGTCCACCCACCTCATCAACAAACCGAGACTTTTCTTTAGACGGAAAGGTTGACCCCTAGTGTTAAAACTATGATGTTATGGTTTTGAGTATCACTGTGACTATCCTCAAAGGCTAACAGGCCTGTAACCTGTGTTCCTCTCTTAATCTATCCTATCAGCTGGCCCAACAGAGCTTCCAGATCATTCAGAAACTGTTGAAGGTGAGGCAACTGTATCTCAACAAAAAGCAGTTCCACCAGGGACCTCACCTCAGAAAGATGATTTTATCAGCTCCTCCTGTTTCTTGGGCTCCTACAGTCAGTGTTCACCAACTTCTCCTCTGATGCAATGCCAAGGCAACTCAGGTCATGGGGCCATTCCTAATTGGAAGAAAAAAGAAAAAAACAGAAGAACAAAAGTTCATTTAAAAAGTGATCTTAAGATTTTTTTTGTATTGAAGCCCCCTCCTTTTGTTTTTTCTAACATTTTCTACATCCATTCCCTTTTCTTCCTCTCTTATACTCTTCTGGTTGATCAGCCCTATACCTGGATAGTTCCTGGAGTCTTGATGGGTGGAGAGAAGAGAAAATCGGAGAAGGCCAGGTAAGCTTGGCCATGAATTTGTAAACATTTTGAATTTACTTTGGGCCAATCTCAGCATCTCAGTTTTTGTGTCCTTGTGCACAGGATAAAGTTCTTTCACCTGCAGTCGCCTCTTGACTTTCATTATTTAGTGACTTGGCTGATTAACTGATCTTTGGTGTCTCACGTAGCATTGCACAGTACATATACATTTGTCCAGCTGCATGCTTTCTGAAGCAAGTGAAGCAGGAGAAAGTTAAATTGACCTCTTTGGCCAAAACACTCATAGTTTAATTACGTGTCAATTTCCTTTCTTGGATCATTGTGCAAATATAGGATGTCACAGAGGTGGAAAAAATGTCAGGATTAGTTAAGTGGACTTTAAAATTGCCACTGCTGTGCTGTCTGTTGTGAATTTTGCATAAACTTGTCATTATTCAGCTTTTTATGTAGGGTGGAGGTCCTTAGCTGCAGGGTGGTCATTTTAGGAGCCCTTGAATCATAAAGGTTTGGGAAACCTTACTTTGACCTGTGTGCCACACTGCCACTAACAAGCATAGACTTTATAGACAGGAAATACCTGGACTGCAGCCTGCTTCCCTCCCGGAGACGTTGTTGTTGTCGTGGGGAAGCAGGCAGATGTTGGCGTGTGCTCGGGCACGGGCAGAGGGTGAAAGGTGTCTCTGTGTTCAGACTGCGGAAGGGGATTAACATCCTGATCTCGACACCGGGCCGGCTGGTCGATCACATCAAGAACACACTGAGCATCGCTTTCAGTGCCGTTCGCTGGCTCATCCTGGACGAGGCTGACAGGTATGGATGACCCCATCGCTAAATTTGCGAAACCCTTCCCTCCTCACTGACAGCTGGACTGATCCACCACTCATCCACCCATCCCCCAGACAGATTCACACTTACTCTTGAACACATACAATATGTCATAATTAGGAACTGGTGGCTGTTGAATCTGTTCTTTGTGACCTATAATTCAATCCTGCATTGATGCTGAAACTTCCATTTCATGTATTTGAGTTAAAGTTAAGTTACATTTTTCATGTTTTCAATCATGCCTAGTAGTATGTGAGCCACAGTATTTTGACATTTTCTGTAAATGTAAGATTCATCCAAACTAAAGTGAATCAGACATATTTTCCTGAATTCCATGAAGCCCTCAGGCTCCACGAGTTAGCTGCAGAGAAAATAGGGTTTGAAAGCATGTTCCATTATATCTCTTCACTGGCATGAGTTTTGATGGTGTTTTTCTACTATCAGGAGCTTGTTGAAATACAGTTGATCCTATATAAACGATGTATAGTGTTTTTAATGATCACTATTCACACTCATCAGGAGATGATGAAAACACATGACACTTAGATTTTTATCAAGCCAATTACTCTCTCTCTCTCTCTCTCTCTCTCTCTGTGTGTGTGTGTGTGTGTGTGTGTGTGTGTGTGTGTGTGTGTGTGTGTGTATGTGTGTGTGTGTGTGTGTGTGTGTGTGTGTGTGCGCGCACGCACGCGTGTGTGTTCAACAGCAGTGGTAGGGCACATAACAGAATTTAGCTGAATTATGAGTTAGCTGGTCACTAGAAGCACAGGGCTTGAATTAAGAAAAATAGCCAAGCAAGGAATGACATTTAGCAACTGGTAAAATAGCTGGTGTGGGTTGAGTCATTTAACAGGACTGTGTTTATGCAGGACTCTGGACCTGGGCTTTGAGAAGGACCTGACTGTGATCTTAAATGCCCTAAACACGACTGGGCCTGAAAGACAGAACGTGCTCCTATCTGCCACCCTAACTGAAGGCAAGCCATTAGAACTTTACAAAACCTCCGCACTGGTCTTCTTGATTTGCTGTATGAGCTGTTTTCCCAGCTCTCTGGAATCTGCATAGACAAACATTAGGCAAATGTTAAGACCACCTTCAAGCTGATGGGAGAGTACAGGAATTTGTTCACACAGTGTTCAGTTGATCATACAGAATCTAGGTTGTTATTAAGTATGACAATATCAGCAATGTCAGTGTACCTTTGCTGGAGCTTTCCTTTCTTTTCAAGGGGTGGGCCCCAGGTGAACCCATGGTGCACCCCCAGGCTTCTACATCAAGGATTAGAGTCATTACTGCCTATGAAGGCCCTGCACTGTGGGCTGTGTGTGTATCAACTGTGCAGCCACACCTAACAGGTGTTGCACTCCATCAGATTCCCTAGGTCTCTTTGTACTATGTACCTCTGGAGGGGGCTGGGGTCGGGGCATATGGAGACTGCCCACCTGGCCATCAGCTGTCAGGAACACAGCCGGCCATCCACGCAAACCCCCTTTCAATGAGAAACCAATGATTTTCCATCAGTTGGACACACAGTACGGTGAAAGCTATTTTTGGTTACCTGGGACATGAGCAAGCTTGACAAGGGTGAAGGAAGGCCATTTGATCGACACATGCTCTTGTTTTTTTTTTCTTTTTTTATCCATGTTTTGAGATGTTTGTTTCAAGGAATGCATCCAAATTTATTTGTGTATTTTTATGTTTGTGATGCATGGGAATTGGGTGCAGGTGTTTCTAGGTTAGCTGGGATCAGTTTGAAGGACCCGGTCAGCATCCAAATGTCCGAAAACCCCCGGGAACATTCTGCAACAGCCATGGTGACCCCTGAACGCACAGAGGTGACCTCTGACCCTGCTGACCCTGGCCTGATTAACAGTTTTGCTGTGCCAGAGAAGCTGAAGCAGCATGTAGTGTTGGTGCCCAGCAAACTGCGCCTGGTCTGCCTGGCTGCTTTCATCCTGGGCAAGTGTAAGGTGAGGAAAGCCCCAGGTTTGAATCTCACTGTAGGCCTCAGGCCCTTAGAGCAGCACACAGGAAGCAAGATCAGAATCCAGGGTTCTGCTTAAATAATTTTTTTTTTTTCAAAATGTGTGTACACAATGTCGAATAGGTCACTCAAGACGTATACATGTATTTTTACTAAAGGCAGAAGAATCACCATTGTGTGATATTTGTTAGACTCCTAACTCTGAAGCATATTTTAGTATACTGTTCTGCTTTTATTGCCATTCAGCAAGGGTTTTATTCTAAAAGATCTTTGAAAAATGTTTTTACTAAGGTGCCTCTGGGAAAAAATTTTAGAATTTTTATCACAAATGCATTTAAAGTATTCTGTATAGGTTTTACTTGCTGTATAAGGATTAATTTATTCTTTAGCCATATTAGTATATTTTTTGTATGTCCTGTCTTTATTTATTGATTGGTTTTTATTGATCGATATTTTACCATAATTTTGCCATGAAATTGCCTTAGCTGCCAACATGACATTACATACCTTATAAATAAATAAATAATTTGTGGTTCATTGGAAGGTTCATTTTTTTTTTTTTTTCATTTTTAATGACCCTTCAATAGTGCGCTAAACCAATATTTAAAACTAGATTATTCATCAAGTTGTGGAAAATGTTTTTTTTTTTTTTTTTTAAAGCGTAGTCATTTGATGATGAAAATGAAAACATGCACAAATAGACAGTGCTGATTGATTAATGTGTCTGATACAGACTGAAGCGCTGCTACCTGTGCGTCATTTTTTGGGTGTGCATGTGTCCCTCACCATGTTCCACTCTTCTTCCTCCCTTCAGTTTGAGACAGGAAACAAGCTGATAGTGTTCCTATCCAGCTGTGAAGCAGTGGAGTTTCTGCAGAATCTCTTCACTATGGTGCTCTGTGAGAAAACAGGCACTTCTGCCACGCCCACACAGCGCACCCCACTGGCCTTCCTTAAACTGCATGGCAACATGCAACAGGAGGTACAGACCTGAATGTGTGCGTGTGTGTCTTTTTGTGTGTGCGTGTGTTTGTGTGTGTGTCTTTTTGTGTGTGTGTGTGTGTGTGTGTGTGTGTGTGTGTGTGTGTGTGTGTGTGTGTGTGTGTGTGTGTGTGTGTGTGTGTGTGTGTGTGTGTGTGTATATGTGTTACATCTAGAGTTGGGAACTGATGAGGGTTTATGGAGTTGAACCATCAATTGCCCACGTCTGAGCAGTCACTTGAATGGTTCATAAAGTGGCCATTAATAGAGGTGGTACAGTAGGGCCTCAGCAACCTAGAGATACAACATACAAACTATATGGGCATATTTCAGAGAAGCTGAAAGCTATTAAGTGCTTGATAGAAGGATATGCAGGTAAGACTACAGGGCAAGAGAGGGAGCTTGCTAGGGTTCTTTAAAAGGGGGCAGCAGTTGAAAAGAGGGCAGCTTACAATGTATTGTAGCTTGTGCAAATGATGCATTGAATGACTGCTTTCTAGTACACCTCTACACACACATTATGGCAGGCGAACTTTTATTTTTGGATGGAAAGTAAGGTTTGTTTTACTTTATAATTATTTCACGTTTTTCATTGGGATTAAAAAGAGAATTCAAGCATAGCTTTATTGCTCAACCAACCATGTGTATGCATGCCTGTACGTGTGCATTTGTGTGCGTGAATGCGTGTTTGTTCAAGCGTGTTTGTTTTTTTGTGCGTGCATGTGTGCATGTATGTGTGCCCATGTTTCTGTATTTGTGAGTGTGTGTGTGTGTGTGTGTGTGTGTGTGTGTTAGGGGTTATGGATCATGCATGAACTAGGGCATGGGGCAGCCCAGGACAGAATATAATAGGAGGTATGTATAGGATGAATGTATTAAAAAAAATCTGGAATGGACAAGACCAATGGGGGACTAGATTAAAGGTGGTTATCAACATCTGCCTAAGCCTGCCTTTATTTCCCACCACAGGAAAGAACAGAGGTGTTCAGGGAGTTTTCTCAGAATAAGTCTGGCATCTTGCTCTGCACGGTGAGTCCAATACAAGACTAGAGGGTCTTAGCAGATGGGGGCAGGGCTGGTTTTGGGGGACATCCTTTTGCTGGAGGTCAAGGAAAAGTTTTTTTGCCAGAACCCATCAGCCAGTAACCACGTGTGAGGACCAGCATGGTCCTATGAAGGCAATGGGGCGTACTGGGGCAGAAGAAAGCCCAGTTCTGGCAGTAGGCCACTCTGGCTCCACACTGAACTGGCAGACAGGGTGGAGGCATACCTGTTCTTGTCATAATCCTGATGATGTACTGCTGCATCATCCTTGTGTCTTTTATCAGAATGCTTGTCTTTTAGTATTTATTTAAGTTTATTTCTGCTGGACCAGAAGGCAGCAGTCCCTAGAAATGGCACTGTTTGCTGTTCATTCATTTACTGAACTAATGACCACATGGTTTCCTTAGCATAAGATGGTACTAACAGTGAAAATGCAGTTAAAGTTTGTTCTTTGAAATCCAGGCCAGATGTAATGCATGTGCTGACATTCGTTAGCACATTAATACAGGTGTATGCATCACACATACTATCTTAAGGTAATGACATATACGTTTGAACTGGAGGGAGCATCCCTAGAATCCTTACGTAATGACTGTCTTCTCAGTCCTTAATCCAATTTGTAGTGTAGATTGTTATTGAGTAGCCAAAGTGGATGGGGTGTTGATGTTCAAATCCAATTATCAGACATCATGCGGGGGTGTTGCAAAATGTACTAGGTGAATGAAATATCTCGAAACAAACAATAATTATCAGACACTTCTCAGTGTGAATACTTTTTTAGTTTGATGATGTGATATATGTTCTGGCTTTATAACTGCTAAAGTTTGCTAACTGAAAAACAATACCACACTGGCTATTTACCTTTCTCGAAAAGTTAGTTGCAAACTGTCAATTTTGCTAGCTTGTGCTGTAAAACTTAATTTAATCTAATTATATTTTTCTGGTTCACTTTTGATTTCAGAATAGTTCAGTTTGATTCAGTCTTTTGTGGTTTTAAGAGGAAATTTTGAAGGTTTCCTTTTTTTTGCAGACAGCAAAAAACCCATCAGTACCCCATCCACCCCAAAAAACATTTTAAAATTAAGCTTGGCTAATGGTAAATTTTTTTATGCCTTTTGTATTGTAACCACATGATGGTGACCTGCTATCTGAGCTGCCCTCTCTGATGGGCAAAGAGAGTCTGTTTTGTAGACACACTTGGGTAGAATGTCATGTGAAAATCTCAGATACCATGCCATGACAGTGACACATCTTGCCGTGTTGAATCCTGTTCATGCCAGCACCCTCCCCAGGATGAAAAGATTTTGGTCAGGTTTTGTGTCATTCTGTAT